>VZSZ01010735.1:30011-52451 GCA_013398815.1 Ibidorhyncha struthersii | reverse complement strand
CCCTGCTGGCCACGCTGCTGGGGATGCAGCCCAGGGCGCCGGGGGCTTTCTGGGCTGCCAGCGCATGTTGCCAGCTCATGGCCAGCTTTTCACCCCCCAGCCCCCCAAAGTCCTTCTCCTCAGGGCGGCTCTTCATCCTCCGCCCAGCCACTTGGGCAGGAGCACCCTGCTCTTGCAGCTATACCGCTGTGGACTTACGCTGTCCTGTTTCAGTGCACTGCTGATGTCTGTCCAGCACTGGGGATGCATTTACACAGCAGCAGATCCCCTTCCCAAGGTGCTGGGTTCCAGTGGTGCTCTGAGCAGCAGCTGGGCCAACGGCAGCGCTTGGAGAGGCAGCAGCAAGGGTGTGCGGTGGTAGACGTGGCTGTAGTTGTCGTGCAGGGCTGTGTGGTCAGCTGGGTCCTCCCGTGTCGTACACTGACGTGCCCTTGGGTGGGACTAACATGAGAACTGCACTGTCCAAATACCACTTCTCTTTTTGTCTGCAGAAAATAAGAGATGGATAGTCCAGAAATGCATTGAAGGACTTTCCTGGGTACTGAGGGCACAAAGCCAAATGTTCAGCTTAGGAAATGCCATCGTGAAGGTTGTGTGGGAAATCTTACGTTCCACTGCTGTAACAGCAACATAGCAAATCTCCATGCCAACTCGTTATCCAAGGGGAGGAAGGAAAGTGGAGTCACACTGATTTTACTGGTTCACACAAATACTCGTGTAGCCATATACTCACAAGCATTAAAACACATCCCCAGTAGGCGGATCATCATCAGCGGTGCACTGAAACAGGGCAGTGCAAGTCCACAGCGGTATAGCTGCAAGAGCAGGGTGTTCCTGCCCAAGTGGCTGGGCGGAGGACGGATGGAGAGCCGCCCTGAGGAGAAGGACTTTGGGGGACTTGGGGGTGAAAAGCTGGTCATGAGCTGGCAACATGCTCTGGCAGCCCAGTGGCCAGGTGCCAGGATGTGTCCCCAGATGGTGTGTCCAGCATGCAGGCACCAAGATCTTGTTTCTTAAAAGGCTTGAGTCGGTCTGTAGGGCATCAGTGGACAGCCCTAGCTGTGACTCTGGTACTGCACGGCTGAGGACCGTCCCGTCCCTCTGGGGTGACAGGCTGGCAAAGCTGTGTGCCGCAGTTGGTGAACTGTTCCGGGGCTGCTTCCAACTGTTGTTTCTCCCATGCCGCCAGTGGAGTTAGAAAAGCCTTTGTCCGAGGTTGCTTCCAGTTTATTCTCTTTGGATGATAACTGGGGATGAGCCTGCCATAGCGACCTTTCTCTTCAAGCTGAATTTACATTTTAATGCCTCCAAAGCATTTTCCAAGTGCCCTCTTGCCACCAACCCCTGACCCCATCTAAGCAAAATTTTTCTGTGGTCTGTTCTACTGGACTCTAAATGTTCCGACTTGCTCATCACGTTTGCTTAAATCATCTGAAGAGACGTAGCAAGGTCCTTGCGTTTGTCCTAAGCAATGGAGTTTGTCCCTAAGCTGTCTTCTGCCTCAGAAAGCTACGAAAGGCCCATCTCTCCAAACATTTCTGCTAAAAACATCTAGTCTTTTCTTCCTTCTGGATTGCCTTTCCTGAAATAAGCAGGAGGACACCTGCTTATTCAGACAGCTCCACTGTCTCGCAAGGTGCCTTGCAGAGACACTCGCACTGTCTCAGAAACTGCAACTTTTTCCTGCTCGTACTGAGCGTTTCACTGGCAAAAAGGCACAAATCTCGTTGACTACAGGAGTGTTTCGGTGCTGTTCAGGTCCGTTTCCCACTGCCGTGGGCTGTGCTAAGGAGACTGTAGGCTGTGGCTGTCATTGGAAGGCTTTTCTTGCCCAGCGGTGCTCCTGCCTCCCCCTCACTGTTCCTAAACTTGCCAGTGCAGAGGACAGGCATGGTTGTGGGTGAATCTCTTTCAGCTGAAGTAGAAGCTGAGAGAGTCTCCTTGCCTGGCCCNACCAGGCAAAATCTGTCGGTTCTTTGCACTCATAAAGAGCAGGGGGGGCTCACCCTGGAAACTGCATTTTTTTTTGTCCAGATCCATTTTAGGGAGTTAATTCTGGGTTTTCTGAAATGAGGAAAGCTGGTTTGGAGGTACTGAATGTTGCCTGCTGCCCTTCCTTTCGAAATGTGTAGCTGCGGAGAGTGGGGTCCAACATATATTCACTGGCTGGGAATTATCTACTGGCTGGGTCCGTTAGGTAAAACCCACCCAAACCCACCCTTTTCCCATGCGGCACATCTTGTCTGTCTTCCCAGTCTTCCAAGCACAGCGTGCGCGTCCCAGGCAAACGCACCTCCACTTGCTCCGGCCGTGGCCCAAGTAGCAGAGGTTCATAGCAAGGCTGTGGGGCGTCAGGCTGCGCCCTCCACGTCACGGGTACATTTTGAAACCTGCTGAAGGTGTCTTTGCAGCCATAATGTCATATAATCCCATTCCTGAGTTTATCAAGCCCTGTGTGGACACCAGACTGCGCAGGTGATTCATCCCTTGACTGGATGATGGAGACATTCTGGCTGAAGGTGCCCGTGGAGCCTGTCCCAGAGTCTTTCAGCTTTGCTGCTTAGGAAACCTGCTTCCTTGCCAGCATGGTCATTTCACCCCAACATGTTCTTTTGCTTCTTTTTTTTAATTTTCTTCCAACATAAATACTGCATTCACTACTGAGAGGTGCTCTTTGTCCAGAGGGGCTTATTTTCTAAAGAGACATTGCAAACAGTGGTCGGGAGAAATTCGTTTTGGTACTCTTGATTTGTAACTGGTTGCTGGGGGAGAGCACCCGGCGACTTCTTGCTCCCTGTTCTTTGACTTTTGATCCCTGCCTGCCTCGTTCTCCAGCGCTGGTGTCACAGGTGGAAGCCCTGAAAGAAGAAAACGACAGTCTGCGCTGGCAGCTGGACGCCTACCGCAACGAGGTGGAACTGCTAAAGCAGGAGCAAGGCAAAGCGAGCAGGGATGAAGACACAACCAAGGAGCAGCAGATGAAGCTTCTCCAGCAGGCCCTGCAGGGGATGCAGAAGGTGGGCTTGGACTTTTCTATAGCTGTGGCCTTGCTACGAAGGCAAAGGGGCTGTGGTGTGGAGCTGGAACACAAGCAAAGGCGTTTTGTTTTTCCGTGGCATCAAAACTGGCAAATGGGAGCAACTTTCCCTCATTTCCAGTGTTGCCAAAAAAAACCCCAAACAACCAAACATTCAAAGCAGTGACTGTGTATGAACTGATAAGTCACATGGAAACAATCCACAGTCTGTGGGTTCCTAGTGTGCTCTTTGTTTGACCACACTGTGACTTCTGAGGAGCTGAGTCTGTGCTTACCCACTCCGTGACCATGTGAGGTCCTGGTTACCAGCGTCAGCAAGAAAGTGGGAAATGCCAAACATGCTTTGACGGCTTTTCTGCACTTTACTGGGCTTTCGTTCTCACGGACGTGTGTAGGACATGTCTTGTTCTTTGGGATTTCCCTGGGCTGAATCTTGAGTGGTTCGGGTCCTCATAAACCTTAAGAGTAGCCCTTGGGGTACTAAGACAGACCGATAACCAAAAATATAGAGGTAGTAATAGTTCAGGTAGCCACTTTGTTAAAATAAGAGCCTGCAGCAATGCTGTGAAGGCTGTGGCCATTTTCTGGATGAACCTGAGATATGGACTGGCAGCACTGGTGTTGGTGACATTGGAGCTGGCAGGAGAAGCCTTCTGTAGTCACCGTCAGCCTTCAGTGCCTGTGGAAGCGGCAGGAATTGCAGGGCTTAACTAACTGATTTCCCTTTTCGCAGGTGTCAGGCAGGTCAAGTTTCTCTTTACACTGCCACCAGGATGAATGGCGGTGAGAGAATACTCTGGAGGAACTGCCTTGATGAAAAAAGATGATGTCTGTTTGTAGCTATTAGTGAATAGGATTATGAATCTTTTTTTTTCCTTCTAGTTGAGGGAGAAAAATGTTAAAGTAAACAACTGATTAGGGGCTTTTTAAGCATAGAAGAAAGCATTCACTGAAATATATATATATTTATGTATCCTGGTTTGACCTAGGAAAGCTGCTAGGCTATGTTTTGCCATATTAGTGTTTAAACTTTTCTTCTCCTGGTGACTTGATCTTGCCTATTTCTGCCGTAAGCAGTTTGCCAAGCACTGTTTTCTTCTGGCTCTAACGGGATGAGCAATCATACTTTTTCTCTGTCGCCTGCGTTGGTTTGTTCAGTCAGGTTTTTGTACTCATCTGCTTTCCCTATGAACGCACTCAGGAGTACAAATTTGCTCTGAAAGCAGAATATTGTATCCACAACCGCGGCTCGGCTCTGGTTGGCAGACACCAGGTTGGCCTTGAGAATTTCATTCTGCTCGGCCCCGAGGTGCGGGTTGTGATTCGCTACCCCGCGAATCCTTTCTCCCGAGCTCGGCTAGTCACGGGAGCGCACAGCGTGTGGCGGGGTTCGCGAGCGCCCTGCGCCGCTGGGCTGAAGCCCAGGGTGGGGAGCAGTCAGCGCATCTTTCTGCAGTGTGGAATTGTGCCAACAGTAGTGCAAATCTCCTTATCTAGCAGCTGTTTCAGAGTATTTTCTTAAATTGCAAGACATCTCTGTATTAACGTGGGGCTAGAGGTCCAGGAAGCCTTTAAGGTGGCTTCCCCAGGTCGCTTGTTTCTGTGCTGCTCTTTCCCACGTGCCGACTGTTTGCGCCGCCCCAGCGTGAGCCGGAGTGGGGCAGAGGAGGAGTCAGCTGTAGGGTGGGTCAGGCTCTGGTGCACAACACATGCTTTATTTCAGGGACAGCAAACGTTTGGGGATGATGGAGTTACTGCTCCGTATTTACAAAGTCACGCTGGTTTTATATGCTAATAGGAAAAGATATTTCTAAGGTACGTTGTAGAAAAGATTTCTTCTTCTTGTATACTTAACCTTGTAGTTGTTCTGAGTGTGATCTCTGGCCTTCACCGAAAAGCCCTTCTTCGTTTTATAGTCTTCCAATAGTAGGGGGCAAAAGGCAGGTTAAGAACTGAGTTTTATCTTTTCTCTTCCAGCATCTTTTGAAAGTACAAGATGAATACAAAAAGAGAGAAGCTGAGTTAGAAAAAGTGAGAGAAGACAAACTGAAGATAGAGACATTATTAGAAAACCTGAAGGAGCAGGTACGTGCCATCCCAGTGCTTCCTTGTTCCCAGTAATGAATGCCGTCCTTGCATTTCATTTCCGTGATGGGCGCAGTGAAGGACCTCTGTCCTTCTACACTCTTGTAGAAGATGCCTAGCCCTGGCTTAGGAGCAGTTGCCTCTGGAAAGCTCGAAAAAATTACCTGCCAAATTGGAGGATGTATATCAGTAACGAACTCGCTGATTGCTTCCTGTACCAGCGAGACAATCTACGTAAGCAACTGTATAAATAAAAGATTAACTTTCATTTTATAATATACAGTGGTATTGCAGCTGAAATGTGGTTTTCTGCAACCTGGGCTTTAAATGATAAGAAAAAAGGGTCTCAATTATCAAACAATGATTTTTAGATTTGTATTTTAGGGACGTGTTTTGATCTGAGCTCCATAAAACACTATTGAATTGAAAGTTTCTGTCGGTGTTATCATATTCTTATTCTTGCTGGATTTATTCTAAACGTAAATAGATACTGTTTTCTTCTCAGGTGTGATCTACTCTGTCTTTTGATTGCGGACCCATGCATGAATCTCAGCTTGCTCAGCCCTCTCCTCTATAGCACAGACACAATCACACAGGGTAGAGAAGAAATGTTACGTAGCGTTTCGCACTGAGGACCATAGAGCCAAATGCTCGGTCTTGTCCCAGATTTTCAATCTTTAGCCCCACCTTTTTGTGCTGTGAGCTAGGGAGGGTAATACTTCTCTGTTTAGTAAGTAAAAATGGCTTTGTATCCCAGTGAGCTTCAGTGCCTGATAGCAAAGAGCAGAAATAACAGACTATCATCAGTAACCTTTCCTTTTCTTTCCCTGTGTATAGCAAAGCATAGCGGATGAAGAGGACAAGGAGAGAGATGCTATTGATTGTCAAGGGAATGTAAGTCCAAGAGTTTCTTTTCTGCTCCTTCAGTCAGAGTATCTTACTGAGGGAAGTGATGACACTGTGGTGTAGAAATGGGTTTTGGTGTGCAAGATGGTTTGTTGCACTGTTATTCCAGCGAGCCTTCAGAAATACCAGCTGGGTGTCCAAGGGAAAGCAGTCCGTGCCTTTCCAGTACAACAGTGCAGGCTGAACCGCAGTCCCTGCGTCAGCCTGAAGCTCCCTGCAGACCTTGACTTTATCCTGTAGAAGCAAATTACAGCCTGCTTAGGCCGGGACTGCACGCTTTCAGGCCTGTGTAGTTGAGAATTGCACTGGCGCAAGAAGCTAAGCAAACCCAAGGGACCATTTATTTCTGTCTCAGTTATTGGCCCGAGTCCAGTCCCTTTCACTAGTGGCTGGAGGCTATTTCCAATTATAGCTGTCTGTAGCTCTCAGACCGCTGGAATTCCACAAAAAACTTAGGAATAAAAGAAAGTCCTGCTTTTTAGTGCACCCACCAAGTCTTTGCGTCGCTGGCAGTCTTGTGTTTACTTGGGGGATAATAAATTATGCAAAATTCTGTTTTAATTCAGTACCACAAACTCAAGTCAAGGACAGTCTGATCCCAAACCCTCTGCAGCCATTGGGCACTTGATTAATCATGTTGCCTCGGTTTAGGCATCTGAAAAATAAACATCCACATCTGAACTAGCCACTGCAAGGCTTGCTTTCTAGTCTCTTTTTTCTTTTGTTATTCAAAATAAGGCCCTTCTAGAGCAGAAGTCATAGCAATGAACAGGGCTGATAAAGGGTGTGTTGTGGCATCTTGCTTAACTTCGTGGGGTTTTAATCTAAGGTGAGAATTCAGACACGGCAGTGTGAATGTAGCTGTGCCTTGTTGCAAAATAAACAGCAGATACAGCAATGCCATGAATGCAGTGACTTACAGAAATGGGAAGACAAAAATACAGACTCTGTGGAGTCTGACTGAGCTGCTGCTTGATGTGTAAGAGTGCCTGCTGCGCTGCCGGTGTGCGGAACGGACCCTGTGGTTTGTTTGCAGGAGAGCAGTACATCCAGAGTTTGTGCATGCAGCCAGGAGAAGGAATGTCCAGTTGAGAAGACGTTGAGCAATACTCCTGTGAAATCTGAACGAGAAGTTCTGTTAGTTGGTAAGTTCTTTTGATGGGTTTGATGACGATGCTGGAGACCTGAACCGAGCTGGACGTACTTCAAGGTGGCCTCGCAGCTCCCGCTGGCCACCTCTTGTTCCTTTGGTTGTGCCAGTGGGGGTGGGAGTCCTGGAACTAAGGAAAGCTTCGAGCTTTGGTGGGGTCAGGGTTTCACCTTGTGCATTGCACATGTGGAAACCTTGTGCTGTGCACCTTTCGGTCAAAACCACCCATGGGTAAAGGGGGCTTGTGCATAGTGACAGTCCAGGTCAGCACGTGCTGGAGTGCCAGTCCCTCTTCTGGGAGGCGTCACGGAAGGCAGTAAGTTACAGAGGAAGGTCTGTCTTCATTCAGTCATAATCAACCTTACAACATCCTAAGCAGTGTCACGGGCTCTAAGACGTCCTCACAGTGTGGATGACGTTTGTGGACCCACACAGCAGTAAGGCACAGCGCTAGGTCAGGCATGGTGTGCCAGGGACCCCGAGCAGATGAACCCTTCCAGCTTTAGAAGCTGTAGCCGGAGAGGAATGGAGGAGTGGCGAAACGTGGCAGGGAGAGAAGGCCGGGCTCAGTGCGGTGAGAAATATTGGCAGCATTTTCACGTGATGCTCATGAAGGGATTGGTGATCTCTGATTTACAGCGCAGGCATGTCTGCTACCTTTTTTATTTCCTTTCCCCTTGCCTATTCCTAGTGATATGGAAAAATATCCTAACATGGCATGCTACGACTTTTCAGCCCAAAGCACTGGGTAGTTGGGGATTTTCTGGAGCATTGGAAAGGAGGATCAGAAGTCCTTGCCTTGCTGGGAGAGGACATTTTCTTTGGTTCTTTGTCACTCAGCCAAGTTCTCCTTAGCCATCGCTCTACCTCTGATTTGAGAACAACGATAAATCGTTCATCGTTAGCCAGACGCATCTGTTTGTGCCAGATCCCGGGCTGGTTTCTGCACTGAGAGGGAGGGGACTTTGGGGAAAACCAAAGGCACGGCCTTTTTCTGCAAATGATGGTCAGAAATGCGAGTCAGTCTTTTTGATATACAGTCCTGGCCATGAGCTGGAACAGAGTTTCTTCCTGACAGGATGCAAACTCGGGTTGCTCTATTTAACTATCCCCAAAACTGTTGGGATGGGACACACATGCCACTGCTGCTCTCTCCATTTGCCTTCTGTGTTTTTCTGCTCTGTGACCTTTGGTGGTACAGCGGGAGGAGAGCTCTGCTTCCCCTCTCCTTGGGCCTTGCATCCCCGCGTGTATGATAATCTCAGTGTGGTTCATCATTGGGCACGTGGCCAGCACTCGGCAAGGAGTGAGAGTGCTGAGCTCTGCTGTAAGTGCTGACCTGCTGCATCGCTTGGCTGTTGTTTCCTTTGTGGGGTAGGAGCCAAACCTCACTGTACTTAGAACCAAAAATGCCCCATTAGATCCCTCTCTGCTCTGCTGAGCTGATATTCTCAGCTGGCTCCTGTCTCACGAGAGTAACATTCATGGTGTTCCTTCCCCCAGGAATAATTTCAACGTTTCTTCACGTGCACCCATTTGGAGCGAGCATAGAGTACATCTGTTCCTACCTGCAGCGCCTGGACAGCAAAGTAAGTGTAGCAACACTTCCAGTTCCCCGGGCCAGCCTGAGCACTGTGTTTGTGCCCTGAGTGTGCTCGGGCTGTGTGGACAGCCGGGGGTTGGGCAGTAAGAACTGGTGTGTATGAACGGGAACTGTTTGCTGGAAGAGGACAAGGGAAGAGGAGAACTTTCTCAGAATCACAGGATGGTTTAGGTTGGGAGGGATCTTTAAAGATCATCATGGCCACCCCCCTGCCCTGGGCAGGGACACCTCCCCCCAGCTCAGGTTGCTCCAAGCCCCGTCCAACCTGGCCTTGAACACCTCCAGGGATGGGGCAGCCACAGCTTCTCGGGGCACCCTGCGTCAGGGGCTCACCGCCCTCAGAGTGAAAGATTTCTTCCTAATATCTCATCTCAATCTTCCCTCTTCCAATTTGAAGCCATTCCCCCTTGTCCTATCACTCCATGCCCTTGTAAAAAGTCCCTCCTCAGCTCTCCTGGAGCCCCTTTAGGCACTGGAAGGGGCTCTGAGGTCTCCCCGGAGCCTTCTCTTCTCCAGGCTGAACCCCCCCAACTCTCCCAGCCTGTCCTCCCAGCAGAGGGGCTCCAGCCCTCCCAGCATCTCCGGGGCCTCCTCTGGCCCCACTCCGACAGCTCCGTGTCCTTCCGCTTTTGGGGACTCCAGAGCGGGATGCAGTACCCCAGGTGGGGTCTCCCTGGCGCGGAGCAGAGGGGCAGAATCCCCTCCCTCACCCTGCTGGCCACACTTCTGATGCAGCCCACGTGCAGCTTCTGATGCAACTGCTCAAAGCAACCCGGCTTCTGGCTTAGCCCTGACACAGAGTTGAAGATGATGTTCTCACTGCAGATGTTCATGTGTAATCCCGCTCATAATTCAAGGACCCTTTGACAGTGGCTGTATTTTGCAGCAGTGAATTCCATCTTTAAAATCTCCAACTAAAATGTATTTTCGTTTATTCTGTTTAAGTTTTCTGCCTTTGTTTCCCTTAACCTTATGACCTCTAAGGAAAAGAGCAAACAACCCGCCTCTTGCATACTGTTTATTATCTTATAACATCTGCCATGCCACTGTTTGTATATATTCTCTCTAAATTGAACAGTCACGTTGTTTTTGTGTCTCTGAGCAAAGCTTTTTCCGTATTTTGGATCTTGTAGCCCTTCACTGAGCCTTTTATGTCCCTGTTTCGATACTGGCAGTGAAGGTGCTGTGCCTTACGCTGGAAAAGCCTACACAGGGAATCGCAGTCCCTGCTTACAGGGCTCTGTGCTAAGTGGAGGGATCGAGCCCTGGGTGCAGGGGTCAAGGAGGGCAGTAGCAAGAGCAGCGCTCACGCGTTTTCCTTAGTACAACAAGAATCTGCTGTTTCCTGCAGTATTTCTGTATATCGCTGGCTTCAGACTCCTTTTCAGAGTAAAGGCGGAGGGTCTGTGCAAAGGCTTCTGAAGGTTCAAGGAAATTACATCTCACTCCTACTACGCCATTCTTCAGTTGTCTTCCTTAACGTGCCCGGGGAACAGGAGACTTACCAGCGTGGGAATTATCTCTTGTGATTGGAACTTGTTCAGCTGCTTTTGTTTATAACCTTGTTTATAACTTAATTTTCCCCATTCTAAGAAAGCACAGCTCGCTGGCCTGTTTCCAGGCTCACTCCAGCCCTTTAAAGATCTATCTAATAATTTATCTTCTCATCCTAGCTCTGAGTTTGTCTACGAGGCCAACAGCTGCCTCTGTTTTGCTTTGGAGTTTCTAAAGAAATGCCGTCATATAATTCATCTGATTTCTGGCACTTCCTCTTCGGGATCTCCAGCGTAGAAAAGGGCTCCTGGAGGTTTCTACAATAAGCTTAGCAGAAAAGCCTGGGGAAAGGTGCGTCCCTTAGCCTCTGCGATGGCATCAGTCTTGTTTGATTGTTGGCTGACACTCAGGTAAACACAGCAGCCGGCTGAGTCGCACCGATCTTTTGTGCCTGGTCTCTCGAAAGGAGCAAGTTAGAGATCAGTTAGACAAACTAGATATCCACAAATCCATGGGGCCTGATGGGATGCACCCTCAAGTGCTGAGGGAGCTGGGGGAAGTCATTGCTGGGCCGCTCTCCATCATCTTTGAAAGGTCCTGGAGGACAGGTGAGGTGCCTGAGGACTGGAGGATAGCCAATGTCACTCCAGTCTTCAAAAAGGGTAAGAAGGATGACCCGGGAAACTACAGGCCGGTCAGCCTCACCTCCATCCCTGGAAAGATGATGGAGCAGCTTGTGCTGGGTATCATCTCAAAGCACCTGGATGAAAAGAAGGTTATCAGAAGTAGTCAACATGGATTCACTAAGGGGAAGTCGTGTCTGACTAATCTGATAGCATTCTATGATGAGGTCACTAGATGGGTGGATGAGGGGAGGGCAGTGGATGTTGTCTACCTTGACTTTGGCAAGGCTTTCGACACTGTCTCCCACATCATCCTCACTGGCAAGCTTAGGAAGTGTGGGATAGATGGATGGACAGTGGGGTGGATTGAGAACTGGCTAGCAGATAGAGCTCAGAGGGTTGTGGTTAGTGGTGCAGAGTCTAGTTGGAGGTCAGTAACAAGTGGTGTCCCTCAAGGGTCAGTACTGGGTCCAGTCCTGTTCAATATATTCATCGATGATCTGGACGAAGGGATAGAGTGTACCATCAGCAAGTTTGCTGATGACACTAAACTGGGAGGAGTGGCTGATACGCCAGAAGGCTGTGCTGCCTTACAGCGTGACCTGGATAGGCTGGAGAGTTGGGCAGAGAGGAACTTAATGAAATTCAACAAGGGTAAATGTAGGGTACTGCATCTGGGGAGGAATAACCCCATGCATCAGTACAGGTTGGGGGCCGACCTCCTGGAGAGCAGCTCTGTGGAAAGGGACCTGGGAGTCCTGGTGGACAACAGGATGACCATGAGCCAGCAATGTGCCCTGGCGGCCAAGAGGGCCAATGGCATCCTGGGGTGCATCAAAAGGAGTGTGGCCAGCAGGTCGAGGGAGGTCATCCTCCCCCTCTACTCTGCCCTGGTGAGGCCGCATCTGGAATACTGCGTCCAGTTCTGGGCTCCCCAGTTCAAGAAGGACAGGGATCTGCTGGAGAGGGTCCAGCAAAGGGCTACAAAGATGATTAGGGGATTGGAACATCTTTCATATGAGGAAAGGCTGAGGGATTTGGGTCTCTTTAGTCTGGAGAAAAGAAGATTGAGGGGGGATCTTGTTAATGCTTTCAAATACTTGAAGGGAGGATGCCAGGGGGATGGGAACAGTCTTTTTTCAGTGGTGCCCATTGATAGGACGAGGGGTAATGGGCACAAACTTGAACATAGGAAGTTCCATCTTAACATGAGGAGGAACTTCTTTACTTTGAGGGTGGTGGAGCACTGGAACAGGCTGCCCAGAGAGGTTGTGGAGTCTCCCACTCTGGAGACATTCAAAACCCGCCTGGACGCTGTCCTGTGCAACCTGTTGTAGGTGACCCTGCTCTGGCGGGGGGGTTGGACTAGATGATCTCCAGAGGTCCCTTCCAACCCTGACTATTCTGTGATTCTGTGTGATTCTGTGAAGGAGGTCTTCCCCGTTTGTTCTTCAGGTTACATCTTGGCTCTTTTGTCTCCCTCTTGATTGTTGCAGGAGCTAGGTATGAGCGGGGGTGTTGCTTTTAGCATTTAGCAGATCTTTGGGCTTGAGGTGGGGTAGGAGTAGGGAGCAGCATGTGAGAGCAGAACCCCGTTTCTTGAAGCTGCCAGCAGGGAAGGACAAGGAACATCTTTCCCCTGTTCCCTGCCCAGTCTCACCAAGAAGGCCAACAGACAGTACAGAAATTAAGATCAAGGGTGGTCTGGAGCCATGGAACAGTCCTTACAGAAACTCTCTGCAGCTCTGTGAGCATCGCAGGTGCTGGGCAGTGGAGGTGATTCTCCTCCCAGGTGTCCGCTCTCTGTTTCATGTCTCAGGTTGGACCTCTGCCTTGCCAAACCCGTTGGCAGCTGCAGCTTGTTCCTCTGTCTCTCTCAAATCTCGGACTCTTGTTTCTGCCTGATTGCAGAACAGCGTGATGACAAAAGCACATCCACCAAATGCAAATCCATCTTGCAAAGCAGGTGCTCTTGCTCTTTACCACCTTGGGCACATTTTGAAAGCTCCGGACATGCAGTTACTGCCAAAGGGCTTTCAGAGGAATGCACTTGTGTGCTAATGAAGGCTTAAAAGTGAATGTACTTACTGTGTACGTCGTCTTCCCAGTGATAAGTGGTACCCCACAGTCTTAGAAGTAAAAACCTTTTCTCCCTAGCTAAGTGCTGGCTGAAAACTGTAGTTCCTGCTGGCATACACAGAAAGTAAGTCAATCAAAAGAACAATGTACTGCCTCCTTGTGAAGGTCAGAGTCAAACATGAGTTTGGAAGGACGGTGACTCAAGATTATCTCCTGGAAAATCCAGTTGTGCGTTGTATTTGAGACCATGGAGTGGGATCAGGCTCGACATTGTGCAACAGTCAAGCAGAATCCACTGCGGCAGAGGTGAAAATGGAGCATCAGCAGGAGAAGCACCACTGCGGTGTGAGGTCGGAACACACCTGGCTTAAAGCACAGTCCCTGGAAACTCACAGTGCCGTGACTACAGAGCTACAAACTCTGCAAACTGTGAAGGGAGTTAAAAATAGAGACAGCAACAATGGTAGATCAACGGAACATGTACAAAGATGTCACACTGTGCTGCACTGTTGGAAAATATCTGGTTTTATCTGTTTTTATCCAAAAATACATCCTAACGCTCTACCAAGCCAGCAGGTGGATGAGGTCATTGTGCAGACATAGCTCTGAACGTGTGTCAAAGCAGTCCCAAATACACAGTGGAAACAGTCTTGAATTCTTGTGAATACAACAAACAGGGTTTTAATTCTTCTGCTGCCACAGGAAAACCATTGCAGGCGACTGAGTATACGGTGGACACGGCCGATACACTCTTTGTACGTCCTGAAACTGTTAACTTGCAGCGTCTTAGAAGTTTTTTCACTTACTGAACTTTAATGATAGCTAGTAAATGCCCGAGCAGTCAAACTTGCGGGCCTGCCCGCCTGTGTGTGATTGACTTTTGGTGCAGATTGTATCGTGGGTGCAGGACTGGGTAGCGATGCTGGCAGCTACGTGCCCCACTTCACCCCCATGAAGACACCACGGAGGCTTGAGCTTCAGCTCTTCCAGGGCCCGGTGTTGGGAAAACACGTCACTTTGCCAGTGGTTTTAGAAGTAAGATTCAAGCTGTATGAGGAAACCGTGGGACACATCATGCTTCCTACCACTTGCCACGTTACAAGAGCTTGAAAAGCTGCCGCGGAGAGTGCATCCTGAAGAAAGGACCAGCAGTCATCTCGAAAGGCGGCAGGGTGGGTGACATCTGCGAGGCTGCACCAGCGCCCTGGTCTGGTTAGGGGCAGGAGCTGGGTGGATCGTTCCCCACCACGGGGCACTACCTGAAGCCAGAGGCTGCCTTCACGAGCCTTTGCTCTCACCCGCTCCAGCAAATCTGTCCGCCTTATATATTTAGGTTCCTTTTCTGCAGCGGCAGAACCTCCAGATGTTGGATATGAGCTCTATTTTAGCAACTCCTGTGCTGACAGGGACTTGGTAACTGCGCTGCTGCTGAATGCTTGTGACTGTCCAGAACGTGACTGTAAATTCCCCGTGTCCCTGATTTCTGTACCCGGTAATGGAGAGCTCTAGTAAAAGTACTCACTGCTCAGTTACTTAAATACTGGGGAGTTTTTAATCCATTATCTTGCATTTCACAGTGGAAAAAATTAGGACAGTCCTTTTACCCTTATTTCTAGTGCTTGTTATATCTGCAGCCACCTCGGCCCGAAGTGTGACAGCAGCACAACTCATGCTGTCCCAAGATTACTGCCGTGAGTATTTGGACGGGATGTCCGGGGAAAGCCTTGGTGTACTTTAGCAATTAAATCTGTCTGAGCTTGAATATCGCCAGTCGTTACAGGGCTTCTGTAACCAAAAGCGTCTTCATTTTTAGTGATGTTTTCCTTCTGCTTCCACAGATTTGCACTGCGGAAGTGGAAGTTCTCATGACTCGACTCCAGAACACGTTCAGGCAGGAGCTGAGTGGGGTTGGGGCCAGCCTAGAGAAAAGGTGGAAGTTTTGTGGCTTTGATGGATTGAAAATGACTTGAGCTTCGACTTAACGCTGAAAACGACAGCACGATATGTACGCCAGGAAAACCTGGGATGCCTCTTACCTCTGTTCATGATGATTATCTTGCACGCATCATGGACTCGGGTGGGATAATATGTCAGTGAAACTGTAAGTCCGGAGCAGCACTGGAAGAAACTTCAAGGTCTGTAGCGTCTTTGATCAGTTATTTGTTAACGGGCAAGTGCTGTTCAATATATTTTGTGAAAAAAGTCCATGTCTGATATTTTTAAGCACAGTGTGTTGACTGTATGTTTTGCCAATGTTGTATGTGTTCTGTGTGCCCAAATCTCTCATCCTGTACCTTCTTTTTACTGGTAGGAACAGCCATAGACTGCCCTCTGAAGCAACAACAAAGAGGCATTGTTCTGGTTTCTAGAACCATGAAAAGGGGAAGAAAAAGGCAATTTTTAGACATTTCTATGATTAAAAACTGAGGTATGTTTAAACAGAAGAAGATTTAAATGGCTCAGATATCTCAGAGCCAAACAATTGGATTTTTTTCACGCTATTTTCTCTACCAATGGTTGAACAATAAGCTAAGATGAAGGCAGTGTTTCTAGGAGCTGAGTGTGATTCTGGCAGTGCCACTGGTGGTCTGTGCATTGCAGAGTCGATCGGTAAAGAATTTTTTACATGGGAAGGGTATTTAATTTTCTATTGATCTGGGTGGAGCAGAGCCTACATCAGTCCTCTATTTTAGTACTGACTTACCACCAAATTTCTCCACCCACCTTTCTTTGGAGACTGAGTTTCTGGAAGTGCTTCAAGCAGCACAGGCTTTTCTCCTCCTGAATCTTCCGAAAGGCTGTTCCTTGAGTTTGCAGTAAATGCCAGGCTCTTCCCCAACCCTCTGCAGAAGGTTGGTAAGATGTGGGGTAAAATGCCTCAGCCCCGCGATCCAGCCTGTCCGGCTCCCTCTGCAGAGCCTTCCTACCTTCCACCAGACCAGCACTCCCACCGTACTGGGTGTCTGCTGAAAACTTAGTGAGGGCGCACTCGATCCCCTCCTCCACATGGCTGATAAAGACATTAAAGAGAACCGGCCCCAACACTGAGCCCTGGGGAGCACCACTTGTCTCCAGCTGCCAACTGGATCGTCAAGCTTGAGACAGTCAAAACACCCCCTAACATGCAGGGCCACCCACCGCCCCTCCTTCCTCGCCTGCCCCGGCTGAAGACTTGCTTGCCAGCCGTTGCGGCACTCCAGTTGTGCGAGTCAGCCCGCCAGGTTTCTGTGATGGTGACTATACTGTAGCTTCCCAGCCGCGTGGTGGCTTCCAGCTGCCCCTGCGTGTTGCCCGTGCTGTGTGCGTTGGTGGAGATGCACTTCAGTTGGGCTATTGATCCCCCGACCTTTTTTGGGGGGAGAAGCTCTAATTCCTATGTGACTGGTTCTCGGGCGCTTCCATGGTTTCTAACACATCAACGACCCCTGCGTCTTTGCTGCTCCGTGGATCTTCGTCCTCTGCCCTGACCGAGATGGCAAAGGCTCTGCACACATCGCTGCAGCGCCGTTTCGGATGTGCTCCAGCGTACTCAGCACATGGTGGAGCAGACCGAAGGCCCTCGCTAGCACACTGTCCCTCCAACGTTGATGCGCCACCCCCAGATTTACCTCTAGCGAGCCTGGTTGTACCCCTTTCCCCCTTCAAATCTAATTGAAAGCTCTTTGAACGAGCCCTGCTAACTCCTGCTCAAAGCTCTTTTCCCCCTCTGAGACAGGCGTACCCTGCCTGTCGCCAGCAGCCCTGGTGGCATGTGGACTGATCCATCATCAAAAAAAACCCAAATTCTGCCAGTGACAGCAGGCCTGGAGCCAGGTACTGGTGTGCTGGCTCCTACTTCTCCCCTCGTCATTCCCTGCAGCTGGAAGGATCGAGCAGAACACGACTTGTGCTCCTGGTCCCTTCACCAGTCGTCCCAAGGCCCTGAAGCGTCTCTTGACTGCCCTTGACCGCCTTACTGCAACTTCATCGCAGCCTCCCTGAAAAATCAATGATGGACAATGACCCGAGGGCCATACCAGGGAAAAGAGAAGTTTTCTCTTCGCATCTTTAACCCTGGCCCAGGGAGGCAGCAGACTTCCCAAAGTGGGTCCGGTCGGCGTATTGGGCCTTCTGTTCCCCTCAGAAGGGAGTCTCCTATGACAATGACCTGTCTTTTTTGTCTTTATGGAAGCAGTTTTGATGCAGGGCGCAGGCCGACTTAACCTCGGCGATGCCTCCAACCGAGATGAACCATCGTCCTCATCTCCGCTGGTTCTGCTCACAGAGCCTCGTACCTATTATGCGCCTGGGAAGGTGGGGTGGTCACGCAGGAGATGCGCCTGCTGTGCCGGGCAGGAACTTGTCACCATTGCCCCAACCCTTCAGTCACCGCGGTGAGCCGGTGGAGAGGGGACAGGGGAGTCTGCGCACAGCAGAGACCGCTCCTTAGGAAAACAAGGAAGGAAACTTTAGGAAACTGGCCTGGTTTAGAGCCCGGAGGGCAGACGCAGTCGGAGCCTGCAGGAGTGGGAAAGGCATGTCCTTGCCTCTGCATCCAGAGGAGATCAGCGGGATGAGCGCAGCGCGGTGGCTGCATTGGACCCGAAACCTGGAAGCCGCTGCAGCAGGAGGACTCGTCAGGGCTGCGGGGCGCGGGGGGGGCTGCGATTCGGACAGGCCGTCTTGGCCAGCGAGAGAGCCATCCTGTGGGAGCTGGTGTGGCCGGGGGGAGCTCCTCTGAGGTGGGCTGAGACTGTCTGCTGCAGTTTCATGGTGGACCAGGCGGGTTGTTCCGTGGGGCAGCGGGGGGGAGCAGAGCTGGGCCCTACGGAGCGATGGCTCTGTGCCGTAAAAGCAAGTAAGGGCCAGATGGGTGCTGGGTCCTGCTTCTTCCCCTCTCCGGGCTTTCTTTCCCGAGGCCCTTCCAGAGGGACTGAGCTCTCCCTGAACCCTTGTGTGCTCTTTGCCACCAGGAGAAATCCGTTCTGCAGATGGGCTCCCTGGACAGTGAGGATGCAAGCGGGATGCCGCTGGTGGTGCCAAACCCTCTCTGTCTCCAGAGTGAGCTCTGGGGACGGATGCCCTGCGGCGCTGGAGCAGCTGGCGAGGGCCCTGTGCATGGCCAGGTCGGGTGTGGGCAGCGGGAATGGGTGAGAGGAACCTTTCCATGGGGACTGGGCTGCCCGCTCTCTCCTTGCTCCTGACACTGAAGGTTTACTACGCTGGATGCGGATGAAAACCCTTCTAGAGAAATGTTCGGAATAGTTGTGTCACTGCAGGTGAACGTTGTATTTTTAAGGAATAAACATTTTTTTATGGGCAAATCTTGGCCCTGCTGCTTTCTTTTTCTCACCCGGCTTACGCTGGCTGCTATGGGAAGGGAAGTCCATCCGAAGTTCTCTGCCAACACGGGGCTTCGCTGTCCTTGTAGTACATTTCCAGAGCACTCACAAATATTGGGCCGGCAAGTGATCAGCTGCAAATGGCTATGAAACGCTCCCTGCTTCCTCTCCAGCCTCTTCTCATGTTTTACTCAACAGGCAGTGAATTCAAAGTCTCTGATCTCCTCCTTTCCTCAAAGCAGATGGAGTTTGCTGATTATGGCAGTGTTTGGGGTGTACGTCTGGTGCAGCACAGCATCACCAGTTTATAGTTGGTGACAAAGATGGGGTGATTGTGCCCCTCTGCTCCACTCTGAGGAGACCCCCCTGCAGTGCTGCCTCCAGCTCGGGGGGTCCCACCAGCAGAAGGACACGGAGCTGTTGGAGCGGGGCCAGAGGAGGCCCCGGAGATGCTGCGAGGGCTGGAGCCCCTCTGCTGGGAGGACAGGCTGGGAGAGTTGGGGGGGGTCAGCCTGGAGAAGAGAAGGCTCCGGGGAGACCTCAGAGCCCCTTCCAGTGCCTAAAGGGGCTCCAGGAGAGCTGGGGAGGGACTCTGGATCAGGGAGGGGAGCCATGGGATGAGGGGGAACAGTTTTACACTGAAAGAGGGGAGATATAGATATTAGGAAGAAATTGTTGGCTGTGGGGGCAGTGAGCCCCTGGCGCAGGTTGCCCAGAAAGCTGTGGCTGCCCCATCCCTGGAGGTGTTCAAGGCCAGGTTGGACGGGGGGGTTGGAACGAGATGGTCTTTAAGGTCCCTCCCAACCTAACCCGTTCCAGGATTCTATAATGAGGCAATGCACAGAGAAAATGGGAACTCAGCAGCCTCCACAAAGGTGCATCACCCTGCAAAGGGTGTTCCCATGCAATGGCTGCACGTTCTGGAGGAGGCTGCAAGCCTGGCTGGGGCCTTTCACAAAGCTGCTGCTGTGGAGAAGGAAGCAAATGGGCTGGGGCAGCTGCATCAGGAGATGCAGAGATCTTGGGGGTCACAGGTGGTGGCAGGACCGGGTCCCAGATGAACAGGACGTGTCCAGTTTAAAAGGGAGACTGCAGACAACCCAGCTCTGCACTGTGTCCTCAGCTCAGCTCCTCCAGTGGGACTGGGCAGAGCTGAGGCAGCACCCCAATCATCACCATGTCATGGAGCAAGAACCCAGCTGTGGTCCTCGAGGTGCTCGTGGGTGTGTTGACGTGCAAGGAGGTGCCAATTTTGGGTGTTAACACGCATGTCTTGCATGTTCCTGAGGATGTGTAAGGCTCTCTGGGGTCTGTAACCCCCCACGTACAACATGGCGTACAAGATGCTACCTGCACATCTATCCCGTCAGGTCGGTGAGCTCTTCAGCGGCACAGCTTTGCAGGGTCCCCTGCGGTCCCTCAGGCCCATCGTGGCTGCGGAGGGACAGCCATGTGCCTGGCCCAGCTTGCCCGTGCCCGGCCGTGCTGGGGACGTGGTCGCTGGGAAGATGCTGTGACGGAGCAGCTGAGAGGTCTGCGTGGGGAGCCAAGGTGAAACCCATCCACTGGACCTCATCGACCAGCGCCCAGGCTGCAAATTTCCCTTTCAGGTTTTATCTGCCGGGACAGCTGATGCTTCCATAGGTGTCCATCCTTGTCACCGAAGAGTGGGGAAAGCACAGGGACAGAGGAGATAGATTGAGCAATGATTGATCCCCTGCTAAGGTCCAAACACTGTCAGGCGTGGGAAGTGCTGTTCCTTCCCGTCTAACCCTGTCCTCTCCCTCCACACGATGTTTCTGGCTCTCATTTCTTTTGGCAGAAAATTCACGTTCTCANCTCCCCCCTTGGCCGCACTCGCCTGCGGCATCTCCTCTCCGTCACTTCTCCGCTTCTCCTCCCGCCAGCAGGCAGGGAACATCTCCCACCCGCTCTGCGGGGCCACACGAGACACGGAGGAGACACTGCTTTGAAAACCATCGTCTTGAAGGAAGAGAAGGGAGCCCAGGCTGCTGCTGGCCGTGCTGCGAGAAGGAAACGAGCAAGGTAAATGTCAGCCCTTCGTTCCAGCTGGGAAGAGGGTGACATGGCTGCTGAAAATGGGGGAGCAACTCCTTAGGAATAGAAGGGGTGGCTGAGCTGAGCTTTTCCCATGAGATTTCCTTAAATAAGCCCTAATCCTAAAAATAAGCAGGGAGGAAGTGCCGTGTTAACGCTCCCAGCAAAAGGCATCTTATTTCTGTTTTTGAGTTGGTAAGATTCCTTCTACGGCATCCCTCTCTGAAGGAGGGTTTGCAGTGCTCTGGCTGTTGCCCCTGCTGCCTCTTGACCCGTTTTCCTCCTCACGGGGAGCGCCGGTGCCTGCCCAGGCTGGAGCGAGCTCCCCTGCCCACCCCGCCGCCCTACGGGGCTCGGCAGAGCATGGCCCGTCTCGGGGCCGGGACACCCACCCAGCCGCTCTGCTGCCAGCGGGAGGGTGAAGCTGCCGGTGGTGGTCCCCATCTCGCCCGCTCCCACGAGCTTGTTGCAAGAAGTAAGGCCAGTTTTGGGGGGGTTAATGGTTGAAGCAGGAGTTTTTCGGAAAGGTAGCAATGGTGGCAAGCAAGCGATGGTGGCGTTCTAGAGGGCTGTTCTGGTAGCGCTTACAGTAGGGCCAGATAAGCAGCCGCTTCCCCTGACTTCTCCTTCCTGCTTTCCCTCTTCTGCTCCCTCTCCTAATCGGGTTTCCTCCTCCCTGCCCCAAGGCAGCCGCATCCTCCATGACACCGCTCCGACCATCCCTTCTGCTCCAGGGGCTCTGCCCGGAGCTGTGAGCTTCTCCTGCAGAAAGGTAATTTCCTTCGGGGTGTCTGTCCCGGGGGTTGTCTGTCCATCTGCAGCGTCTGTGGGCAGCAGATCTGCTCCCGTCCTGCGCGGAGGCTCCTGCTCCGGCACCGCTCTGCTCGTCCTGTGTTTCTGGCGTGGCAGAAACGTGAGCTGTTGCTGGCAAGTGGGGGTTGTTCTTGCCTGTCAAAGCCAACAGTTTATCAGTGCCCCCTTCTCCCGCCCAGGCTACCCCTGGGGAGCTCATGTTCCATGAGGACAGGCTGGGAGAGTTGGGGGGGTTCAGCCTGGAGAGGAGAAGGCTCCGGGGAGACCTCAGAGCCCCTTCCAGTGCCTAAAGGGGCTCCAGGAGAGCTGGGGAGGGACTCTGGATCAGGGAGGGGAGCCATGGGATGAGGGGGAACGGTTTTACATTGAAAGAGGGGAGATTGAGGTAAGATATTAGGAAGAAATTGTTGCCTGTGCGGGCGGTGAGCCCCTGGCGCAGGGTGCCCCGAGAAGCTGTGGCTGCCCCATCCCTGGAGGTGTCCAAGGCCAGGTTGGACGGGGCTGGGAGCAACCTGGGCTGGGGGGAGGTGTCCCTGCCCAGGGCAGGGGGTGGCACTGGATGGTCTTCCAGGTTCCTTGCAACTTAAACCTAAACCGTTCTAGGATTCTGGGGAGTTCATAACAAGTCTTTTATTTATTTATTTATTTTAAAATTTATGTAACTTTCTAAATATCTTCAGAAATTGAAAACCTGGCCAAAAGAAACGCCGCCCCAGACAACAGCCCTGCCCGGGCCCAGGGGGTGGAGGTGGGCAGTCCCACAGGACCGCCCACAGTTCCCAGTGCGGAACCAAGAGCCTGTGCCCACTGCCTTGTCACCCTCCCCGGGCTGTCCTCAGCACTATCGCTGGCTTGAGGAGATCTACAGGCATTTATTTTTCATTATTGCCTTCAAGCCCTCTTTGGGGAGGCTCTTTTTGCAGACTGTACTCTGACCGCATCTTTTCTCTGCGTGCGCTGATAACGTCGCTCCTTTCTTCCATTTACTGCTGCTTTTTTGCTCTTTGGACCCATCGTTGGGTGCCGGGGAGGCGGCGTGGGGCACGGGCTGTGGCACCCAGGTTAGTGTGGGGCGAGAAGCCGGGAGCCAGCGCGGGTCCCTCTGCGGGGACAGAGAGGGGTCCCCAGCGACGCGGAAGAGGGGACGGGGCATTTGGCCGTGACCTGCGCGGGGCTGTGTGCTGCCATCCAGCCCGTGCTGGGGGCAAAGGCGCTGGTGAGGCTCCGGCAGCGCCAGTCAGGTCTGGAAGTGTCCAATTTACAAGAGATAA
>VZSZ01010735.1:12173-29934 GCA_013398815.1 Ibidorhyncha struthersii | reverse complement strand
TCCAGGAGAGCTGGGGAGGGACTTTTTACAAGGGCATGGAGTGATAGGACAAGGGGGAATGGCTTCAAACTGGAAGAGGGGAGATTGAGATGAGATATTAGGAAGAAATTCCCTGTCTGGGAGCAGTGCTCAGCTGAGGAGTATGAAGATGGGCTGCTGGGACCTGTTAATGTGGTGCCAACAAGGTTCGGGCCCCCTGCCTTGGTGGAGATCATTGGAGGGCAGGGGCGAAGCCAGGGGGTGTCTGGGGGGAGCTGGGAAATGCTCAGGCTGCCACAGCAGCCAGGAGGAGCTCTTCGTTGGGTGCCACTTCTTAGCGGGGCAGGAGGGCAAAGAAAGTCCAAGTCTGAATGTATCCAGAGTTGGTCCCAATGTAGCTGCCATACTTGCAGCTGAGGGCCACGTCTGTGGGGGTGGCCTGGGGACATGCTGGGATGGAGCCCCTGGCTCTGTCTCCGTGTCTCATCTGCTCCCAGGAGGGACGAGCAGCCTGTTAGACGAGGTGTCAGCCCAAGCAGGGTGAAGCACTGCTCACTGCGGTTTCCCTCACAGGAGTTTTTGTTGCGCTTTGGAACATGTTGTGCCTTCTGGCTTTGGTAAGGAGATGGTCAGACTCATCATAGAATCATAGAACGGTTTAGGTTGGAAGGGTCTTTGAAGATCATTGAACTCCACACCCCCCTGCCCTGGGCAGGGACACCTCCCCCCAGCCCAGGTTGCTCCCAGCCCCGTCCAGCCTGGCCTTGAACACCTCCAGGGATGGGGCAGCCACAGCTTCTCGGGGCACCCTGCGCCAGGGGCTCACCGCCCTCACAGGCAACAATTTCTTCCTGATATCTCATCTACATCTCCCCTCTTCCAGTTTGAAGCCATTCCCCCTTGTCCCATCACTCCATGCCCTTGTAAAAAGTCCCTCCCCAGCTCTCCTGTAGGTCCCCTTTAGGCACTGGAAGGCAGCTGTAAGGTCTCCCCGGAGCCTTCTCTTCTCCAGGCTGAACCCCCCCAACTCTCCCAGCCTGTCCTCCCAGCAGAGGGGCTCCAGCCCTCGCAGCATCTCCGGGGCCTCCTCTGGCCCCGCTCCAACAGGTCCATGTCTTTCCTATGTTTGGGGCTCCACAGCTGGAGGCAGTACTGCAGGGGGGTCACCCCAGAGCAGATTAGAGGGGCAGAATCCCCTCCCTCGCGCTGCTGGCCACACTTCTGGTGCAGCCCAGGATGCAGGTGGCTTTCTGGGCTGTGATTGCACATTGCTGGCTTGTGTTGAGCTTCTCATCAATCAACACCCCCAGGTCCTTCTCCTCAGGGCGGCTCTCCATCCATTCTCTGCTGAGCCTGTATTTGTGCTTGGGATTGCTCCGACCCAGATGTAGGACCTTGCACTTGGCCTCCATCCTGACTTTGCTCACATGGAGCGTGGCCTCGAGGCTGATGCCAGCCAGGAACTATATCCCCATGGTGAAGAATGGCTGAGCCCCAGCATCAGGACCGCAGTCCCTACTCCGGCTAACCAGGATGTGCCTCATCTTGTGTACTTGAGCCTGAGGGTGTCGGGCATCATGTGAAAACAGATGGCAGCTAGAATTGTCCAGGGAGCTCTCTGCCAAGCATTGAGATGTCTCAGGGAGTCTATGGGGTCTTGGGAGCCAGGGCTGAGGTCCCCCACGTACTCCCTGATGCCTCCAAGGCCTTTGCTTGGGAGGTCCAAGTGAGATGGTTTGGCCGGGGCACCTACAGACCAGCTGGCTCTTTGGTGAGGTGAAAGAGGGCCAAGTGTCTCCCGCACTTACAGAGACACCCTGTAGGTGCATCCAGAAGAGCGTGGCCAGCAGGTCAAGGGAGGTCATCCCCCCCCTCTACTCTGCCCTGGGGAGGCCACATCTGGAGCGCTGTGTCCAGTTCTGGGCTCCCCGGTTCAAGAAGGACAGGGAACTGCTGGAGAGGATCCAGCAAAGGGCTGTGGAGATGATGAGGGGACTGGAGCATCTTTCTGATGAGGAAAGGCTGAGGGACTTGGCGCTTTTCAGTCTGGAGAAGAGAAGACTGAGGGGGCATCTTACCAACACCTATAAATACTCAAAGGGAGGGTGCCAGGGGGATGGGAACAGTCATTTTTCAGTGGTGCCCAGTGACAGGACAAGAGGGAACGGGCACAAACTTGAGCATAGGAAGTTCCACCTAAACCTGAGGAGGAACTTCTTTGCTGTGCGGGTGGCAGAGCACTGGCAGAGGGTGCCCAGAGAGGTTGTGGAGTCTCCCACTCCGGAGCCATCCCAAACCCACCTGGACGCCGTCCTGTGCCACTGCTGGAGGTGCCCCTGCTCTGGCGGGGGGTGGCACTGGGGGAGCTCCAGAGGCCCTTCCGACCTTGACCAGTCTGGGATTCTGTGATTTTCAGCAGCTTCTCTCCTAAAGCAGGCGTCTTCTGCGATGTGCTCCTGACTCTTGTTTCTATATATATGTTTTTCACAGGACCTTTATCTCAGCTCTTCTGCCAGGACAAAGCACCAAGATGCAGCCTATGCCCCTGCACAGCCTTTCGGAGCTGGAAAGAGCCAGTCTGCAAGAGATTGCTCTCTACCAGCTGCAGGAGAAGATGCTTGTTGGGGATCTCAGCCTGGCTAAAGGTAGGGGATGGGAGAGAATGGCTCCTGTTAAGGGAGGGTTGAGGTCTGAGCTGTTATTGCTACTCATCCCCATGCCCACACTTCGTAACATGGGGTGATGTTTATGGAAAGACATTTGTGACACATTTTCGTCCATTTTATTTTTTGTTCCCTGCTCTGTTCGGAGCCTCGAAGCTCTAATCAGCCTTTTGAGGAGAGTTTGCGTGTCCATAGGAGTGTGAGAATCTGACCTTGCCTGTTGTCTGCCTCTGATCCCCCTAATCCAAACCAGATGCAATATGACTTGGCAAGGTCTTCCACTGGGACTACCGTAATGCCATTGGGACGGGACAAACTTTGTTTTTTGGATTAATATCCAGCACAAAGTCCCAATGCTGGGATGGGGCTTATACAAGTCTAGAAACTGTGCTACTGAGGTTAATGGGCAGATAAATATAGAAGCTCCAGAGGGACTGAGCTCCTCTGTCCTGGCCTACACAGACACACAGGCATTGTTGGGGTTCCCATAGCTGCCTGCCTCCCCCGACCTCTACATATCTAACCAAGCAAACACAGTGAGCTGGGCATCAGCTGCCTCCTTCCCAAATTTACTTGTTACTCAAGAGCGGCCAGACCGCCTTGGAATGCCTCCTTTGCCCTGGGCTGTATTTCGGCATCCCGGTACACCAGGGGACGCCTACAGGTCGCCAGCCCTAGGGTGGCCTGGTATCACAGAACCATAGAATGGTTTACATTGGAAGGGACCTTGAAGATCATCGAGTTCCACCCCCCTGCCCCGGGCAGGGACACCTCCCCCCAGCCCAGGTTGCTCCAAGCCCCGTCCAACCTGGCCTTGGACACCTCCAGGGATGGGGCAGCCACAGCTTCTCGGGGCACCCTGCGCCAGGGGCTCACCGTCCTCACAGGCAACAATTTCTTCCTGATATCTCATCTAAATCTCTCCTCTTCCAGTTTGAAGCCATTCCCCCTCATCCTATTGCTACATGCCCTTGTAAAAAGTCCTTCCCCAGCTCTCCTGGAGACCCTTTAGGCACTGGAGCACCAGCAGTGTGGGTACAAAGGGAGCTCGGGGGTGCCCAGCCCCACCACCGCTTGCAGCAGGGCTGGCGCCAGCACCAGCCAAGGGCAGCTGGGGCTGGAGCCCCCCATGGATGGAGCCCCCTGCGTCTCTGGGGACCTGTCCCAAGGAAGGAGCTTTGCCTAATGCCCAAAATCAACCTCACACTGGACAGCAAGTACTTACTCGGGGCAACATCCAAGTTTGGTTTCCTGTTTTAACTAATATTTGGACAATTTCATGAAAGGAAATGGCTTCAAGAAAAGAGAGGAAAACTCCCCTCTCATTCCCAGAACTGCCAGTTGCCGCAGGGCTGCAGCACCAGCCACCATGGATGGCCTTCCAGTCCCTGGGGGACTCTGACCACAAACATCCCGGTTCCTTTTCTTTTTTCTTTTATTTTGAGCTGTTGTGATCCCATTTTCAGTGATACCCTGCAGCAGGAGCTTCTCTAGGGAACAGTGCAGTGCCAACAAAAAGTCCTTCCTTCCTTGCTGTCACGTGCCGTGTTTTGTCCATTGGGCTCCTCTCTTCCCGCGGGATAACTGCAGGGGGCTGCCAAGTCCTGATCTCATCCTCACGTGTGTTTTGGACACCACTCTCATGCTGACCTGTTTTTTGAAGGAAGCAGTTGCTGTCTGGTGAATCCCTCCTTCCTTTTGTCCGTCTTTGTATCCTTTAGATTTCTATCCGCTAATTGCTTTATTTGCCGTCAGTTGGCTGGGAGGCAGTGGGAGCTGCTGAGCATTAGCGATGGAACTGTTGCACCTGCAACAGCATTTTCCCATCCCAGCATTTTAAGGGAAGTTCATAGTGTTCGGAAATGCCTGAATTTGGGCTGCACCGTCTCCATTGGGGTCCACCCACCTGTCTGTACTTGCTTCCCAACATCTACCCACGTGAAATTCCTGCCTCTAGTAAACAGCCATTGCACTGTTGTTGTTGTTTTCCTCGAGGAAAAGGTGTTCAGCACCTGTTTGAATCCTCATCTTGCCAGATACCCAGACGTTGCGGAACATAGGGTGTGCATCCCCTTGTGAACCCTCTTTTGGGGCAGCCTGCAGCTTTGATACCCTCTGGGCTGCTCTTTTCCTTCCGACGCTCCTTACCTCATTCAATTCCAAGCAACGCCTGCAGCATCTCAGACCCGACAGCAAACAGCCCCGCCGCGGGATGACCCTCCTGAGCTGCAGAGCAAACGTGCCACAGGCACTACATCGCATCGTGGCCAAGTCTGCAGGACCAAGTCTGTGGTTCAAGCAGGAGACGACTGAGAAAGATGAAACCTGTGAAGGATGCACGGCATCGAGCTTGCTGTAATGCATCTCCGTGAAAAGAAATTGTCATCATCTCCTGGGTTGGTAGTGACCCATATGTGTTGCTCTCTCACGGAGATACCGGCTGAGGCTTTCTGGGCAGGGGCATTGTTATGGTTTGAGAAACCCACAACAATTTATTGTCGTTTTAGAGAACTATTCTCTCACCCGATGACCCCTCCCCACCCAGGAAGGGGAACTGGGGAAAAATCAAGGAAACCCAAGGGCTGAAATATAAACACATTTAATAGGATAAGGCTAAATAATTAACATTAATAACATTAAAGAACCAATATTGATCCTGATACCAATAAAAAAACCACAGGGATTACCCTCAGCCCGCTCTGCCCGTAGAAGCCGTGCGCTCCCAGCAGTGACAGCCAATGTGGGACACTGCCAGCGCTGCGGCTTCGGGAGGAAGGGAAGGGCTCAGGGCTCCGGCACTGGGGCATGGAGTTCTTGGGATGGCAGCCGGCACGGGAGAGAGAGAACTCCTCAGCAAACTTTCTAATCGATATTGAATGTGCCCTTCATGGTACGAACTAACCCTGTTGGCCACCTTGGGCCAAGTGCCCGGGTCTCGCTCCTCCTCGTCCCCGACGTGGTGAGCTCGAAAACACCAACACCTTGAAACCCGCACCCCATCGCTGGCTGTAAATAAGTATTTTCACCAGTTCAGACACTGGAGTCTTCTAAAAGTGCAGTTTCCCCGAGCGTTAGAAGAGAAATTAGTCCTGTGTCGCTCAAACCAGGAGAGGAATCCTGATGGATTCTTTAGTCTCTGCTGCCTCACAGTTTGTTTCCTTTGGGAACATCTGCCCGGCTTTAGGAGCGGGGCGTTATGCTGATGCTCAGCCCCAGCACGTTGTGTCGCCCCTCCTAAGTTTGTGCCGAACAGTGGAGTTTTGGTGGCCTTTTGCTCCCTTAGCTGGGTGGGTTTTGTCTCCAGGTTGTTCTTCATCTTCCTGCTATGTGGTCGTTTGAATGAAGCAACACATATGGTGCTGCAGAGTAATTAACGTGGGCTCCTCTTTTTATGCACGCGTTCCTCATACCAACTCTCATAGCTTTCTTCTAAATCTCACAGCATAACCCAAACAATTATACAAGCTGTGTCTAGGCAGAGAATTCCTTAGGAATGAGGAGCCCAAGCCAGAACAGGACAATCTGTCCTGCATTTAGGGTGGGCAGTGAATGAGTTTTCAGTTCGTTGCTGCGACAGAATCTGGAGACTGGTGTCCCTGGATGCACAATGCAGGGAACACGTAGGAGCGGGGCTTGACTCTCTTGGACCAGTACGGGATCTCTGGTGGTATGTGTTTTGTCTAATTTATTTGTCTGTAAAACATTCACAAAAGCTTTTCTGGGGCTGTATTCCTTTTTCCAGTGTTGAGACCTGACCTCTGAGGATGAATTAAGGTAGCTTTCTGAGTCATTAAGTGATCGCTAGGACATCGTCATTAATACAGAGTCCCGTGTAACATGGACGCAGAATTTAAAGGTGGCCAGAAGGGTTGTAAGCTGCAGCCTGGGTTTTCTCACTGTTTTCCCACAGCGAAGGTTTTCCCACTGCTCTGTCATGTGTGAGAACCCCTTTGCTGGCGGCTGGTCTTGGCCGCTCACCGCAGTCACTGCGGTCTCCCAGCACGTCCCATGCACAGACTGCACTTGGTCGCTGCCGCAGCACCAGGCGTTTCCTCCGGTGGGACACGGCAAGCGAGGATGATGCTGGAGAGATCAGCTGCAGTTCATTTTGCCTCTGTTCTGTAACGCCGCTTGATTTTCTGCCCACCTGGGGCTTTGTATGCCCTGACCTGTAGTTTTGTCTATTACCGGACTGCACATTGGGATAGCAGGGCATCAGCGAGCCCTGATGGAGAGGATTTTGTAGGTCTGAGCCAGGTGGGTGACCCCCACAGCTGGTTTAACCCACTGCTACGGTTTGGTGCCATGGGACCCCCTCACGCCAGATGCTGCTGTGGGAGGATGGTGGCCCATCTCTGGGATTCTTCCCCCCCAAGTAGCTGATGCCCACCGTGCCATCCCACGTGGCCTCTCTGGGCCATGGCCACCTCAGACCCACAGTGTCCCTCTGCCCGCGGGAGGTGCCTGTGGCCGTGCTCTGCCTGCCAGGGTGCAGGAGGGCAAATGTCTTTAAGGGGAGACCGCACTAATCCAGCCTAATGACGCGGAACCTTTGCTTTCTTTTCTCCTCATAGTTGGACCTAAGGGCAGCAAATCCATCCGCCAGAAACTGGAAAGCTTTTCAAAGGAGAAGAAAGGTGAGCAGCCTCTCTTTTACCCAGGTTTTGGTCCCTGTTCTCAAACAGAATTGGTAGTTTTTGATGGGGCTGAGCTGGGGGGTGCCCAAATCCAGCAAGGTGCTTTGTCCCATGTTGTTTTGCTGTTCTCCAGAGTGGGGTGTAATGAGAGGTGCACAAGAATGAGAGAGTCTGGAAGGGACGTATATGTGTGTGTGCATGAATGTGCATTTGAAAGATGTATACATATGAATATTTGCCCATTTTACCCCAGTCTCGCTGCCTCGAATTCTGTTTCATTGTCCCTTGGAAAATGTCAGCCGCAAACCTGGGGAAACCAGAAGTTCCCAGCACAGCCAGCTGGGAACGAACACTTACCTGTTTTCTTCACACCAGTACAAAGTCCACTCAAGGAAATCATTGAGCAGCAGTCTGATATTTTACAAAATGGGTCTGTGGCTTGTGCTCTGGTTGCCAAACCCTTTGGCCCAGTGTGGTAGGGAGACTGGAAGTAGGGAGAGCTCTCCTTGCATCTGCAAGGAGGTATGGAGGGGAAAGTTACTGGGGAAAAATACCATTCATGCCAAGACTGTTACTCTTGAACAGACATAGCTGACACAAACCCTGTAGAAAACTGGAGGTTATAACTTGGTGAGAATCTTCTGTATCAAATATTTCTGGTGACCTATGAGGTCTCCACCTCATAGACGTGATGGCACCTTCATGAGGCTGTAACCAATAAAAGGAAGGAAAGTTCGGGAAAAACTGGGACAGGCTGCTCCAAGCACCTTGATGGAGGCCAGTTTTCCTCCCATCTTCCCATCTCCTGTGCACCTCCCTCCTCTTCCTCCAGCACACCATCTCCCACGCCGTGTCCTCCCCGCTTGGCTCCCTGACTGCCGCCACGCAATGCCCCGGCGCTTTCCAGGGGCAGCAGCTCCCCTTTGGGTTTGCCCAGGGTGGTTGGGGATACTCTTCCCACCCACCCCAGGCGCTCCGGGCTCCTGGGGAGCTGGAGGAGGAGCGGGGAGCAGGAGAGGACAGGGCATGCAAGGCACTGATTCGAACTACAGATCTCCTTGTCATGTATTGAATCAGTTTTACACGTTGTCCTATTCACCCTCCTGCTGATGGTCACTTTTACAGTATCCTGGTGTGTGTGACGACTCAGGCAGGATGCAGGAACAACCACAAAACCATGGGTGAAAGACAAGGAACAAATTTAATCTCAATACCTTGCAAACTGGGGAATCTCTGAAGCAACACCCGGGCAGAGGGACACGAGCAGGGCATGCAGGCACCGCAGAGCAGGAGAAAGTCCGTGTTAGCAGGAGCGTGTGAGCTCCGACTTGCTGTTCTCGCCTGCTCTTTAGGGGTTCAAGCAGGCATAGTTTTCCATCTTCTTCAACAACAAGGCAGTGATCTCATGTATGCTAGATAAGGTGTCCCTGGGTCCATCCCAGGCTTGCGTTATCTGATACAACCATCCTCACCAGTCGTCCGTTATTTTCCCACACCTGGTATTCCCTTCTGGCGGTTAATTATTTTATCCAGGTTGCATGTGTGCGCCGGCAGCTGGGCTGTGCTAGTGCAGCTCCCTCTCCTTTTTCCTGCTAGCAACGCTTTTCCCTTTCTCCCATGTTTTTCCCTAGACTGCTCTCCTCAGACTTTTGGGATTCCACTTTTCCAAGTCATTGCCAATGACTGTGCCTGCAAGCAACTGCAGGAAGCAGTGAAGAAGAGCCGCCGGCTCTGCCTGGAGGTGGAAGCGACGGTGACAAGATTTCGGGCTCAGAGGCAGAAGAGGTGCCCGATGGGCAGGAGCTATGGCCTGATACCCTGCGGGGTCTTCCCGGAGGAGCCGCTTTCCCCAACTCTTCCTGACAACAGCTCCTGGAGCCAGCGAAGGGTATGACTGCAAAAATGGGCTGCACTGTGGTGGTGGTGATGCGGGTCCGGGGGGAAGCTCTGACTTCGTCAGTAAATATGGTTTCCCAGGGTGTTTTCTTAAGGACCGTGAGTTAATCGTGCTCCGTGCTGGGTCAGTCCTGGTCTGCCCTGAGGGAAAGGGGATGCCCCTACTTCTCCCCTGAGGTGGACTGGGAGGGGTGGGACACACTTTACGAGCTCAGCTCTTATGGAGCCGAGGTTACCAGAAGGACGTGGCCAGGCAGCCAAAGGTAGGTAGGGATAGGAAGAGATTCGTCATCAGTAGGGTGGATTTTTCTGCTCCTCCATTGCATCATGTCTTGGAGACTGGGCCTCGCACTTGCAAAATTCCCACCAGAAGTTGTGGCCATCGATGGTGGGTCCTGTTGGCTCCCTGTCCACGCAGCAGAGAGAGACCCCTCGCCGCTGTGGGGACAGCAGCTGTGCCGCTGAACTGGTCGGCTTTCGGCACTGACTGCCCTGGTGTTGAAGGCCAAGGGAGGTGGTGTGGTGGGTCGGCCTTGGCCACCTTCTTGGCTTTAGTCCCGGTCCCTGCGAGGGCAGGCGGGTGTTGGGCTGGGTTTGGTTTGCCTCATCTCTTTGGAGCAGAGACCCACGCCTGGCTCTGGCTAAGCGCCCGTAAGCCCTGGTGTGAAGCAGCTCCATACAGGTAGCTAAATCCAGTGTATTGCGCAGTCAAAGGGGAAAGATTTGGGGATGTTTCCTCTTTCCCCATGTCTGCGTGTGGTGTAGGGTCTGCCCCAGTGGGAAGGCTGTGTTTAGAGACACCTCACACTAGCAGCAGTGCACAGAAACGAGTACATGGGAGATGAAAGGTCTCTCTGTGGTTCCCTTGAACCCCAGACAGCCTCTGTAGACTTCTGTGTTCGTTTGGAGGTGATGCCCCCCCTTTCCCGCAAACTTCTGAGGTCACAGCAATGACGGTGTACTGAGATCTTGTGGGGTTGTTCCTGCGAATCACCTCTGCTCCATCCCAGGGGGCAATGTCCGTGGACTCCATCGCTGACCTGAGCGACAACACTTCCAAGCTGCTGGAGGCACTGCAGTTGTCACACCCCCATGAGCTGGATCCACGCAGAAGCCAGGGCAAGAAAAAGATGTTGAGCCTCAACCCCATCACCTGGCAGGTCCCGCGGATTGTGGACCGATGTTGCAAACACATTGAAACACACGGTAAATAGACATGTCTCTGCAGCCAGACGGCCTGTCCCACAGTAGGTTGGTAAAACCCATCATGCATGGTGGGCTGGGGCAGTTTGGCCTGGCCGTTCCCCAAGATGGGAGGAGGCGGCCGATTCCTGGGGCAGGGAATGCTCCTGAAAGCCACCCAGGGAGAGTCCTCTGGGCTGGGCTGGGCTGGGAAGAGAATGTCACCATGCGTATCGGTGACCCATCTCCTGGTGCGCTCTGGCCTCCAGTCACCCTGCAAATCCAGCATCTAGCTCAGGGTGACTGTACAGATGAGATCCCCTCCCTGACCCACAGACAACCCCAGAAAAATCTTATGGTTCCAAAAACCTTTCTTTTTAGCCCCTCTGCCAGGAGCGGGGAAGGACGCGCTGCCTCGCTTGCAGTGCAAGAGAACCCCTTCCACGATGCTGAGGTGCTCCAAGGACTCGCCGGGGTGCTGGGGGTGTGGGAATGCAGAGCACTAACCTGTCTGTCCCCCAGGTCTCCAAACGGTGGGCATCTTCCGCGTTGGGAGCTCCAAGAAAAGAGTTCAGCGGGTAAAGTGAGACATTTATTGCATCCTCTGTACCAGTGCCGCGTCCAAAGGACGGAGGCTTGTATGGGTGGGGAATTAATAAAACAGACATTGACATGGAGAGGTCTAAAATGTCACAGGCACATGCTGGATCACAGAGAACCTGTAACCTGCGGCTGGGTCCTTCTCCCAGCTGTGGAGAGCAGGCTTCGTGTCTCCAAGCTGCCTTTAGCACATGAGCCTCCATCCCCTGGTCGGCACTTCAGAGCCCCGTCTGGGCTCCCTTCACCAGCCAGGAGCTCCTCCTGGTCCTGTGGCCCATCCTCTGGGCAGCAGCAGGCTGTTGGGCTCTGCCGTGCCGGTTTTGGGGGTGCCCTGCATCAGGGGGACATTGGGAGTAGCCAACCCTCCTGTCCTGCCCTTACAGTAGCTCTGTACAGGGGCAGGTCCTGACAGCACGACTCGTACAGAGAAAGAACTGACTGTTGCTTTTATTCTTCTCTTTCCTTCTGTCTTTAAGCTGAGGGAAGAGTTTGACCAAGGTCTGGATGTTTTCTTGGATGAGCATCAAAGTGTTCATGATGTGGCTGCTCTGCTCAAAGAGTTTCTTCGGGACATGCCGGATTCCCTGATTCCCAGGGAGCTCTACGCAGCCTTCCTCAGCACAGCCTGTGAGTATCGGAGTGCAGAGACTCACCCTGCACAGTCGTGTCCCCCGCATTTGATTTTGTAAGGAAAAACAGGGTATTTGCCTCCCGTGCAGTGACCTGGCTCAGTACCGTGTCCCAGCACCACCCAGCGTGCTGCGCGGGAGCTCAGCCCGGCACTTTGCACTCCCTGTGAGGGTGTCTTTGCAAATGCTCTGCCCCGGTCCACCCCCCTCCCCCTGTATTTTGGGTGACTGAGTTTTCAGACAGTCTCCACAGCTTCCAGCATCACTCCTTCTTGGTCTCCTTCACCATCTCTCTGTTTCCTCTTTGCCATCCTTCTCTCCTCAGATTTGATTCGCCGAATCCTCAAACCCCTGTGTTATGGGTTGAGGAACCCACAACAATTTATTGTCGTTTAGACAATTATTCTATCACCTGATGACCCCTCCCCACCTGGGAAGGGGAACTGGGAATCACAAAATGGTTTGGGTTGGGAGGGAACTTAAAGGCCATCTCATTCAGCCCCCCCGCCCTGGGCAGGGACACCTCCCCCCAGCCCAGGTTGCTCCCAGCCCCGTCCAACCTGGCCTTGAACACCTCCAGGGATGGGGCAGCCACAGCTTCTCGGGGCAACCTGCGCCAGGGGCTCACCGCCCTCACAGGGAAGAATTTCTTCCTAATATCTAACCTAAATCTCCCCTCTTCCAGTTTGAAGCCATTCCCCCTCATCCTATCACTCCATGCCCTTGTAAAAGTCCCTCTCAAACATTTGGCTCCCGGATGCTTCCTTACCACCCTTTGCCAAAAACACTTGACAGCTGTGGGATTAGCCATGTGCTGCCTGCCGCTGCTGCGTGGAGCTGCTGCAGCTTGTGGTTTGTTTTTTTTTGGGGGGGGATAATTGTATTATAATCCCTCTGGTCGAGGACAGCCTTTGACTATGGGGTTGTACAAACCCAAATGCAATCGCGTCGCAGCCCTTGCTGGGGTGTCCCAGAGCGCTTATCCCTGCACGGAGGGGATGAAGGGTGAGACGCCGGTCTGGCTCCCTCCAGAGCTCGTTACTGTGGATGTAAATGGGGAACCGCACTAATTAACAGGCTGCTCTCTGCCTAGCCATGGAGGGTCCGGCACAGCTGGCTGCCCTCCAGCTGCTGCTCTTCTTGCTGCCCCCATGCCACAGCGACACGCTGCACCGGCTCCTGCGGTTCCTCAGCGAGGTGGCCCGGCACGCCGAGAGCTCCCGCGGCCCCGACGGCCAGGAGGTAAGGCTGGCCCAAACGCGTCGGCTGCATGAAGAAGAGGTTGCTCAAACTTCGTTGGTGAAAACCAAGCAGAGCTTCTTGCAAGCCTGGGTGAATCCTTTGGCAAAACCAAATTGTTGGTAGATCCCCTTGTCCGTGGCAGGTCTGCGTTGCTCTCAGTTCACCTAAGGGATTTTCTGGGTTGCAGTAACCCCAGAGAGACCTGGCTGTGTGTCCGTAGGCATTTTTTGTGGACTAATTCTGGTTTTCCACCTCTTATGGGCTTATGATCGTGCATTGAGGTTGATTTGGGTTTCTCTGGGCAACTTGAGCTGTAAGTCTCTCCGTGATTCAGAGACCAGTTTTGTCCCTTATTGTGAGATGATACAGAACTATTGATTGTTAGGGGTTGTGAAAGTAAAGTAGATGGGAATGGAGGCCCTGATGCAAGGAGGGGATGAGTGTGTGCTCCAGCACCACAAACCCTTCATGCTGGCCCTGCCACCACCTCGGGGGGGACCAAACTGGACCCAGATCAATGCCTCGGCCTCACTCCACAGCTCGTGTTCCTGTCCTGGGGTGGGTGAGGCTATCCTGGGACATCTCATGCCGATGCATCTGTAATCTGCAATTTCCTTTTTTACTTGCTTGCTAGATTCCTGGGAATAAAATGACAGTTTCAAACTTGGCCACAATCTTTGGTCCCAACATCCTTCAGAAAGAGAAGCCTGGGGAGAAAGACGTTGGTGCCATGAACTTTGAAGACAGCACTGCCATCATACTGGTACTCCAGAGGCTGATTGAGCACTACCAGACCTTGTTCATGGTAGGTGAGATGTTCTCAGGGAAGCTTCTCTAGACCTTTCCTTCCCCTCTGAACTCTTCTAATGACAGCAGAAGGAAGGATGTATTCACAGCCTCACTTAGCAGCAGGTGACTCAAGTCAGCTTATGAAAACATGATTCATTCCTCATGGCAGGTGTCTATATTAATTTGGGATGATTTGTTACTGGTATGGTAAAGGCAGAGCTGAGGATCATGCCGTGAACAAGGTCTCCTCTTCTCTGTGGCCTTCCACCCCGGTGATGTCTGACTGAGCTTGTTTGGGACAGGAAACAACTGGCCAAGAGCAACTGCAGGAGGGGCACCTCAGTGCTGTTTCTCCCCTAAATTCCCAGTGAGGGGGGAAAGAAGAGGAAAAAATGGGACACCCTAGAAGAGGGATGGAGCTGGAAGGCGATGGCATGAGGTGGAGGTGCCATCACCTCGGGCAGCAGATGTGGGGAGGATGTAACAGTGGGGAGGGCTGGTGAGGGCAGTGAAGGATGGGATTGCTTCAGATCTACTCTTCAGTGGATGATTTGGACCATCAGTGTGAGGCAGGGAGCACTCATGCTGTCCTAGGGGATGCATCGACCTGAAGTTCCCAAAACATCTTTTAGAGTCATGTGAAGGTTCGTATGGGAAAAGAGCTCTGGGGCTTCCAGACCAACCAGAGCGGGGCTCACTTCAAAGCTAGATCAGAGCTGCACCCAGCTGGGGTTTACGTTACTTCCGGGGATGGAGAGCTGTGACCTCTCTGGGTCCTGTCCCAGGGCCGCAACACCCTCGGGGGAAGAACTTGCTCCTCGTCAGAAGTGTCCCTGCTGCAGCTTGTCCCTGCTGTGCCTCGGTCTGTGCCCAGGCACCTCTAGGAAGGGGCTGGCTCCATCCTCTCTCCACCCTCCCACGGGGTGCTCGCAGGCAGCAGTAAGAGCCCCCTGTGTCTTCTCCTGGCCAAATCCTGCTCTGCATGGTTGTCCAGGTGGACTTCAAACCTTCGCTGTTGCGCTCTCCACTCTGCCCTGCTGCAGTGCGGGTGCCAGGGAGGCATGACAGACTGGGGACACCCCTCCAGGCTCCGTGCTTGCCTTTGCCGCTGTGGGAGATGCTGGTGGAGAAGGACGAGAGCGGTGCCATGCAGCACCTGAGCACAGGCAGGGTTGTTCGGAGGTGGGTACGGTGGTCGAGTGGGAGAGCCCCTGAGGATGTGCAGCAAGGTGCCATCTCGAGCACCACGGGTGCTTCGTGTAGACTTGGGCACTTTGAAGTAGTCCCCAAGGGACGCGATGTAGGTGGGTGCCACAGCTGAAGTAGCTGCTGCCCTTGGGGACAACCCAGTGGAGGCTGTGCAGCTGTTTCGAAACCCCAGCAGAAACCCCCTGTAAAAGTCCCTCTCCAGCTTTCTTGTAGGTGCCCTTCAGCTACTGAAAGGCTGCTATAACGTCTCCCCGGAGACTTTTCTCCTCCAGACTGAACAACCCCAAATTCCAGAGACATTCCAGAGAAATATCAGAAATGTCCATTTCCTATGGATCTACGGGAATGTGACATTTCAGGTCCCCGAAAAGCCTTGTAGCGCTTGTCAGGTCTAGAGGGAGCCAAAGGGCCAGGGTTAGTGTGGCAGAAGCTGGGGCTGAGATCCTGCTCAGACCCCTGGGAAGTGTGTGGGACATAACTCCAACACAGCAGGTCTGTGAGCACCTATAGATCTGGAGTCCTTTACTGTCCTTGGTTGCCTCTGCTCGTCCTCCTCCAGAGAGGAGGAGGTGCCACGAGTGAGTGTGTCTGTGTATCCCTCCCAGGTCTCTCCAGAAATGCAATGTCACATCCTCAGGAGGCTATTTCAGACAGACCCCGATGTCATTGACTACCTTTTGCGCAGGAAGGTCAACGCCATGCCGTAAGTCCCTGCGAGGCACGGTGCTGCTGGAGGGCACCTCGCTGCACGGGGGCAAAGCCCTCCTGCAGCAACACGCACCGCGCTGCTGATGGACAAATCATCCTCCTGCCATCCTCCTACCCTCCTCTTTCCTCTTCCTTCCACTACTTTCAGTCATGAAATCCCGGGCTAAAATCCTTCACTTTCTGCGCTAACCAGCTGAAGCATCCCAGCTTTTCTGTCCCTTGGAGCTCCCTGTTCTCCTTTTTTACCCCCAGCCTGCGCCATGCTCTCTCCTTTACCCAAATCTGCCCTGCCTCAGAACGTTTTTGGGTGCATACCTACGTTTACCCAAATCTGCCCTGCATCAGAACTCCCCCATCGCACCCACTTTTTGGTGTGCATCCCTACACGGCTCTTGTCCTGCTATTCCCCCAGTGCCCTCGGCTGCTCTGTCCCCTCAGGATCGCACACTAATCCCCGTGCCGTGCTCAGCTCCATCACCAGCTTGCTCCAAATTTTCTTCACCCTTGGCGGTGTCTGCATTTCTGTGCACTTCTTGCCTGTCCTTTGTGTGCGCATGTCTCTCTGCGTGTGACTGCCAGCTATGTCTGTACGTATATCTGTGTTTTGGCTGCAAGACACGTTAGTCCCATAGAGGCTCAGAATTTGAGCTCGTGCCTTTCCCTGTGATTAAACGAGGTGGGGCAAAAGGGCCTTGCGTCCCATGATCTGTGCCCGGGATCACGGCACGTAACACGGATGGGTTTTTGCTCCCCTGTGCTCTGAAGCAGGGTGTGCTCGGCAGCCTTTGGTCTCCTTGTAGAGCTGGTGAGTCCGTCAGCCAACATGGACTGTCCTGTACGAAGGGCTTTCCTGGAGCACAGATCTTACAGATCTCTGCTACTGTTCCTTGTCTGTCTTCGCGTTCCTTTTGGGACTGTCCAAAATGATGGCAAATCTTCAGGGTCACTGCTAGAGGCCATTTGGGCATGGAGTTGGCAATAGAAGCAGTTTGCAGATAGCATCTCTCTCTTTTTTAAATTTTCTTAGGAGCACAGAGAACAAGGGTTCAACAGAGGAGCACACTCCATCCCCGCTGCCTGGTCGGACCCGCGCCCTGGAGAGCAGCTCAGTCTCATCAGACTTGTACAGGAAGGTCTCATTCCTCAACCTGGATGTTGGCATCTAGCAAGCCTGGTCCGTGCCCTTCTGCGCTGCCTTCTGCGGACAAAACTGGGCAACGTTTTCCCAGTGAGAACGAGTCCTCTATCCCACTTTGGAGGAGCGGAGAAGTGAAAGGAGTATGAATTTCTGCAGGAGCATCTTTGCTGCCAGCAGACCGGCAGCAGGAGACGTGTTTGCAGGTGGCCAGCAGAAAGGTTTTCCATGTGTGGGTTTGTTGCTTGATGGCAACTGAGAAACCTGCCTGGGGAGGTCAACCTCTCCCCTCCGAATGACCACCAGCCCCGTGCACTGGGACAGCAAAACGGTGCAGACTGGGGAGCAGCAGGCAGGGGTGTGACAGCTCGTACCGTGCTCGGCGGACGGGACTCGGAGGTCCAAACCAGATCTCATGTGGTGCTCCTCCAAGCGTTTGCTGGGCTCTGGCAGGTGAGGACTGTTAGCAGGGCAGTGAGGATGGAAAAATGCAGAGCAGCGCTCGCAGTCGGTGCTTTAGGATCCCATTTGCCGTGTGTTGTTGTGCAGAGAGAAAGCTCTCCTGGAGCTAAAGGAACGTCCATGGAGGTAAAGCGACAGCACCACCATTGCAAAGGCACCCTGGCCTGCCGTGTTCAGAGTGAATCACAGCTTTCTTCTTTGTTACAAAGTGCTCGTTTTATAGACAGAAAACACTGTATCGACCCCCAAAGGTATGGCTGGTGTAGTAAGAGGGAACAATATACTCTGAGGATTATAAACTTCAGTTTTCCTTGAGTTACTATTCAGGGTGTAACCTTCTAATGTATTTTACAAGTTATGGTGTCTTTTCATGGTCTTTGGCTGAGAAATGTCCGGTTTGGTTTGTTCATACTGCTCAGGCATTGGAAACCACTGCCAGTTACGTGCAAACATACGTTTCTAGCTGGTATGGCAGAATGAAAGTAATCAGCAAATATTTTGTGTTGGTTTCTTCCCATTTACTGTGCCACACACGGCCTGGCAGCCCTGTACCCAGGAGTCCCCGTGGGTGGGTTGTCCCTGGGTGAAACAGTGGCGTGGGGGGGGATGCTCGGGGCAGCGGTCCCCAGG
>VZSZ01010734.1:622910-638513 GCA_013398815.1 Ibidorhyncha struthersii | reverse complement strand
CTACCCTCAAGCAGATCAACACTCCTGCCCAACTTGGTGTTATCTGCAAACTTACTGAGGGCGCACTCGATCCCCTCGTCCCAGTCATTGATAAAGATGTTAAAGAGAAATGGCCCCAATACCAAGCCCTGGGAAACACTTGTGACCGGCCACCAACTGGATTTAACTCTGTTCACCACTACTCTTTGGGCCCAGCCTTCCAGCCAGCGAAGAGGACACCCATCCAAGCCAGTTTCTCCAGGAGAGTGCTGTGAGAAACAGTATACTATTCCAATGTCTACCTGCTGTTACAGAAGTAGACATGATTGTATCTCCAGTAGTGAATTCTGCCCTTCTTTTTAAAGACAATTGAGGAGTGAATTTTCTGGGGCATATCTGGAGAATCTGTAATACTGAAACTGTTACCGTACTGCCCTCTAAAATATCAAATGCTTATGGTCAGTGCTTGATCCTTGAGCCAGAGCCCACCTTGTAGGAGCAGGTGAATGACCTCTGTCACACAGGCATATGTGGCGATCCTGAAGCCAGGTAGCTCCTTTGTTCAGAGGTGCCAGTGACTGGAAGCTTGACTGGATCTGTCACAGCTGGGAAAAGGGATTTTCCTGAAGTGTCAGAACAGGGAGGAGACACTCCCTGGCTGACAATGAAGCGCCCTGATTAGAGGGTGCCTCAGCAGTCTCTCTCCCTGCTGTGGGCTGGCTAATGGATTGATTTTCTGTCTAGGAGAAGGAGTAGGAACTGGAAGAGCAGTACACATAGCTTTCACAACTGACCCCGCTTTAAGCGGCATGCTGGACTGCATGACCTTCTGAGGTCCCTTCCAGCATGAACTATCCTGCACCCCAGTAAAAAAAATCACTTGGTGACCGTGCGTGGGAGCCTCTTCCCTCCTGCTGACATTCTTTCTTCTGCAGGTGTGGACGTTAGAAGCTACTGGCTCCGTAGGAGCAAAGTTTCTGTCTTAACCTGAAGATCTGGCCCTGCTTGAGATATTCAGCATTTCTCTATCATTATTCTAGATGAGATGTAGAGCACAACTGAACCTCTACGCTGTCTTAACAGACCACTTGGTTTTCTGAAAAGATCCTGAAATTCAGAATATGCTGAGTTCACGTTGCTCTGCTCCCTCTGTGAATATACATTAGGACTGTATTGTATGTGAAGAAGGACCTTGCTCTGAGTTTGTCTTTTGGGTTTTCATTTCCATTGGCTTGCTGCTGGATAGTTCTTCCTTTTTTTGGTTCAAGCCTGGGAGGAAGGGTTATCTGGTAAGTTTAGCAATAGATGTGTAACCTTTATTTTTACTTAGCTGTGCTATTTCTTTCTTATGACTGTCGCAATCGCCTGCCATCTGGGGGCTTCTGGACCTGCTTCAATAAATTGTATTCTCTTTTCCTGTTGCTCTGAGGATTTGCAAAAGGAGGGGAAACTGGATGGGTTACGTAGTGGGCTGCAAGCTGTGGAAGGAGCGGTAGACATATTTTACTTGTTTGTGCTTATGTAAAATTGTCATGGTAAGTCACCACAAACGACAGCCAAGGAAGAAATCGGTGGCTGAGAAATTTTATTTGCCAAGTTGATACAATGTGAACAGGGAGCTGCTAACCCCCTTTCTTCTTTGCCTGTAGTAGAGCATTATAGCTGACCTTTATGAATGTGTGTGTGCTCTTGGGCAGATCAAAACATTCTCAGGAATGATCCCCGAAAGTACTAAGTAGTGCCTACCAAAAATGTCACCTTCTGGAGGTGCAGTCATCAGAAGCTGCATTGGAGAGAAGTTCCCAGGAGACTCACTTGTACGCTACAGCCATATGCTTCTAGAAAATTCTTGCAGCGGAGTTCTTTCTCTTAAAAATCAGCTCTTTCCACTTATGTGCTGCATCTGTGTTTTTTGTAAATTTTGTTTACACCTTTCTTAAGAATCCTTATTTATAAGTTTCTGTGTGAAGCCTCAATGTTTTGTACATCAATTTTCTTTCCCAAGAGACTGGGAAATGACTCAGACCCGCAGCCTTCTGTGATTCCAGCATCTGTATTTATGAGCTAGAGGATGCGTGTGATGCAACATTTCATTTTACTTTGCTTTTTGTTTTATATACTTATTTTCACTTGGCGTATTACTCATTCCTCCCTCTCTGTAAATATACCATTGGTGCAGATTGCCTCAGACCAATTTCTACTTTCTTTGTTCTTTTGCCCTGGCTGATGGTCCTGCTCAAGTAGTTTGTTGGCCTTACGGTCACGTTTGGACTAACAGGCACATTGTCGTTCTATCAGCAATTCTCCATTTTCCAAATCGCCGTGTTTAATAATAGTAGTTTTGAGATTCAGCATTGTCAACTTTGACTGTTCCCTTGACCTCCTCATTTTCCTGGGAGGTTATTGGGATAGATATATAATGGGAGAATATGTTAAAAGAAGTGCTGTGGCTTTCATTACTCTTCCTATGAACCTTCATTTGTAAAAGCTGGTTAATGGTAATGTAGCTGCTGTCCGATGTGCTCTCAGTTAGCATATGTCATGCATGCAAAATAGATATGCCTTTCTTGCTTCACTGCAAAATAACTTACCATTTGCTTCCTACTAGCACAGTAGTGAGAAATGTGCTATTCTGTTCCCCTTTAAAGTAATAATCCATTGAATATGCAGGTGGATTAGTTTAAGTGGCTGGGTTAAAGAAATGTTTTTGTAAGAAAAAATAACCATACTAGGTACATCATTAGCTTTTGCTGTTGTTTTTAATGAGTTTAATCCCAGGGTTTAGTCTTTTGGGCCTTTTTTTCAGAAACGTAGGTATTGCAGGCATTCTCTTAGTGCTCTTACAACCTCCTGACTTGGTGCTGATGCCTTCTTAGAGCGCTAGAATTAACAGGGCTTCAGCTTCAGTAGGTCCACAAGAAAGATAAACACTGGAGTCAGATCACCGCAGGTGTACTTATTGCTAATGGGAAATACTAACTGGATGGTAGTGACTGTTTTACATATGATGACAGGGTCAGATCCCAGATGTGAAGAGTTTTCTGGTGGGCTTCATGCTTCTCTTTGGAGCAATTAGTCATCTAATTGAACTCTTGCTTTTTATTTGAAAAAACTATACATTACACAAAGACTCTGTCTAAGATACGTTCAGAAATCTCATTAGGGGCATCAGAATTGTGTGACCTTATGTTTGGACCTCTAATCTTACTTGAACATGGCTTCTTTTGTCGTCTTTTGCTCAGTTACAGGGAAGTAAATAATGTGCACAATTGAGCCCCTAGTGAAAATTTGTCTTACATCAGTCTGTTCAACTTCTTAAGTAGCATTCTCTCTTGCCTACCTAACGCTTGCACGTGACAAGCAATGGGACCCCGATCCTTTTGCCCTTTGTGTGTTCAGGATTATAGTGAAATCATCTACAAGCAGGTTCCAGTGTACATGTAGGGCCAGACTATCAGTATTTGATCATAACTCCAAAGACACCTGCTGGTAGTCTATTTATAAATCTGGTCCACACCGAGTGAAGTCCTTGGGGATAAAAGAGCTTTATATATGCAAAATATTCATTTTTCTTCTAAGTGGGGTGAAGCTGTTTCCATCTCAAGGGATGAAAAACCTGGGAGTGTTCATGGAATTGAGCCCATCTTTTAATGATCATATCAGCAGAGTTGCCAGGCTGACATTTGATTATCTCCGAACAGCGTAGTGCCGCATTACCACCTCTCCCAAATGGATGTTGGATTGCTTATCCATGCCTTTTGCAACACCCTGGTGAAATTAATTCAACTATCCCTGGAGCGCTTCCAACAGAGACAATTCACTGGTAACAACTGATCTAAAAGTTTCCCTTCCAGGATTTTAACTCAGGCTTTGCATGGTTTTGCTCCTCCTGGGGCATGTGGTGCTTACAGGTGCAGGATAACAAAAAGCTGTATCTCGCTTTGCAGTGTGCGGGTTAATGCAGCCACTTTTCATCTCTGAAAACAAAGGTCTCAAGAGACTTACAGTCATGAGTAAAGTCAGTTTGGTGGCCCTGACCTCATCTCTAGTGGATGTTTGTCTGCAATATAAACCAACAATATGGATTGGCATGGTTCATGATGATTGGCAGTCCTCTCTCAGATGAGATCCAGGGAAGGGCTACCTGAGGGCCCTAAAGGCCACAGCTGAAGTGAATTAGCAGAGTTATGTCAAAAGCTTGATTCCCAGGCACACCTCATTTGGTTCGACTCAGACCTGTAGCAATTCATTACTATGAATGTTAAGCAGTTACCAGTCTATTAAAGGGAGCTGGAACAAGAAAAATGCCATTGGTATATGTTGCTGAAGTTTTGGGGGTTTAGTGCACCCGTAGTACTGTGTACGCCACAGTTGCTGTGCTGATTTTTATAAAGGTACAGCAATACTTCCACCTTCAAACTGTTCATATTATCCTCTCTGTAGCTTTAGAAGTCAGTGCTGGCAGTTTACTGATGTTGCAGAAAGACTTAGTATGGCTGTGGCATGGTTAAACTCTTGTCTGCATTCAGGTAACTTATACAATCTCTCTATTAGTACTACTCCAAACTGTGTGGCTCTGCTCATAACTGATATGACCTGAATGCAGTGCACCTGTTGGGAAAACCTCCATTGCTTTCAGAAGGAGCAAGCCTGAAAACCAGCTTTTCATCAGAACACGTCCTACTTCAAGAACGCTGGGATCAGATCCAGTTCCAAACTTTATGGGTAATGCTCCTGTCTGATTTCTCATTTGTATCTCTGCCATTTCTATTGGCAGAGCATCAGATCTGAAAGAGCCTCTGACCCAATAAATGCATGAATTATTTAAGACGTGAGTTAATTTTCTTTGGGCATTGTAACAGTCTTAAACATGATACCATCAGAGGGGACTGTTTTCTGGAATTCCTTTCAAGTATCTTCTAAACATTTTTAATATATTTGCATTATGGTCAATTAAAAGGAGCTGAAACAATGCTAACAGTGGATTTCTTATTACTAATGCTTTTAAAATTCCTAGATTTGTGCTTCATGCTTGAGGGTATAACCCCACCTCTAACTAATGAGAGTTAAGAAGCAGCTTCCCTATGGGCAGATTATTCCATAACTGCTGTACAGCTGCTGGCTTGTCTCCCCAACTAAGGAAGGGCTAACATCTTGCCAAAGTCTCTTCCAACTTCTTCCCTTAGGGCATTGTTTATTAATTCAGACAAAAACCTCTGAGAGTAATGCAAAACAAAGCTGTTCATTGAACGCCACAGCCTTTGTTCCTTGCCCTCTTCTTTATCTCTCTTTTGTGGGGCTAGTTATAGAAGAAAACTACTTAGTGCACGTTCATCTCACTCTCTCTTGGTCTTATTCGAGCATCAACCATTCCCTTTCCATCTGGATCTCAAAACCGCATGTGTTGGTCTTGGCTAAAGTGGGCAAGATCCTGGAGAGACAGCCCCTCCGTCTGGGCTAGTACACCAATTTTAATGTTTCTTTTTAAATTATCAGTTATAATAATGAAATGAAATACCATAATGAGGGCGCAAAAATGCTTCAGAGATGCTTCAGCAAGCCCAGGGAGATGTGGCTGCCTATCCAAAGACTGATTCAGACCCATTGTCACCTTTGGCTCTGACAACGGTTCTTGTGTGGTCCAACGTGCTGTCTCATGGGAGTAGCATGACTATGCAGGCTGTCTCTGAAAATGCAACCAGATGACTCTGAAACAGCGAACAGAGATGGCGTGGGAAAGTCTCCGCTTGTGTTTGGATGGCAAGATCAGGACGAGCAAGTGGCAGATCTGGAGCCTCAGTGCAGCATTCTGGTCCACCAGCAAGTGTGAAGTGTGCGCAGTGAGGCAAGCTGGGAAAAGTACCTCTTCAAACCCAGAAATGTACACAATGCCTAAAAATCTATTTTCATATCATTTTTTTTGCAAGTATTATTTGATATGCAGCTTGTCTCCAACTAGGGATCACATTTATAGCAGGCTCTCATGTCTGAAATTATCAAGAAAAAGAAGTATAGTGCATTCTAATTTAATTATATAAATCATTAGAATTATTTATAAGGGCTGCTTCAAATCTCTGTTCTGAAAAATCTTTACAGACTGCATATGATTTAGTGTTAACACAGCTGAGATGCGGAGGGGACATTAAGTGCTTCTCCTATTTATTTTTTTTATTTTGGAAAACATAAAGAAGTCAGTAATTGTGCTGTAACTGTTGATTTTTAACCTTATTTCAAAGCATGTTTGAATACAGAGAGCAATTCAAAAATTCTTGTAAGCAGCAGTTTTAGTAGCTACCATAGCAACAAGTAGAGTATCCAAGCCCTTTCTCCCCACTGGGGGCTAGAAAACCCCTGAAAGGACACTATCTATAGACATTCAGACACAGTTTTGCTAACACCACTTGCACTAGGACAAGTCTTTAGGAGAGCACTCTATTTTAAAGCAACACATTTTTACTTGGAAAACAGCAAAGCATCGTTCATCAAGTGATGGTGGTGCTGAGAACAGGGGGAAAACTTTGAGAAACAGTGTTACACGCTTTTTAATACAATTTGTGTAATTCATGAATTGAACAATGTACGTTCTAGTATCTTCTAGTTTAGGTTTAGCCTCTTCTATGTGTATGTTTTAGTCTCTTCTATCTGTACATTTTCTTGTTGTTTGGAAGCTTTCCTCTCTATTATATTACCTGTGCCAAGAAATAAGGAGTCGTATCTTGCTAATGCTGTCGCTGCCTTTTGCTTTGTCCTTATGGTAATGCAGGGGAAGACCAAGGGCAGAGGTCTGAACAAGCTGCATATATTTTGGAAAGAGGCGAGTTTGAAATGGCCGCCTGCTTCTGGGACCCCTGAACTTCTTTGAGGTTTTGGAAGCCAAACAGAACTGAATTTCAGAGCTGTCCTTATCTTAACAATAAGTCAAATCAGAACCCTGGATCTTAATTAACATTTCTGCATTTAGAATTACTTTTGTGAACACAATAGAGCTGATTATTACTGAAAACCTCTTCAAAGAAGTTAAATTAATCTGATAAATCAATGTGGCCAATGCAGATAAATCTCATGGAGCATTTTCAAGCTGTACCAGGATCTGTCAAAATGAGTAATGAATAACAAATTTCCAAAATTACACATTTTCGAGGGGGATGGGAGGAGTAAGGTAAATGACACACAGAAACTTCACTAACTTGCGTGCCGGGTAACGTGAGGATGCAAATATGTAATTAAATGGCGTCAGCAGAAGCAAACTTGATGACAATAACGGACAATGATGAAACTGTTTTGACTGACGACTCTAGAAGCAGATGGCAAAGAAGGGGAAGTGATGTATGGGAGCAATGGTATGACATTTGCGCTCCTTCAGATGTATCCAGCTCAATAATAATAATAATCCTGCTGTGAATGAAATTTCATTCCCTGTCACATCCGAGTGAGGAGTAGTGCACTGAAGAGTGCTTGGTAGTAAACTCATCATAAAACTAAAGAAATGCAAAGGCCTCAGACTGTGGCCACTGCAGAAGATTTCAAAGTGAGCAACAGGCCAGCTCTGTGTTTGCAGCAAACAACGAGGAGGTTTCCAGGGAAGGTTCTTACCACTCTAGAGGAAAATTTTACATCTTATTTTTGTGTAAGATCATCTTTTCACAGCGCCAAGGCTCAGATGATAGGTGTTTTTGGATGCTAGTGATACATGAGTGGAAATATAAGATAGTCAGAGTAGCTATTTTTATCAAAAAGTGCAAGCGATGAGTTCCTATTGATAAAAAAGGCATTATTTCTCTTTCGTACATATGAAGTCAGAGGAGCAAACAGAAGAGGGTTACATACAGAGAAGTGTAGAAAGAAAAAAAAAAAAGCCTAGTCTGAAATCAAGAGAAAGAATGAGGATAACCCTAGAGTCAAAGAGAAAAGGAAATTGCAAGGTATTAGAGGAAAATTAGCTTTACCCTCCCAACAGGCTCTGACTTGGTTGTCGTGTCCCTGACCTCCACTGGTGTCAAATGTCAGGCTTGAGTGGCCTTTTTAATATTCCAATATGCCTTTGTGACATTAAAGGATGGGAGATAGGCTGGAAAGCACTCAACAAATTAATACGGGAGGTGTTGTATGCCCACATACAGTGCTAGCCCTTTGGATCACTTCTGGGTTACTATTATAGCAGTTACCTCCGTTGTACCGTGTCTCTCTCTGCTCCTGCCAGCAGCTGACTCCTCCATGATATTCAGTTGGAGTGGTTATGTGATTTCTGTTAGATGGATATATGCATTTAGATTTAAAGGTTTGGTTAATTTTTATTCTTTGTAGATGTCATGACCCCCTAGACTTTCAGGTTCTAGCTGACCTTTGAGCAGGGGGTATTAGAAACCTCACAAGACTCTCAGGATTTCTAGTCTAAAGCATTAATTTGTGCACGAAACAGATTAACATCCAAAGTAAACCTATGTTAAGTCAGCCCTTGATGTTCCCTAATGATCAAACCAGCTATGCCTGCTCACTCCTTGAGAATGGCTGTGCTCCTTTTTAACATTTCTGTGATCTAGGATGATCTTCATAGAGATAAAGAATCACAGGGGAACCTGCCTAAGTTTCATGAAGCAGTTCTCAGACTTGGAGCTGGAGGAGAAGAAACCGCATCCTCTGAAAGATGTGCTGCCGTTTCTGCCTTTGGAATTAGGGGACAGAGTATGAGAACAGGAAACTTGTTTACAAGTTTTTCTTCTCTTTCAACTCTCTGAGCAATTTATGTCACCTTTTTTCATAGGTGATGCTGAGACAGACTTGCCAGCTCGAGTTGAAAGATAAAATAAAACAGATGAAGGGAGTGGAGGGGGGGAAAGCGTTCCCTTTTTCAGTTCTGTACAATGATATAAAAAGTGGGTTACAAACTAAAATATGGAATCACAATTCTTTAGGCAGTTTTATACTTAAATCATAGTCTTGTCAAGTCTGTGTTTGATATGGTTTAATTAATGCTTTCCTTACTTTGTGTTTGATTTTGATGTGTATGCGATAGATTCATACAACCTCAAGTGATCAAAAAGAGGCATTTGTCAGTGTCAGAGTCTGTGTTAAGGTCTCAGTTGGCTCCGTGTACACCCTAGATGAGGAAGGTGGGGATGGGTTATTAGAGAAATGTGAACCAGCTATTAAGAAATCACCTACAGTAAATGAAGCTAATACTGTTTTCATTAGGCTGCACACGGTACCAGGATCAAATGAGTTTGGAAAGTTAAGTCAAGCTGAGTATGACATCCCCCGTAATGTGCCAGGGGTTGTTCACAGCCTGTAAGTTTACATTTGTTAGTAAAGCTTGTTCATTCTTTCAGTGCAAAATCCTCATTTTGAGCAATCGCCATCTGAAGGTCCTAGCTTTTTGTGAGACAATTAACATTTGCAAACACCTTTACTATTTGAGACAATCTGATATGAAGGAAAGGAGACAGAGCATGTAATTGTTCTCATAGGGCCTGGTGGGGAGGTCATGCTAACAGCAGCAGAAGTTGGGAAGGAAGCTCAGAACTCTTGGAGTTGGGATTTGCTCGCAGGTGGAACTGGCAGTGACAGCAGACCCTGATCCAGCATCAAGGATCAGCCTGGATCAGGGATCAGCCTCAGCCAGCGACAACTCTTTTTCTCCTGTTTCCCTGGGTAACCTCCTTAATCAGGATGTACAGTGGTACGTCACCTTCCGTTCCTTGCTCGCTCCGAGTGCCTTGTGATGGTTCAAGCATCCTCATTGCTCTTCATTTCCTTAAGTGTTAATAAAAGTAATACCTGTTATCTGTAAGGTAGTGCTTGATGGGATAAAGTGCTTTGATAAGCTCTTAACTATATGGTTTCTTATAATTTGTTGACTTCCCTTCACAGCAAGAGTGGGATGCTTCTAACACAAGGCCTTGTTCTCAGCGGTCTCATTTGACATAATTCTCCTGATTTCATTAATTTACACTCTGATTTGCACCCCATTTTTGTTGAATCAATTCGATCACAATGATTGATTGACTAGGAAAATAAGTTTTATCATCCTTAGCCTCCAAATTGAATAGTTGTAGCTGTTGGATTATGCTAATCCTGGCGGTATCCTCCTTTGGCTGATTTGCATTGCTGAACAGAACGGCCCCCGTCTTGTCCCCCCTCTGCCGCTCCTGCAAATTAGGGGATTAAGCGAAGAGATGCTTAAGCTTAGCTCTCGACTGATACACGTGGTTATGCAAATGGTGAAAGAAATCATGAGATTCTTGCAACATAGCTTGAATACTGGATATCTTCAATGTGAGAGCACACAGAAAATAGCAGTAGATAGTGAAACTATGGGCCCGTTATAGCAAAAAATCGTGATCTTGAGCCCATTTTGTTTAACTCTGTGCTGGGACAAAAAGCTCATCCTTACTAGGCTGTTGCGCAAAACACTTCTGAAGCGCAAACCCTCCTTTTCCTTTCAGCTTGCCAATGAAAAAATTTGGCACCATCCAAAATGAATGACAAGTGGTGGGAAGCAGGGTGATTTTTTTTCTTGTACTGGATTTTATAGTACTGCTGCTGTTCGTGTTCTCTTTCAGTAAAAACGTCTGTCTGTTTTCCCGCGCTCATTGTGCTGTTGTGAACGGTTCAGTTTGCCGTGGAGGGTGACATGTGGCCATTAACAGAATCTCAGTCCAACGTGCCACCGAGCGCACCAGCTCTTGACTTGAATTTCCTTTGAGGGTTTTTTCCTGCTCAGTAAGAGGAATGGCTCTGGAGGGAGACGTGCCAGCCTGCTACCCAGGGATCAAAGAGACAGGGACTCATCTGTACTTGGTCATTTCATCTACTGATTGCTCACAACCTCGAGATCGGTGTACCTCCTGTGAGCAGGCGGAGGGAAATGAGGATGTTTTAAACACATGCAGGAGGCAGTAGCTTGTGTGATGTATACAAATGTTCCATAAACTATATCATTTACATTCATACGTGGCAGGTGAAAGACGGAACAAAATGGCTATGTTGTCTACCACAGACTACAAGGGAGACTCAGTGTGTGATTAAATAATGAATAAAATATCATCGCAAATGATAATGTTATATTGTAAATAATTCCATTTGTTTACCCTGCTCTGGCATTGAAGTTCATCTCCCTTGGAGACTTCTTTGACTTTTGATGCTGTTTTGCTTTGCATATGCTTGTTTTTTTTTTTTCTGCTTTCCACAGAGCCTTTATAAAGGTTCAGGAACTGAGAGAACTAAGTGAATAATTCACAGCAAATAATTTCTTGGTTGAATTTAGCATCTTTATTTCTGTAAAATAGCCCTACACATGTTATGTATGTTTTGCACTAATTTATTGTGAAATTAGTTTTAAGTACAAATTCCCCTCTAAGCCACCATCCTTCCATTTTTATGAAAGGAATAAAAAATCTAGTCTGGAAATAGCTGATTTTTAAAATGAGTTTGTTTGTGACTGGAGAAATATGTCTTGTTTTTGTTTCCTGCTTGGGTGACTACAGTATTGCTACTGGTATAAATATGTCCAAACATAATATTAGGCAATGTGAATCTCATTTTTTAAGGTTATTTTTCTTAATTCATATTTAAGCTATTAAAGTTTGATCCCTCAAATGCATTAGAAAGGGAACACGAGGCAGTGAAAAGAGATCTTCTGTGTTTTCCTCTAGAGGAATCATATGGAGGAATATATTTTAAGGAAGAAATAGTGCAATTATTATTAATGGTTTTTACTTGACTTTTACTTTGGGAAGTAGTATTTTTTGGAGGTGACTACTGCATAAAAATACTAAATTATTCTTTCAGTGGATGAAGGGTGTGGGTGTGTATATTGTGGATGTAAATCCACACTAACATTTACACCTGAATATTAATCTAAAGATTGGGGTTTACTATAAGAGTGTGTGGTGGATGTTACAGTGATGCAATGCATTCTGTTGGGAACTATCTCAGAAATCCCTCTTGACTTGCTGTATTTGTCTGGGAATCATAAAGAAAATGTTGATCACTTGCCTCTGATAGAAGTGGAAGGACTGTTGTACCAATAATCTCAGAACGTGCCTCTCCATCCCCTCCTTCCACCCCCAGGAGTAAAGGAGAAATACTTAGAAAGAAGCTGCTTGGGGTGGAGGGAACCTGGAGCATCGGGAACAGCTGGGACGTAAGGCACTACGATCTACTTAGGGTCACCCAAGCAAAGACTTCAGATGAAAGAGAGTCTCCTGCTTTTGGTTGTTGGATATTTTTTATAACAGAGGTGAAAGTGAAACCTCCAGAAAGAAAGAGCTTCTTTGTAGTGCAGCCAAGGATCCAAATAATTCGGTATGTGTTTGAAAGATGTAAAGTCAGGTCATGCCCCCTGATCTACTTCTAGACGGTGCCACTAGTCAAACACCAGCTACCTCACTTCAGTTGCCTTTTTGGTAAAATTGGGGTAGTGACACCTGTATGAAGCTCCATCCACGGATGGGAAGTGTTAAGTAAAAGCATTGCAACATAAAAAATCAGAACATTTTTCTGTACATATGAAACTTGTAGTACTCCTGGGCATGTATTTGATGAAGTAGTTCTGTCTCAACTAAAACACAGCTCGGGGCTGGGGGGGATTTGTTTGTTTGTTTTTAGGTGCCCACAGAAGATGCATGTCCTGCCCGAGAAAGCCAGGACTTTCCTGAAGTCATAAAAAAGAAGAGAAAAAACCCCAAGCTGTGATGAAGGATGGTGACAAGGCAAGTCAAACTTCTCTTTTTGGCAGAGGCCAAAGTTTCCTAGATGTTTGCATTGATCCTTGCCTGGAAGTTATGTGTCTGGAAGTTTTGAAGGTTCGGGAAGAACCGAAGTATGTCAGTGAAGGTAGGTTTGGTTTCCTCACGGGAATTTGGGGTTGAGTAGGCACTATAACCTGTGGCATTCTCAGATGTGCCTGAGTGCAAAAGGAAGCAGTGTACTTTGCAGCTCAGACGTGCGGCCTTTTGGATTCCTGGCTCTGGAGGCTTTTGCGCTGCATCGCAGGCAGTATTTTGTTTCCGAGGATGGGACTTACGTAAAGAACTGATAATTTGCTCTGCTTTGAGTGCACAAGCCGAAGTCTCCGCATGCAGGGAGACCTCAATATCAATGTCAAGATGTGAAGGTAGAAAGAGTTTTTTCTTAATGTTTCATTACTGTATGGGACTTTTTGAGTAACAATTAAATGAACCTCTGAGATGAGTTGAGTAACGGTGAAACAAAACAAAGTCCGCGCTGCATGCCGCCTGCTTCCCTGTTGTCTTAGAGCCACGTTTACTGTCGCTGCCGGGTAGTGTGGCAGGGAAATCTTCTCCTCATTTCCATTTCAAACTCTGCCTGCTCTGAGATGAGTATAATCAGTCCCTCACTGCAGTTGTGCACTGCAGCATCTTTGCTCCTGCTCCCTCTCTCGGGGCTCGCTCCTTTGCTTGCCCAGCTGTTTGTGGCACTCTGCTTCCCAGCTGACTCAGAGGCACTGGAGCTCAGACAGCGCTGCGCGAGCACTCCAGTGCTCTCTTATTCAGAGGCACTTATCTGGCTTTTTTGCTCAGACATCTGCGTTTAAGGAATGGAAATTAATGTCGCTTGCATATAGATCTCTTTCAGTGATCTTTTGCAAGCATTTCCCCGTTTCGTATCGCTTTGTTTGGATGGGATTGCAGATAAGCACTTGTGCATTCGATGCTCTTGGTACAGATATGCATCGTTACACTCTTTCTAGGCAAGTTGAGAGCCTTCCCAAAGCTCAGGGAGTTAGTCATACCACCAGCACGCTCCTGAACCCAACTGATCATCCTGTCTGTCTTTAGCAAGTATTTTTGCTAAAAGCAGGCAGGAATCCATTCTGGAGTTGGAAGTTAAACACTGATCTCACAAATCCCACTTCGTAGGTGAATCACAAGCCCACAGCTGTGGCTTAAGCCAGTCCTTATGGGAACCTGAGGGATTTCCTACCAAACTGCTCCCTCCAAAACCAGGCAGGAAGACAAAAGTGAGAAAACTGTTGGGGCCTCAAAGTCAGAGCCACCCTAATTTATCACTGGAAGGATGCAGGGCTTGAGATTTGACAAATATTTTTGCCGAGAATCGAATTCCTCACATAGACACGGTGGGATTGGAGAAGATTGGGCAGACTGACTGCAAGTTCAGTGCTGTTTTGTAGGCATTGTTCCTCTTTTCCATCCACAACCAAATCCCAGGAAAGAAATAGAATGGAAGACACTCAATGTAAGAAGGGCAATCAGGGTACATCTCAATCACATAATCAATAGGATATTTGACAGCTTTATTCATCTTTTATCACCCACAAGTTAAGGATAACAAAACGTCTGAGGCAGCCATTGTCAAATGGCTCAAGGTTTGCATGGAAGAAGCTTATTAAGCAGGAAGAGCTATTACTCGTGTAATAAATATGTGACTCGGGAGAGCTGGTAAGAGATTGGGGCCAGAAAAAATGGTTTAGTCAAATGTGTGGGGTCACACTGACAGAAGGTTAACACCCTGTCACATGGCGGTAGTCACCGAACTCAGCAACTATTAACACCTCCAGCAAGGCTCCCTCTCCAACGAGGTACAGTAACCACAGATGCCTTAATGATCTTACATATGAAGGAATACGTACAGCAGCTTAAGTCTCATTCTCTAGCTGTTACAAGCTTGATCTCCTAGAATTAGACAAGAACTTTAATCGCTGTCTCACTGCTGTGGTTTGCAAACTCACACGTTAATTTCTTCTTTGCCAGGGATTCATTTTGCTGTTTGGTGACATCCCATTAAAAAAGTGACCAAGAAGAGTGAGAAATGTATCTGTAGCCAGAGGTAATTCTCCTTCCTGAACGCTGCCCAGCCGGCCGGTCACCTACTGACAGAGCACTGTTAGGGCAGAGCTTCCAAGAGAAACAATGTCAAACTGTGAACAAAAAAAGCGAAGTTTGATCTACTGTGGCTATACGCTGTCACTGAAAAGTATTTCTGCCTTCAAAGTCCATCTTCAAGCAGCAAGAGCAGACATCTGCTCTTCCTCTGCACACAGGAGAGCCAGCAGCCGGGAGGCAAACCTCTTGTGGGAGAGCCAGGCAGAACCGGCCAAAGGAAAGAAGTCCACACGGGAATGAAGCGCAACGCCACATCCCACTGGGCCCAGAACGCCTTTTAGGGTCTACCCCCGACCTGAGAGACCTACCTCTGCTGGCCAAAGGCACGTACGTCTTCACAGGTACTGCCCGCTCTCTGGTCACCGCTGGAGAGGGACGATGCTGCCCAGTCTGGGTGATGGTTCAGGTGGTCCCATTCCCCGCGGTCAGCTTTTGGCCGCAGCCCCGCTGCCACGGAGCCGGGCGCGGTGACCAGCCCGTCCCTCTGCCACCACCTGTGCGCTGCGATGTCTTCCTCCAGCCGTCTCCCAAATCGCCTCCCGGCCCTCGGGGCACCAGCCAGAAACGGCGGCCCCGGGGACGGGATGACGGTGCGAGGAGGCGTAAGAACGGCGTTGCCGGTGGGGTTGAGGGAGGATGCGGGGGGTGACCAGCGAGTTGCAAGCCGCGGGCCCCCACTCGCCCTCCCCGGGGGCATCCTGCGAGGCGCAAAGCGAGAAACCCGGGGAAGGGTCGGCCGAGCGGCGGCTGCTGCCGCCCG
>VZSZ01010734.1:602649-622522 GCA_013398815.1 Ibidorhyncha struthersii | reverse complement strand
CGCAAAGTTTTGTGTGCCGGGAGGGAGGCGCTGGCGCAGCGCAGGAGCCGCCGAGGAGGAGGCGGGGAGGGATGCCCGGGCTGCCCGGTGCCTCCTCGTCTGGCAGCGAGGGCGAAGTCGGCGACAACTGCGCGGTTGGGACGTGCGAGAGGGGAGATGCGAACCGCGGCTCTGCGCGGGGATCCCGCCGCTCCGGTGGCGGGTGGAGTAATTTAACACTTCCAGAGCCGGGCAAAAAACCAACTTCGAGCTGTGGCGAGCATCTTCGCGGCCGTAGCGGTGACGAACGTGAGACACCGGTTTCTTTCTTATTTCTGTGTGTGTGTGTGACTCCTGAGCGGGGTTTTCTCTCCATCCACCTTTGCGTGAGCAGCCTGGAAGGAGCAACTTGAACCAGCTGTCCTCTGTCGGTTTCGTATTTGCAAGCCGAATAAATATTTTGTTGCCCTTCAGCCTTATTCTCAACGCCTTCTTATAATGTAGATGATTAATCAGTGAGGTTGGTGGCCAATTAGGCATAACCTTGTAGGAAAATAATTATGCGAGGATGTGTGGGGTTTGGCTAGTGATGCGATACAGTATACACCCAGATTTTAGTAGCTGTTTCCCAGTGTGTGCAAATTCAGTGTGTTCTTCGACTGAAAATCAAAGTGTAATGACAAATATGTTGCTACTTCCAGGGGGAAGAATATAATTTTCTTTGCCAGCGAAATATACGGCAGCTTTAAAGTAAGAGGAGGGGGGGAGGATAGAGCGAGGCTGTTTTTTCTGGTCGTTCACAAAATGTTTTTCTCCCTTTTAAATATGGTCTTCCTAGTGCTGCTGGTTGCTTCGACTGTTTGGTTTGGAGAAATGAATTTCATTTCGGTGCCCTAGGAGTCTCATGAGAAGAGGTGCACTGCTGTCTTTTGAGGATAGTCGTTTTAACTGATCTTGTTAAATAGTGCTATTATTAAATGAGTACAAATTGAAGCAAATGTATTTTTCATTGCCCACAAGTTGTGTTTCTGAGCTAAATTTCTTTTTATGACCAGAGAGGCTTTTGCACTGCAGTATTACAATACAGCCATATTAAAAAGGTCCTTGGAGCAAATAACCCTCTAACGCTGCAGCTATGTTTTCAGTAGACTTCAGTAGTTCTATGGGAAATAATTGTGTTGGATTTAAGCAATCTGGGCTGAATTGATTGTGCTTTTTTGATTGAAGTGTTAAACTGCTTGTAGGTATTCATGTGAGTAGTAAATCTAAACCCAAAATCTAAAAAAGGAAAAGCCCCAAACTCGCAGCTTTAATCTGAATGAAATAATTTTTCTCTCTTTTTTTGCAACAGGTTTTTCTGGCCTTTCTCTTTCTTTCTTTAATTGACAGTGAGGTCTCCTGCTTGAATATATTTCCTGAACTAGGTAGAGTGCAGTTTCTGTTCTGGTGATGTGCAGTGGTACATGGTACCATCATTCTCTTCTGTGTACGATATACTCTATCTGTGGTGCTGCAAGGAATGAAGGCAAGGAAAACTAGAGGTAAAAGGGAAAAAGATTCCTGAGGTTGATGGTGTTGGCAAATTGAGTGATGAAGGCTTATTCTGAGGAACCCCAATACATTTTCGATGGTGATTTCTGTGGGACGTAATGCTGAATTCACAGTGCAGGTCAGCACGTATCCTTCAGCAATCTCGCACCAAATCCTCTGGTGCGTACTTGGAAGGTGTGAAAAGCAGACATTGAACTAAGCTGCTTACCTTCTAATGTCAATATTTGGTGCTAAAAATTTAATTTTGAGTGGAAGACAAGCAGGTTGCTTACTTCTCTCGAACTACAGCTCTTCATTACTGGTTTTTGTTTGCTCTTGTAAACAAACACGTATCTCTTAAAATTGAATTAAATGTATAAACTGCTTGAGCCAGAGAGGGGAAAGAGAATGACTTGTGTTAAATAATAAATAAAAAATTAAAATACTGTGCCACAGCCTGGCTGAAGTGATCAGCTTTGGCCTGATCACTCAATCAGTGCTCCCAGCAAACCCTCTGTGTCCAGCACTCTTCTGCTGGATTGGAGGATGGAGGTGCTTGGGGTGACTTGCAGGGTGACGCCTGCTTGACTGACAGACGCTTATTGCAGAGCGGCACCCGGTGCTCTCCAATTTTGCCTCTGTAATGATTTCCTCCAGCTAGCTGACAGAGAATTAAAATGTTTACAGTCAGGTTTTGGAAGGGTTCATCAGGATGCAGAGGGGAGGGCAGGGAAATCCTTCCATTTTTAGATCTCTCTAATCCCAAGCTTCTGTCCCTGTAGTCATGCTAATTTTTTATTGATTGTTATGGCAGTGACTACTATGTTTCAGAGCACAGTAATGCCAACGTCTCCACTCCAGATAGAGTAGTCTTCAAAAAAAAAAAAAAAAAAAAAAGGAAGTGGGAAGGAAGGAGTGGCTGAAAGAGACATCTTACTTCTGTCCTTTTTCAGGTTGTTCATGAAACTGGGGCCATTGATGAACAGTTGTACAGTTTTGAAATTAAATTCAGCGAAAAGACTAAACTTTCGATCCTGTGTTTCCTGTAGAAATGCCAGGTAATCTTAAGCACTACTTATCAGAAGGATACACGCTTCAGCGTTCTCCAGCCCAAGCCCATTTCTCCACTGGAGTGAAGCTATGGGAACAGATGAGTCTATGGTTGAGGATGGGTATCGTTTGCCATGTTGATGTCAACTATTGTGTGCAAAAAGAGCTGAGCTGGAATCAAGGCTGGCACCCAGAATGGCAGTACCTGAGCAGGAGGAAATTGAGTCAGTCACTTCTGACGATCAGCTTTCTCCTTACCAACTTCATGTGTGCGCTGCAGACCAGCAGCACAGTCCATATTTCTTTAACCATCTGATTCTGACATAAAATTCCTTTGCAGATTCATCTGTGCTTATCGGGTGAGCCTAAGTCATGCTTGTGCCTGATATTCACCCTCTGGTACCAACCTTTAATTTCACCACTCGGTTCCATACCTTAGTACTCGGAGTGTCTCCCACTGAAGTTGGATGCGATTGGAGGTTCCCCATTGCCCCCTGCCACACTTTGTGCAGGGAAGTGAGCACGATGTTGTAACTAACTCAACCCAGAGTTGGCAAATGTGGATGCTTTCGCAGTGACACCCATTAAGTGAATTTACTGCCTACAAGGGGGAAAGGAAAAGGGTTATGGTACTCATGAGGAAATACAAAAATGAGTATATTCTCCGTGTTCCCCGTGCATCTGATGGCAGGCTGCCTACAATCACGCGCTCAGATCTTCAAGGATGTCCTTCTGCTATCAGGATGCTAAAGAACCAACTAGGTGGCATGTTTGTGGTTTTACGCTTTACCAGGGATGCAGAAGCAGGCTGGAAATAAAAAAAAAGCCATTCTCAACTGTTGCTAAGAGCTTTTGGAAGAGGTAATGAAAAATATTCTTTTGAGTAACCTGGATAGCAGATGGAAATGACCCTTTAGACAGTGTCTATAAAACAGCATTTTGGATAAAATGGTCCTATTACAGGAAGTGCAGAGGGCGAAAAACCTAAGCAGTCTTGACAATCGTTTTGGGATTGTTCAACAAGAAAATCAAAGGCTTGTCAGTTTTTGCTTTTATGCACATAAATCACCTTTGCTCCTCCTGTTTCATAAAATGCAGTGGGTCAGGACTTTTTAGTTTGCCTCCGTAGTATTATGAGTATTTACAGTAGAGTACACATAAAAAACAACAGGAGATTCATATTTCACCACACTTCCATTTTTCATCGGTATGCCAAGTTGAAGAATCTCCAACTTGCCTTTAAAATAGCATGAAGATTGTGCAAGCCAGTTAAAAGCGAGGAGAATACGTTCTGAGATTCCTTTTTTATATCTGCAGATTGATGCGTTCAACAGCCAACTTCTGTGATTCTTCCAACATTTAAACATGAGTGACTTAGTGGAAAAATACTGTGTGAATGTTTGTTCCTGTTTTAATGTGGAAGAGGTTTGTTGAAGTCAAAGCAACTGCATCTGGTTCCTTGAGATGAGGATATGGCCCAGCAAAGGACTTCTCTAATTGGCAGGAGGCTGGGTTTGGTACCCTCACCCTTCCTTGCAGGGCAATATTTTAGGAAAAAAAAAATAAAAAGTCTTACTACCAGCAGTGGGATTTCTCATTTGAAAAGTTAAATACTCCTCAGTGTGAGGTGAGGGTATTACTCTGGCTCACAGAGCGTTTTCTCTGACTAATGTATACTAAATGTATGTTGGGATTGCCCAACACTGATAATTCACACACCTCTGGAGTGGAATACAGCAGCCATTCTGGGCTAGAAACATTACGCAGGAGGGGTTTGGGGAAGAGAAATGAAGAAAAACTAATCCAATTGAAACTGCAAGGGGAATTTAGGAAGCAGAATGCAATTATCCGAGTTGGATATTGGCCAGGACATGTTAGTTAACATTTTTACTCTTGCAAGAATTGTCATGGGATCTTTAATGACGATGAATGGTCAGGGCTCTATTTTACATCTCATTTGAAAGCCTGAGCTTTCACTTCATCATGAGGATAAAGTGAATGCTTTGCCTTCCTTCAGGATGTGTTGCTTGGGTCAATGTGCTTTCTTCCCCACGGGCCCAAGGCACACCTGCCTGGCAAATCCGTGTGTCCGGGGGTTTTCTTCACCTGGAGCTGCTAAGCCAAGAGGAAATCCAGACACTCAGCATTACTCGATATTCCCTTCTACTTAACTTCCTTTTTGTGGAGGGGTAGGTAAAGGTGGTGGTACACCACCGGTCTTCCCTTCCCTGGAATTCTGTCATGTTAGCAGGAATCTCTTTGCATGCGTGTTGTTAGTTGCAGGTTCTTCTAAACTGAGTCAGCCCTAGTCATCGTGGCTGAGCGGTGTATGACACAGTGCACCGTGGTAACTCTGGGTGGTCTTTATCATGGATTGTGTCAATGCATGGAAGTCATTGCAATTGCTTGTTTCAGGGACTAATAAGGCATTTTTTGCAAGACCACAGATCAAAGCCCAGTTCCAACTTAGGTAACTACAGACTTCCTATGGAGAAGTGTCCCTTCGGTTCCAGCGGGCCGTGGTGTTTTCCCTCTCCTTCTGGCATGCTGGTTCTCGCCCCTGTTTTATGAGGACCAGTGGCTGGAAGAATCATCTGGCCCTAGGAGAAAGGAGTTGATGTGTAAAATATTTTCTTCTCTATAATCTATCTATAATAGATAATTCTTATCTATAATCAGGATTTTCCTTTTAGCTATTTGAACTCGAATCTTTTTCTGGGGACGGGGCGGGGGGGGGGAAGCAAAAGCACCTCTTTTCTGTAAAAAAGTCAGTGTCCAGTTACGAATGTGGTTTAATGGCCATGCTTTCTGGTATTCAGGTTGGAAAAGGAGTAGGATGGCAGCATGCTTCTCAGGGGGAGAGGAGGCTTTGTGTTATTTTGGAGGTTTAGGGGTGGTGCGTTTGTTGTGGTTCAGTGAAAATATGGTCTGGGAAGTTGGATGATTGCTATGATGTCTACTGGGTTGTCTGGGATGATTGTCTACTGGGCTACCTTTTGGTCCATTTATCAAAGTGTTTGCAGTCTACCTTAGAGGTCATGAAGCAGTGGAAGATGCTGAGAGATAAAATTAGATATGCATCCAGACTTTAATATGTAATTTTATTAACAAAGTATGAAGAGCAATGTAATAGTAGGTACTCTTTAATTCTTTTTTTATTATTTTTCTGTTGGCAAACTTGTCCTGAGGTTTTATTTTCCTGCAAGCCGAAACATAAGGCAGCTATGCTTCTAAGCTACCGATGTCACTAACACTCATGTGTGACACAGATAATTAAAAGATAACAGGGTTAATACTCTCCTTATAGCAAAGATTTTTGCTATTTATATAGAAATTTCCCCCAAAATGCTCGTGATGACATCAATGTCAATAATTTAAAACACTGTTTCAAAAATCACTCAGAATATACATAATGCATACAGTCATACACTTTGCATCCAGTGATTTCCTTTCTACATTTTCATGTATTCGTGGACAGTTTAGATTGTTTTGTAGTCTATGGAAGGATGGGTAAAGCCAATACCTGCATCCAAGTGTCTTCAATTTCTGGTTGAAAGAGAAGAGCTGACCACTCCAACCTGTGTTATGAAGGCTTATGGTGCAGTTTCTACAGAATTTGTGGGGTTTCACAGGGGCAGTTGTGAGTGCTGGGGAGAGTCTCATCATTCCGTTACTGTCTGCCAGAGTTGCCTTAACATACAGGTTGGTCTTAATTATGCTGATCTCCTCTTAGGATGTGAATCAAAATCCCAACTCCGAGCTTTTTAAGATGCTCAGGGTACGTGGAATGTAATGTTAAGGAACAAAATTAATGTTCATCGTCCAGAAGCCTGGAAGGAAACCACTCTTCCTTATCTTTGTAAAATAACAATGTCTTTGGTCCAAGGCTTCTTAGATGACTGTGTATGGCCAGATTTTGTCCGTCATAAATAAAGTGAATGGGCTTAGGGACTTCACATGTAAATAAAGTGCCCATTCCATCTGCCTCTGTGTGGGCTGACCCACAAAATAACAACAACCGCTTCCACTGCTTGAAAGAATTTGATGAATATATTATGTTGGCCAGGTGTAAAGCTGTGATCTGTGACATTTCATGCCTCATGTGGGCATTACGCTGTCATGCGGCACAGTGGGCTACATTAATAGAGTCTTTGGGGATAAAGAGAGAGAGAATATGGACAGAAGCTGTTGTTAGGCAAAATAAATTATAGAGTAGCTCATCCAGTGTGAGAAGGATTGTGAGTGATGTAGGTTTAAACATCATTTTTTCAGTAATTGTGCTGTTTGAATTGTGACCTACTTTAATAACATTCTATCATTTTTAATATTTCTTTATTCATTACATTTTATACACACTCAGGTGGTTTACTGCAAGCTGTGTGGAAATTACAATGAAGGTCAAGCGCTCTTTGTGAAGATAACTTATTACTGAAAATATTAACTTGTTGTCATTACTGTTTTCCAACGTGAAATTTTATGTCTGGTGGATGAAGAGATGATGTCGGGCTTGCGTTAAAGTGTGTGATTACTGTCAATAGACCAAAGTCCCTCCAGTCATAGGTCTGAGATGTACATGATCACTGAACAAGTTTCACTTTAAATTGATTTATTTTTCCCTACACTGTTAAGCTGGTACAGGCCCTTATTGGAAACATCTTCAGATTAGGACTGGTTTATATAGATTTAACGTTCAAATGCCTTCAGTTAGCTGAAGCTAAACTGAAAGTTGCAACTTTACTATTGAAATAACCATGCCTACACACGGTTTTGCAGCCTTTCAAATGAGCTTAAATTCATGCTTTAAATTATATTAGTTCAATATGTTTCATGTGGAAAAGGCTTTGTGGCTTGGTCCACAGGAGGGCTGCATAGAGTTGGTGTCGAGCCTTGGTTAGGGTCGAGAGTATGTTCTTTATTGCTAATGCTGGTGCCACTTCAATTAAATCACAAATTCTCTGTAGCAGTTATCCATACAAATGACATTCCAACAGTTGCCTGGTGGTTAGTGGACATGTAATTCTAAATTGTATGTGAGAGTTTGGAAAAACGTATCCTGGGATCAGGACATCGGGATCGTCAGTTTCTCAAATTATGATCCCACTTTGGTGCAGCATACGTATTACTTGGCTTAGAGCTATGAAAAGACATACCGCTTGGAAAAAAAAAGAAAGCTTTTCTGCATCCCCGCTATCTTTACAAAACATGACAGACATGTTGGACACTAATGCATAATTTCTTACATGCTATAGAAATAGAACAGTTTTATGTAAAGGTCAGCTGTGCGTAGTGTCTAAAATGTTCCAATTTTTTATGATGCATATTTGACATTCCTCTTAGGAATCAAGTGTAGAAAGAAAACAGAAGGGTTGCAGTGAGTATTCACCATTTTGGCTGTTGCAGCAGGTCAGGGATTGAGGTGTTACTCTCTTTCTCATTGCATGACCAAAATTCTTGCCTGCTGGTTTGATGGAGTGGACCTAAAGCTTTCCCTGGTCCAAAGGCAGAGAGATCTCAACTTGGAAGTCATCAGTGTCTAATTGTCCTTCTGAGCTGTGTAATATTAATTCTGTATAGTCATGTCTGCTAAGTATAATATGGAAGAAAACTGGACTAATTAGATAAGCATCCTTCTTTTAAAGGTTCTGGACTGCTGTGCTAGGTTTGGATTGGACAAGTAAGTTAGGAAGACAAGAATTGTTTTACAGAAATAGAAGTGAGAGCTTTTTAGCTGCATGTCTCTTTTCTGAGAGCAATTGAGCTACCCCAGACAAAGACTTCTCGTCCCCCCAGCGTAAAGAGGGGTAGTGGAACAGGAGAAGGTTAGCCCAGAAAGGGAGCACTTAGAAGAGAGACCTGTTAAAAGCATATGGAGAACAGAATAAGGAATTGGTTTTTTTCCAATAAATTAAATGGAGGCTGTCATATGACACGAGGAAGCAGCAGGTACAGAGCAAGTAAGACTCTTCGCACGAGGTGGTGTTAGGCAGGAAAGCTCGCTGCCTTGGGATGTTGCGGGTGGTAAAAGCTTAGACGGACCAGACAATCTTTCGGAAAAGTTTGTAGTTAAAACTGATGACTGTCGTGTGGGGTGATACTGCTTCTGGTGTAGAAATGCCAGGATCACAAATGTCTGGAGGCTGGAAACGTGTTCTGGTGAATTATTGCAATATGTGTCTACTCTTGGGGACTGCCAAAGAGTCAAGGTTATGGAATACAGGGCCAGCTGGTCCATTGCTCCGAGCCAGCAGGGCTTGCTTACGCATAGGTGAAGAACTTAGCCAAAAGCCAGTGCAGGATAGTACACCATCTCCTCTCCCCTGCTGTCAGCCGGGTCTCTCCTGGGGGTAAGGTGTTTGAGCTGGACTAGAGTATGGGAGACGGTAGGAGTTGTTTGTAAGAGACAGGCATTGGCGTTGGAGGAAAGATGTTAAGTTCTAGCAAGGCACTCTGTCACAAAGGTGCAGAAAACTGAAGTCATTCCTTGTGCAGGGGATTTATTTTGCTGTAATTTTAATCAGTGACTTTGGCTTAAGCCTGTTATTTCACTTATTTGGTGATACGTGCTCTACCATCAGTGTTTGAGAGTGTAATGATCTGTTGGAGTTGCTTGTTCTTAGCAAATACTTGTGTTAGGTATATCTGTATCTGGCTGTACAGCTGTAAGAAGCTTGTAAAGTGAATTTTAAATGTATATTTTTTAAAAAAGCAAAAAAAGGTAAATAGTGTCCCATTGTGAGTGTTGACATGAGAACTTGGAAAGTGGCTGTGCTCCCTGAAAGGAGAGTAAGGACAGATGAGGCTTGCGGAGGAGGCATGCTGTGTATCAGTGGGAGGGCCAGGTGAATGCCCTAAAGACAGGTCAGTCCTGCTCTTCCAACCTATTTCTCCACAGGCCATGGTCACTGTTGGTCCTGGAGGTTATGGTTAGCCCAGTTCTTTCCGATTCTGGAGACCGAGGAAGGCCTTTTGATTCAAAATGGCTGTCTTACTTTGAAGTAGATTGTTTTCTCTGGAAATGTTTGTCTGTTCATGTAACTTTCTGTGTACAAATTTTGAAGAAATAAAGTATTAAACTGGTAGCAAGAATGTCACCTTGCACAGGGTTCTAGGGTACAATGATATTTGTTAGTGGGAGGATCTGGACTACAGTTTATTAATAATTTCACTTATTACAGCCTTCAGATTGCCTTCAGATTATCACTTCAAGTGCAAATACACAGTGGAGTTTACACATGGCAACATTAAAAAAGCAAAGTTCAGATACTGTAATTGTGCAATGAGTCACTTGGAATTATCTAATAAAAGAGCCATGCAAAAAGGTTCGTCTTTAATTTCATTAATAATGTATTTTGCAATTGGCTGGAGACATTTGGCTGACAACTTTTCTTGCAGTATATTGTGGAACAAATCAGTAACTGACGAAGATTTCATCATTGGATTTATGCTGTACATCATGGCTGCTAAGAATTTCACAGTGACAAGGAGATCATATAGCCCTTATTTCAAAAGTACAAATTAGGGAATGGAATAGCATTTTTTACCTGTCAGCAGATGTCAACAGATAGGAACAGAGATTGGAGCAATTGTGCTTTTGAAGGAGAGTGGCGTGTCCATCGAAGCTAGTTAATTCATTCTTTTCATGTGTATCCTGATTTATTTTTCCCCATTTATTGAAGAAGCAGTATGAACACGTGCACACTGATGTGCACTTCAGTCTTCCAAAGAATTTCAGGAGAGCAGTTTATGAAACAGCCAGCCTTTTTCACCAGTGAGATTTCTCTTCCTCTTTCTGCCTGTTAGTTGCAAACATCATATTTTACCTTGCAAATGTCGGATGCTGGCTCTCTGCTTGTGTTCACCTTTGCTTCCCCTGCAGCTCCCACATCTGATTGGGCTCTCGGCTCCGCAGTTGCCTGGCTAACTTGCTTTCTGCCTCATTTACTCCCCAATGACCGCTGAACTACGTTCCCTGAATTCAGGACCAGCTCAACTTTGCGACTGGCTGCTCAGGATGCTGCAGCAGCAGTGTGTTCAATGACTTCTCTTTAAAGATGTATAGCCATACATCTTTTGAATTGTAAAGCTAAATTTCATTAGCTTCACCGGAAGGAAGGAATGAACACCAGGGAAAAAATACACCACTGTGGCCACTGTAAGAAATTCTAGCTAAATGATTCAGCATAGCGGAGCTGGTGCCAATATGGGTAAGTATTGGTACGCTCGCTCTGTGCTTTACTGAAGCTAAAGCAGAAGTTCACGGTTACCTGATATATCCTGAACTTTCGTCACAGATACCAAACCAATCCACGTGTCGAGTGAGTCACTTGTGTTGTTTGGTACTTTGCACTTGAAGTGTATGCCGAGGTTTTGGAGAGATTTTAACTTTTTTTTTTTTTTTTTTTTTTTTTTCTGAGCTGAGACCTTCTTTAGAGTAAACCTGAGGCAACTTGAGACCACTGACATTCTGTCTTCTTAGAGTTCCAAGCTCTTTTCAGCGTGATGCTTCCAGTGGCACTGAACACAAATTAGGGGCGTGAGCTGGGAGTGCTGTTTCCCCATCATCTGCTTCTCGCTGTGCGATACTGTGTATGCGGTCCTTGATGGCTCAGAATTGAGAGTCTCGGACTGATTCCTTTCTCGCAGGTACACCTGCATCTTCGTGGGCCCTCATTAATCTGGTGATTGCTGACTTTAAGCCTGTGGAATGATAAATAAGTGTGTGAGTGTGGGGTTTTCTTGTTTTGTTTTGTGTTTTTTTTTTTTTTAAATTAAGGTTCTGCTCAGTCAGAGCTGAGTCTTTTGCAATGGACACCTGTATGGGCAGACTGTGGTGGGTTTTTTTTCCATGTGCTTATTTGTAACATCTATCTTCCGTCATATTTAACACCCTTTTTAAAACCCTGGGCAGATGTATCCTAACTCTCTTGAAGTTCAGGGAGAGCACTGTGCTTGCCTACCTTGTGTACTGTCTTAACAAAACCCCTCCTTTTATGCGTATATCTCACCTACTATTTTTATCAATTTTCCCACCTAACTAAAAGTTCTGTTTCTGGTTTCAGAATCCCAGTTTCTTAAATGTTGGAAAGTAGCTCGTATTTTTGCCTTAAAGGTCCTACAAATACCACGCTAACATCAAAGAAACAAAATGCTACATAAACTCAAGTAATTTTGACTTAGTTCCTTAGCTAACTAGGTCAACTAACAAAGTAAAATTGGGGCTGAGATATAGTATTCATGCTCTTCGCTGCATTCTGCCGATACCTGATTTAAAGTTTTAATGTTGGTTATCTTATAGGTGGCGTATTATTTTAGAGCTCAGCATTGAAGCCATATAGCTGCCTGTGCATATTTTGGAGGAAGGGAGAGACAACAGAGCTGGCCAGTGATTGTGTTTTTTGGTGGTTCCTTTTGAAGGAGGCTAAATTTGAGACAAACTTGGCACTGCTGCATAGCAGAGGAACTTGCAGTGATGCTGCAGTTTTGTTGGTGCCACTGCAGACACAAAGGCTAAAACAAATCAAAATGAACTGAGAGGAGCAGATGGGGCAAGTGAGAAGTTGGGAAATCATTCAAAGTGTTAGACACCGAACGATTTCAATTTTCCCGAGACAAGCGGGTGCTGTGGCACAACATGGCTCTTTTTGACACTCAACACACGTGAGACAATTTTGGAATAAAAGCTGCATCAGGTGTTCTGTTTCCAAATTTTCCTGCCTGAGGGAGAGCGTTTGCATTTGGCAAGGATGTCTGGAAGGGGGGTGGGGTGTGAAAACAAGCCTATAATAAATCCTTTCAGGTGTTTGGTTGACCGCTCTGAGCATAGTGTGTCTGTACAAGACACGGGTGAAGTTCCTTCTTCTGAGACAAAAATGGAATTTTTAGGGATATCACAAAGCAGTGGGAATAAAAGAAGTCAAACACACCTCCTTTCTTCTGAAAGCGTTGTCTTGATTTTTATGTCCTCCTTAAAGGATACAATTTTCCTGTAGGGTGAAAGTACATAAAAGAGTAAATTGTTCCGTTTGATAAATGTGAGTGTTGGAAATCTGGTTGTCTTCATGTGTGCAAAACCCAGGCAGCAACCCTCGGAGGTGGGACAAAGGGGCTCTGTCTCCCAGTCTTTTCAGTCTAGGGATGGTTTTGCCTTGTGTTAGCAGTTTTTTTGGGTACCACCTTGCTAGAAGCTCAGGTAAACCTGTCACTCTGGCCTAAGCTTATTGTTTCCCCGGCTTACGCTGCTTAAAAAAGCTGCAGTACCGAAAGGCGTAGAGAGTGGGGAACCTTGTCATTTTGAGGGTGGAAATGCTAAGGTCTGAACTTAGATGCTCTGACAGCATCAGTTAAGTTATACTTCATCAATAATAAATCCACAGAAATTCCTCAGAATGTGACCTCTATTTCCCTCTAACGTTGTTTTTCTGTTTAAGATTCCTCTTTAAGGGATTTGGCTTCTTTTAAAAGTAGGGAAATAAGATACAAAGAATTCTGTTCCCATCCGGTAATTGCAGCCTGAACACGATTTTGCAGTATTTATTGTTTATAACTGCATAAATAGACTGTAGCTAATTCATGCTTTAAATGCTGTGGGGCATAGAAAAGTTGGGTGTAGGAAAAAAATGTGTGTGATAAGGCATAGTTCCAGCAGAAAGAAAAGGAACTTAAAAAGCAGTTGGATTCTTTCCATCCACCCTACAAAGAAGAAAATTGGTTTGCAGGAAATATAGGTCATGGCACTGTTCTGGCATCTTGATGTCACTGTTTTTTAAGTACAGTATATTGCTAGCAGCACAATTTGGGACTCCCATTAGAACTGTTCTTTGTTGTCAGACTTAAAGGCCATTTAATATCCCTTATCTGATCTAATGCACTCCTCACATAGACAAAGACAATTTAGAAGGTGGTGGAATATTTTTTTTATTTTATTTTTTTAAATTAAGTTATTGAAAGCTTTGGCGACTGGTCACAGAATCACAGACTGGTCAGGGTTGGAAGGGACCTCTGGAGCTCATCCAGTCCCACCCCCCCGCCAGAGCAGGGTCACCTACAGCAGGTTGCACAGGACGGCGTCCAGGCGGGTTTGGAATGTCTCCAGAGTCAGAGACTCCTCAACTCTGTTCCTGCTGTTGCACCCAGAAGTCAGTTACTTCAATAAGGATCAGGGATGCACTGTGAATGGGGCAGTGGAACTAAATTCTTCTCCTCTCTCCATGGCAAAACACAGAAGAAAATGAAACCTTGTGTTGCTGTGCCACAGGGTTTTACAGAAATAAGCTTATTGGGGGAAAAGCCTTGGCTTCTTGAACATGGCGTTCACCTTTGATTATGAGATTAATCTAATTTCTTTGTGTTAGAAAAGATAAGAAAGGCAGCTGTATTCTGTGAGTGAGGTTGTCAGTAGTCTCCTCTGTTGGTGTGCAGCACCAGGACAGTGTTGGTGGGGTTTGCAGAGCAGGAGAATGAGACCAACAGTGTCTCTGTGGGAAAGGGAGGCAAAACCACTCCCAACTTAGAAATTGTGGCACTGAAACATAGAGAAAGTACATGATTTTTCTGCGTAGTTGTATACAACTGGCTACCGTGAACAATGTAGAGGCCAAGATGAAAACAGAAGGGTGGGCAGGAAATTTGGGTGAGGAACTGTACCTGCGCTGTGGTTTTTGCTTGTTTGGTGTTGAGGTGCGATGGAGTGGTGTAAGCGCAGTGATGTCAGTCCTCTCCTCAGCCCACTGTGACAGTGCTCACTCTCTTCTGTTCTGTACCTGTCGTCTTGTGAAACAGAAATACTGACGTTTGGCTTTCTGGTACAATGCAATGTGGTGCAGCTTTGAAGAAGGATATGTATATATTTCAAGTTGGTTTGAGATGTTCTTTGTGTTCTCCGTCTTTCATAACCTTGGGTCAACCTGTGGTGGCAGGGATGCAGGCGGCCGCCTTGTGCCCAGCCCACCGTACTTCTGTAGTTTTAGAAATTACGTGCTGTGCATAAATACACCTGACTTGCTACAACTGCTTCATATTCACGTATGTCTTCTTTTTAAATGTTTTATCTCAAATGAGACTGGAGGTTAACAAAACCATGGAATCAAATGAAATCAAGGTCAGTCTTGCCTCTGTCTTATGATCCCCTGTGGCTCAGGCAGTTTGTTGCAGGTCCGGGACTCTTCTCAAGCTCATTGTACCAAGGAGGGCTGCAGTGAATTGAAACCCTTTTGTTGCAGTTGAAGTTCTAGCAAGTTATTGCTGCTCAATCTGGATATTTTCAGGCGTGACAAAGATATAAGAATGCAACTACAGATTTTTATTGCTGCCCCAATGTATTTCCAGTGTGGTGTTATTACTTTGGAGTTCATTAGGAACAAACAAAACCAGTGGAAAGCGTACTGCTTGTAATGCAGTGCTGCACAGCACGGCTCGCTCTCTGCTGGCTGATGAAATGGCTGAGCTTTGGAATAAGCAGGATCCCAACAGTTTCCTCTACAGCTTGCCTGAAGATTTCCTAAACCCCTAACCACTTTCATTCATTATCTGCTGGTACACTTGGACAAGAAACAGGCTTTTTTTTTCTAAACAGGCAATCAGGAAAATTTCCTGTGGTGACAAGTAGGTTTTTCTTTTGGGTTGATCTAAGTACCAAACCAGTCTTATTGTATCTTAGTTTCTTGATTTCTTAGTTTCTTCTTACCATTTAAAACAGGATTTGGAGGACTGTTTCTTTGCATCCTAAACAAGGTGTATGTGTGCACATGCATGTGTGTGGTTTTTTGTGTTTTTTTGTTTGTTTGTTTGTTTTTTGTTTTGTTTTTTTTTTTTAATCAAAAAACTACTTGGTGGGTTGAGCCTCCCTGTTTCCTGCTTCAGTGGGAATATGGGGTACATGGAAGTGCTGGAATGTGTCACTGAGACACTCGCACTCTTGAGCAGTTGCTGTTTGAGTCATAGGACTTGGATGGCTTCTAGAAGACCGAGGTTAGAAGCCTCAATTCGTGACGATCATAGGTGGGGAATAAAGACAATAGAGTTTTGTGGGAAAGGCACGGCATAGGATGCATAACGGAAACGTGTTGACGACATCCCTCTCTGATTGCTTTCAAGCGACTGTTGTTAAAATTCCATATTCTGGTAGGTATCTCTTCTTTGAAGGTGTTTCAGCATTATGAGGATTATAAATATATTCTTTTTCAGATTTTCAAAACCGCAAATGGAATATCTTTAGAGGTATGTTTGTTTTTATTATTTTTTTTGTATAAACATGCAAAAATGAACAAACGGGAAGCCCTAGCAGTTGAGTGTATCTGATTGAAATTCATAGATTCTTATACATAAATTATTATTGCATGCAGTTGTATGGACAAATGAAAAAGCTGAGTTTAGGACCCCTTGAAAATAATCTATTTCTGTTAGACATGCATATCATGTAGATATACGCTTGTCTATGCAGTGTATAATTTTTCACTGGCTCATTCAGAGGTAATTTTGGAAGGCAAAATGTGCCATGTGAATATGGTACTTCAAATTGTAGAATGCTTCCATGAGAAAATACAGGATTAGTCTGCAAATAATCTCTTCAAAGGCCCTATTACAATTCTGAACTCTCAGATGGCTTGGCTAGTCTTTGCTATTGCTTTAGAGGGACAGAGAATGTTAAAATCATTTACATGTATTGTCACAAAATAATTTTATGTGGTTGATCCTGCCTGACACGATGCTTCACAACAAGATGGAAAATTCATAAATGTTTTCTTCAATTTGATACTCAAGAAGCACTTTAAAAGCGCTCATTTCCTTAAGAATTATTTTCTCTCTTTATATCCAATTCATAGATTATGGTCAAGTGTTCATTTTTATGGTATTTACAAGAAATCGGCTGAGCCAGCTTGCTCATAACACCCCTCCCTCTCCCTCCACCCCCTGCCCAGATACATCCTTGCAGCATCAGGGAACAAAGAGAGTTGAGATTCTGAGCCATGCTCAGATTTGATTTAATAATGCATTTTCCTGTAGTAAGTTTTTGAGAGGCTGGGTTGTTCGTGGTCAAAGATTGTAAGGTTATGTCCATTATATTAAAGACAAGGCTGATGGTTAATAAGTTTTTCAGCTGTCTAATATTTTAATTGAGGATGAAGTTCCTGGTCTTGTTGTTGCGAGCCGTGTGTGTGTGTGTGTGTGTATGGCTCTCTCTGCTAAACCCACAGATGCCTAGTGATAGTCTTCTCTCGAGCTTCTCGTTCCCTTAGTGGTAAAGCAGCCCAGTTTCCTCTTCGCGTGGACTGGGAGTTTGTCAATGATAGTCTGCTCTGGGCATTGAACTCTTGGAAGAAGCTCAGATTAATGGGGAGCTCCCTCTAACCAATTCATCAAACTGTGTTGTCTGTTTGGGCTAAATCACAAAAGATTGAGTTGTCCCTCGGAGCGTTACCTACAGAGTCTTAAGTCTGATTGTGGAAGAGCATCCTGTTGGATCCTGAGGCTTTAGATTTAACTGGGTGGAATGGAACCTGTTCAGGGGTTATACTGAAACCTGACGGCTGCTGTTGGAGCAGTTGTGATGTGGTGAATTCATGCTCCATCTGTTCACCCAAGTCTACGTGAAGCATAAACCAACAACGTGCCGGTGTGCGTGTTGTGTCAAAACTGAAACGTGATCTCGTGTTTCCAGACTGAAGATAGCCGCTAAACATCTCGCGGTACTAGTGATGCTTCAGGATTCACATGGAATTGCTGGAATTGGATCAAGAGTTTACCGCAGTGAGTGGCTTGACTTTCATAATTGGTCAAGTGTGATCATTCTGGATAACAGCATTTAAGGTTGGACTGGTGGATAAGTATTTGGAAAATAAATCACTGTCTGGGCCATAACTCCCAATATGTGAGGTCAACCTTGCTTTTCCTGTTAGAGAATTCCTCAGGGGTTATCTCGCTTACCTCCAAAACGGTATTGGGGATTTACTGTTAGCCTTTAGGAAGGATACTTTCTGCTAGACTGTTCCACGCTTTGGTTGGCTGGTTTGATCTACCGTCACTGGTGAGGCTTTTTAAAGCCTTACAGATAATTTTGGATTATATGGCAGATTACGTGAGGAACACGTGTGGGATGTTGGTGGCATAATCCTGAATCCAAGCCTGACAAATTATGTGTTCTGAATTGAGCTAATCGGGAACCCAAAGCACCTGTTCGTCCACTTGCAACTGGAAGAAATCATCCTTGCTTTGTTGCCTTGGTTAAGGTGACTCACTCTCATGCGGTGTGTTCTCTTTTATAAAAGATATTTTAATGATTTCGGAGGTGGGGGGAGGCTGGCTGGCTACGAAAGAGGTGTGTAGGGTTCAGGCTCTTCCCACAGTTGCTTTAGCTGTGCTCGGGTAACACATTTGTTTCAGTCTGTTGTTTTGGGGCTTGGCCTTTGTGTTCCCCGTAAATGAAGCGTGCGGCTTGGGAAGCACTGGGTACACAGCGACGGCGGTTATGTAGCTAACGCTCCTTCCTGGGGAGGCTGTAGAAAAGGTTGTGGTGAGAGAGCTCTGAGGAGCAAAACATGTCGCACGTCATCAGACTGTAGAAGTGTGGAGATGGCGCGTTGATGGTGTTACGCAGTCCCCCCTGGGTGCCTGTGACCAGGTGATGAGACTGATTTTTCACAGAGCTTCAGTTGCCATTCACAAGTTCACGATAATTTATCGGCCTGCGCACCTAGAGCGAGCGGTTCTTTTTGAACCTCCGTTTGTGTTAAGTGGAATTAATGGTTTAAGAGGTGTCCCCGCAATCCATTAAATAGCTAAACTGGTTCAGGAATTCAGAGGTGTCAGACCGGTTGGTTACCACAGTGAGAAGAGAAGGAAATTTTTGCTGAATATTGGGATTACATTTGTTGCGACGCTGCAGAAAAGGAGCTCATCATCTGGGTCATTCTGCAATAGAAACAAGGTAGCTAGCACAACAGCCTTAACAAAAACTTCGCAGTGGTTTTCGGGTATTGGTCAGAAATGTCTTATTCTGTCAAATAACGAGGCTGCTTGGTTCTGTTGAGAGCAACAGGTAATCTCTTTGGACAAAACCAGTGGAAGCAAACAATGTGTTTGAGGGCAAGTTGGGCGATGCAGCGAGTGCGAGGAAAGCAGCGCTGGTGGCCTCAGCTGAGGAGCCTGTTCCGTTCCTGACACAGCTTTCAGCTGGTGCCTTGGCTACAGCAACCGTTTTCTGGGTCTTGTCCCATTTTTTCTGGTGTGAGTCTGTAACGGTGTGGATTAATTTTTAATCTGATGTAAAAAGTGAAAAAGGAGTAAATATTAAAGATGTGGGAAAGATCCCGTATGAAATAGAAACAGATTCCTTTTCTGTGCTGGGAGTCTGACTGATGTGGTAGCAGAGTTGCGACAAACTGATGCAGAGATCCTCAAGGTCAACAAAACCGCTGGAGGAAGTCTGGGCAGTGACAGCAAACCCTGGGTAGATGGTATCATATATGAACCCTTCTTCTGTTGTTTGTTTTCCCGTGATGTTTCTTCAGCCTTTTTCACTCACCAACTTTCACTCATCATATTCACAGATAGTTTTGGTCAACAGACCTGTGTTCACTCTTCCCTATTGCCCAGACCTCAAGGCAATCTTTAGACTGTAAGATCTGGCATTTTCATCTGATCTTTTCGGTTTTTCTCTTTTCCGTCTTTTCCAAAGACACTTGCTGAGGCTGCCGGGAGCTCTTTGTAAACTTTTGTTAACTCTCCTTGTGGCTGAGGCCAAAACGGCTGCAGCTTGCTCAGCTCAGGCTGCGTCACCTTGTTCCGCAGCGCAGCTCACTGCCGTCCTCAAGCCGCTGTCATGGGGAGTTTGTCATCTGGGATTTGCCACCTGGGAATGATGCTGGAACGCCGCACTGCCGGTTACGCAGCGAGCAGCTATTGCAAGGAAAGGCTTCTTTTGGCCAGGGCTACTGAGACTCCTGACTTGGGTTTTCTGTGCTTCAAGCTCCTGTTAATTACTGCTGTAAACATGCACTGAGCTACGCTGCGTGTCGGTCCCTGCGCTGCGGCTGATGCGGGATGTGGTGACCTTTTCAGGAAGCCCTGGTCTCCCGTGGAGATGCCTCCCTGCCACCAAAGATCAGTTGTGTGCATCAGTTCATGGCCGATATTTTTGGCCAGGTTGTTTTTTATTACTTTTCAAATATACCTCTGGTCAGAATTTCTTTTCTAAGATGAGGAATAGCTGCTGTGGCGGCATTGTTCGTTTTGGTGTGTTTCTAACTTACAGAAAGGCGTCTGCAGCTCAGCGTAGGCATGTTTTAAAATGTGTATTTAGGAATTTAAAATTACACAC
>VZSZ01010734.1:573435-600977 GCA_013398815.1 Ibidorhyncha struthersii | reverse complement strand
GAGGGAATCACGTGTGAGTGCTGGAAACTGCCAGGGCTGGGAAACCTTTTCTGTTTCCAGTGACATTTTCAAAATCGTGTTTGCAGATGCTGATCTGTCTGCCTGGCGGCGTGCGGTAAATCCCGTGCAGCTTGCCATACAGGGAGCCGAACCCCGGTGCAGGGAGGGCAGCAGCCCCACTGCGTCTGTTATCCTGACAGCTGAGATCCCTTCAGCCATTCCTATGTGTTGGGACCCAGAACCGTAGAATGGTTTAGCTTGGAAGGGACCTTAAAGATCATCTAGTTCCAACCCTCCTGCCATGACGGTGTGGATTAGAAGGAGGAATGAGATTCAGCAAAGTTTTGGGGTTTTTTATGTCTATATTAAGTGCAAGCAGGTTCTCAGGTGGGCTGGGCAGGCACTGTGGAGCTTCACCATCTTCATCAGCGTAGATGTATTGTACGTGGTTTTAGTGCTGGTATTACTTCAGTAGCTGTTCAAGTTAGATAGTAAGGAAAGTCAAGGGCGTTCTGTGAGAAACCCTCTGCTCCTTGGTGCATCCTTCTCCTTTGGTGTGCCGAGACCTGTGCTGGCTTGTTTTGCAGATTCAGTGCTTGAGCTCGCCCCCTTTTCTGGGTGACACAAACATCTGCATGTGAGTGTGTGATTTCTCCTCTCCTCCTCTTATCCCTTATCCCCAGTGTTACTTTTTTGGGGTGGGGATAGCATATTAGCCTATTTAAAAATAAGAAAAAAACTCATGCAAACAAAAAACCTCCCACCTTCAATCACTGAATTTGTCACAATAATTAAGTATGGTGGCTACTGTTTTGGATGCATTTCACCTGCTAAGAGATACTGCAGTCAGCACCATATGGTAGCCTTTTTTTTTTTTTGCTTTTTAACAGACTTACAGCAGCAATTTGTTTCAGCCGTGAGCCAGCACCACAGCGTGCATTGCTTAACAGAAACAACGTAAGACTGGTGAGCTTTTCATTTTACGTTTTCAAGGAGTATTTAGCTGAGCTTCAGAGCCTGGTTTCTGGCACTGTGCTACTTGCATTGTAACACTTGGACGGATAAAAGTGAGGGGCTGAAGGACACAAGGGCTTGATTTTTTTTTTTTTTTTCTGACCAGAGACTCCTCAGTACTTCATTCTTAACATTTCCAAATAATATGCTGCTTCCAAACCATTTACCTGCCTTTTAGATTTATTGCCAAGCTCTCTTCAATGTCTCTACGTCACCCTGAGATTGTGGAAAGAAAATGGTTGCGGATACGGGTGGAGTGAAACTACAGGTTGAGTTGTGGGTATGTCTGTGCTGTAAAACGGTGCCCAGTGCAGGATCCCCCATCTTCCGAAACACAGAACGGTGTTACAGCACCGTGATGCTGGCTCAAGGGCCTTATCCCTAACGGTATCGTGATGAGGTGTCAGTACTACTTTGAACTAATATCTTTGATGTGGGTGTTTTTGTTTTTTTTTTGTATGATGATTTGGTTTTTTTTTGGGGGCGGGAGGTTGTTTTTTTTATTTTTGTTTAATTACTGAGGTACTCAAATTTTTAATAGCTTGCTGCGCTGTTCCCCATACGCTGGGATACTTAATGCAAAACCATGGTTAGTTCAGGATCTCCTTGTCTAACAGCTTTCTTTTTTTTTGTTTTTGTGACTGCCAGACCGACTATGAATTTTTGTATATTCTTAGGCTTTCTTAAAATTTGGGCAAGGCTGCTACAGTCATGCAGTATCTTAAAGCCTGGAATGACATCTCCAGCGTGGAACGATGACCCAGTAGCATAGCGAGTTAACCTGCAATGCAAGAGACTCACGTTTAATTCCCCTTCCATTATTGACTATATAACTCCGGGTAAATTGTTTAGGTTAGGGAGGCAGTAGGATTCCCTACCTCAAGGGCTATACGAATACACATGCACACCACAGTGGGTCTCAGATACCACGATAACGGAGGATGTGTAAGAAGCAGATAGCCCATTTCAGACCCTGTCACCTCCCCAGGCAAAAGTCGATTAGGGCCATGCTGAGTCCTCATTCAGATGCAGGAGCTGCGGTCCTGGCTTTTTGCATCCTTCCTCCCTGTCCCCTAACTGGTTCTGGGATTTTGCAGTTTGTGTTGGCCATCTAATTCTGGATCAGTATCTTGGGTTACTTTGGTTATATCAGATAGTGTTGATAACCCCTTTCTGCAAGTCATTTGCTTGGTGATAACCACTTCCTCTGCTTAATTAGGAATATCTGCTTTAAAATAAGATGTGTATCTGGGCGAAATGCAGGTTACAAATGGTTGCAATTAAACCTCATGTAGCAGAATTCCTATGTCTTGTCCTATTGTGTTTCATTTTCCTTTCCTTAAAGGATAAGAATACAACACTTCTAGTGGGTACAGGTGTTCTGTTTGGAGCTCAAGATCATCTAAAGTGAAATGAGTTTGAACTGTCACACATCAGCTTTGCTCCTGTCTTGCATCCCTGTGTTTTTTGACTGGAATAAAATGTCCTTTTAATTTCACAAAGCTGTAGAAGCAACGGGGAGCTCTGAGTGGTTTTTCTTTTTACATTAATTGACTTATTTAGAAATGAGATGTGACTTTTTGTGTTGGCGATTAAAAAGTTATTAAAGCAGTACCCAGTGGTGCTACAGCTAATGCTCTGTCAGTGTTTCCTTTAGACTTCTTTTAGACAAGGCTGGACTCAAGACTGGAATACAAATTGTCAGCTTTACAGCTAATCACATTTTCTTGGAAAAAATTGAGTGATTTGACTGGGACAGGGGACCTGATTTGTACATTCTGCCGTGATTTTTCTCAACTTTGGAAGCCAAGAAATGCACCAGTTGCCTTAATCTTTCCTCACTTCTCACCAAAGGTAGTTACATGCACGTTGGTGGCCTCGGACAAGGTGATGCCTCACTGCCTCCCCGTGAGCGGACCAGGCAGCAGCAGGGGGGAGCATGCTCCGCAACGGGGGACTTTCCAATCCCAAACACAAACTTCTGTTTCATTATGCACCAGGTGGACTTGCTCTGCACAAGAGAGATTTTAATCGGAATTTAAATAGGAGCAGGATAGAAAGAAATATGCTTTGGAATGGTGTTCTCCAACATGATGTGGAGAAAGGTGAGCATGGGGAAGGTAGTGCAGTGCCCAGGAGTTTTTTGTTCTGCAGTCTTTTAACTTCATGCATCCTTGCCGCTTGCTAGTGTTCAAATTGGTTTACTTTGCAAATGTAAATGAACTTGTTAATGTTCTCATTTTAGCAATGTCGTATAGAAATACTGATTAAAAATGTCACCTAGTGGTTTTAATCTGTGTGGAATAGGCAGTTCTAGAAAAAGTAGATATACTTCTTTCTCAGTATGCCTCCATGACAGCAAAAATGGTCCTGGTAATAATGTTCCTTGCCTGAAAGGTGTGTGTTTAGCTGGTTTTGGAAATAAATGGGAATTTGCATTCCTTTTCTGAAGCACCAATAAACTCCAGTCTTTTCAACCAGAGCCGGGTTTGAAGTTGAAATTCCTGGTTTGAGGGGAATCTGGAGAGATGGCTGGGCGCCTACTTGGGAGGAAAATGCAATTAAAATATTTGCTTTTTAAAATGACACTTTGCAGTTTTATATTCTTCCCTCCTGGAAAACGGGGATCCTAAATGTGTTGCTGTGGGCCTGATGAGCGGCGAGGTGGGAGCTGGGCCACCTTGCAGTTACTGGACGGTTGCCTTGCGCCAAGCGGCATTGCGGAGCTTCCCCACGGGCCCAGCACCTGCAAGCTTTGGCTCCCTGTGAAGTGCTGTAGGCTCACCAAACTGGCGTCGGTTGTCCAAACCCTCTTTGTATCAGAGATTTTCTGCTCAGCTGTCGTTAGAGCTAAGATCTGCTGATGTTTGCAACAGAAAGGATGTTGTGTGTTTCTTCTGCTTGCAGGTCCCAAAGTCAATATTTGTTTAGCAAATGTTGATATTCTAATTTGTTTTGCAATGCAAAATCCTTCAGTAATCCAAAAATAGCTCCCCAGACTACAAATAAAGAACAGGATTTTATCTTGTGGGAGAACAATATTGTCAAGTGTCCCGTTTGTTTTGTTTTTTTTTTTTTTGTTAAGTAGTCAGGAGGATGTGTCTCCTGCAGTAGGAGATACTTCAGAAAGCAGTTGTGTGGTTGGGACTGCCTTACTGGATTGATATCGGAAAGCCAGAGAGATGCCAGTGAGTAAAGAGAACAAGGGACTCGCAGTTCAGGTGGATTTTTCCTCTGCTCACTAGAGCAAACAGATGCACAGTGTCAATTAGCATCTACCTTTGGGCACCTTCTGTACTTAAATAAAGGAGGGACAAGATCAAAACATCACCTTATTAACAAGAAAGATGCTTTGTGTAGTGACCTTAGAGCAGAATCATAAAATATTTTGTTATTCCTGAAATTCTTTGAGGAAAAATAAACTGAAGGATACAAACACACCCAGAGCATTAAGCCCTTGGACAAGAAAACAAAACAAAGCAAAAGGGGAGAAAAAGAATAACAAACACTTCATTTCTCATTGAATTTAGTGGTTTCCATTTAAAAAAAAAAAAAGGACAGGAGGGGAGAATTGGCTAACATATGCCAGCATTAATATCGGATATGTTCTTTCATATATGAAATTATCCCATAATTGAGACAAATTACTTGAAGCATTAAAAAATTCCCAGAAATGCTGATGTGGAAAAGACCTTGGGAGGTAACTTAGTATGTCACCAGGCTCTTAGGCGAGATCAAGTGTACCTGTCTCACTTCTACAAGCTGACAGTCTGTCTAACCTCTTTCTAAACCTTGGGTATTGATTTCTCATCTTCCCCGGACAGCCTGTTCTGGGTCTTCACCACTCTTACAGTTAACAAGACTTTCATTTTTCTAATACTTCATTCTTTCTACCACTCATCCTCCTGTCAGTTGTATGGAGAAGAACTGATGAATGTCCTCTTCTGTTACTGCCTTCTGGAGCATTTTTAGCATCTCCTTAAATTAAGCTTTGCTTTGCAGGAAGAGAAGAAGAAAAAGAAAAATCTTGGTTCTTTTCTTGTTGACCATGCTTCTAAAATCACTTGGTTGGGTGGTTTTCTTGCGTGGGTTTTTTTACCCACCTATTGACTTTTCACTGTATTTTAAGGAGTGGCACTCAAAATGGGATATCTATTGAGATAGCCAATGTCTTTCTAGCGCAATAGGAAACGAAGAATAAGCTCCTTGGTCTTAGCATCTCATGCTTCTATCATAGGTCTCTGATATTTCTGGTTTTCCAGTAATACTTGTATTCATTGTGACTTGCTGAAGCACAGATACTTGGTCTTTTATCACCTCCCACTTTCAGCACATGTATTTTAGAAAGAGGAATAAAATGAACAAATAGAAAGTGCTGCAGTGTATCCGGTTTCAGCTTTCGGATATTGTGTCCTAGTCTCCAACCTGTTGATGATAAATTCTGTGCTGATTCTGCTCACATTTCTTAGCTCAGTGTCACCTACAGTTGTTCAAATGTTCTTGCCATTTAGTCCTGTAAGAGCAATGGCGTCTCCGAAATTACTGCTGATGGTGGCTATTTCAGAGATCATTTATCAGAAAAGAGTTGGCGACTTCAGGCCTGGAGCCACTTCCTTAGCAAAGCTTTACGTGAGCCTCTGAACGTCCAAGCCCCACGTACTAAAGATTAGAAACAATTTTGAGCTCTAGGGCTAGTCATTGTTGCTTTTGCACAATTTGGATATGTTAATTTAAATTTTAGAGTTGTTTTAGGGCTGATCTCCTGCATGCTGTTAGTGATTTATATTTTTAGAACCCTCTGAAATGAAAATTATTTTACAGTATTATTTTTATAATATTGTATTAGAACAGAATCTTCTATTGTAGTGATGCTGGCATCATCTGTATTCTCATTTGGGACTTGTAATATTCCGTAATTCTCCAGTGAAGAGGAACAAAAACAATTGTTAAAAGATCCATTCCTTCCCTTAAAAAAAACCTGCCAGTATTGTCAGGTAACTCAGGTATTTTTCAGGAGGAACTTGTCAGAACATACCAATCTGCATAAAATATGTAGTTATAGTGTAGTTATAAAACACTATGAGATTCTTGAGTCTTATTCTTGTTACTAAATGCTTTCACATGCAAAGTGACTCTAATGCATTTCAATTAAGCTATTATTATTTCAGAGTTAATTTTACACCCAAACTGAAATAAGGAAAGGACTTTAAGAAATGTTTGGGGATGATGCTGTCTTATTTAGAATTACTTGGAGAAGCAAACAACCCCCCTCCCACAGTCTGAAATGTGCATATCTAAAAGGCCTCATTTTATTTGAGAGGAAGCTGTTAAGTAAAAGAATTCAAAGCATTTTTGGAGGGCAATGCATTTATCCCCTTACATGAGTGCTTATGGTGATGTTTTCCTCAATGCACTCTGTGATAATTATTCACACACCACTTGGAAAACGCATAGTGGGTACAATATAATGCACATTGCTATGGGTTACCACTATACTCAACAGAATTAAGGTTCTCTAAGTTTACAGCATTTTATAGTTCTCCTCTGCATTTCTTGCCTGATGGTCCAGTGCTCCGTAGGTCAGATCTTTCCCTGGGAATCTCTGTCTTAGGGCCTGTTCTGTCTGGTCCCTTTTTTTATCTTTTATCTTTTTTTGTCATGTCTTGCCTCTCCCCCCCTTGGTTTTTCTGGATGCTGTATGAAAATCCTGAACCCCTTTTGTTCTTTTTTTTTTCTTTCCCCTGTGACGCTTCCAGTGATCCAGTGATGCTTGCAGCATTTCCATGTGACTGTTTGCTTTCCCTTTGCTCTCATGCACCAATGTTTCCTACCCCACGAAGCACAATTCCTTTCCTTTTGTGCCTTGTTTTTCTTCTCCTTGTGCGAGCCTGTGCTCTGCTGTATCCCTTCATTGCTACCCCCTTACCGTCCCCCTCCTCAGCACATCGCTGGTGTCTCTGGGCCTCCCTGCACCCCATCTCAGCCCATTTCCACCCGGGTTTCCAGCTGCAGTACTTCCAGTTGATACTGCTTCCCCCCCCCCATGTTTTTCCTAACGCTGGTCTGCTCGCCCGCTATGTCTGATTAGCTGGCTCGAGGGTGCGAGCTAAATGTCAGTCTAATTTTTTCTTTCTTCCAGTCTTAAGGGGGTGCCATGAAATGGAATTTGAACACCAAAAAATTCACTTTTGCTGGGAAGGATTTAAACCTGCAGTGTCCAAGTAGGCACTAAATCCCCACGTGGTTTGCTTCCCCTTCTAATGGCAGTCGTTCTCTTGTTAGAATCCATCCTCATCAACAGTGGCACAGGCTAAAAGACTGGAAATAAAAATGGTTGCCATAAGTGAACTAATGCCACTCAGTGTAGTCTCTTCTGTTCTCACATCCTGAGTCTATTTGCTGCTTACAGTGTGCTAAGACACTTGCTAGTGGTTGCGATTTCTCTCCTCTCATGATACGACACTGGCCTCAAGAGCAGTGATAATGAGGCAATAGTTGTGGGTGCACTTCATGTCTTCCCTGTGCAGCTACTGCTTAATTTTTATTTATTTAACTTTAATGCAGTATTTTTCAATAAGGAGTCAGCAGATTGTAATCAGGTTGTTTTTTTTTCTGAGAGCTTACTGGGTGTTACTTAAAAAAAAAAAAGGAAAAATATAAATTTGTGGCAGTGGACACCAGCCAGTAGGCATTTCTGTCCGACTGTGACCAAGAAAATAGGGTGAGTGAGACATTGAAACATGCTCTGTGCTGCAAATCTATTCACCGATGACAGGCAGGACCAGCCTTGCAGGGGGTCAGGGGGCAGTGGTTTTGTTCTGGATGTTGGGGAAAAAGGTCAGGAAAGATGAACGGCTCTGCAGCAAGAGGGATCCTGGGTTTTGTTTGCCTCTAGCTGAACTCTGAGCAGTTAAAAGGTGGAGGTAGGGGCTGGGGTGGTCTGGTTAGACAGGCTGCCTTCGGCCCAGGGGACGTGCTGGGTGTCCTGACTTGAAGAGCCCTGCTGTGCCACTGCTGGCTCTTGTCTGAGCAAGGACTGTGCCAGATTGGGTGGTGGGGATGCGACAGATGAGTGTTAGGCACGGAGGGCTTGACCCGTGACTCGTGCTTTTGGCAGCCCCATTGCAGACTGGAATTGTAGGTGAAGAGCTGATGGCGCAGTTAAGGGCTTTGCTGGGTGGGGGCCAGGAGAGCCGTTCCATGGCCAGGGGCAAACAGCTTGTGCTTTTGATCAAAACTGAATTTGGGTCTGCTGTATATTTAGGGACAAAGTGCTCTTATTGCATCGCTGACCCCTCTCTCTTAATTTAAATCTCCTCTGTATTGCTCTCCGCTGTTCACAGATACTTTATATTAAGATAAGGATCATTGTTTGGTTTTTAGAGAGATTTAAAGTAGCCTAAGGGAACGCTGTTGCTTGGCAAGGGCAGTTACTTGTACAATGAAAAAGACATTGCTACAATAAATATAGCATACAAACCAAGCTCAGAAGGAAAGAGATGACGTTTGGGAATTAAGTCCTGCCTTTACTGTACTGTGTTTCACATTAGTATTTTCTGTCAAGTGACATCCAAGTACCATAGTCTGCACCGTGCTGTTCCCCTGAAGGCACGTGCTCTGCCCGAGATGCAAGTGGAGCTGCAGTGACCACAGATAACCACCCTGTAAGGATTGCCTTTGTACGTACTTGTCCTGCAGTAGCAGATGAACATAGAGTTGGCTGTTGATAGATATATACATGATTATAACTGGTATTGGGCTGTGCAGGGTGTTCTTCCCCATGGATTGCGCTAACAACATGATGGAAGGAAAGGCAGAGAATTTTGATAATCGATCTGTGTTTGATTCCTGAAGATAAAAAACTGAGTAAGCTAATATTTTACGACCAGCTCCTTTTGGTTTCTTCATCAGTTGAACAGGGAGTCTCTCGCAACAGCTAACCCTTGATGAGTGGAAGGATCAGGAGGAAACTGTTCTTAAGAAGGAATAAGAGAATTTATTTTTGCATTGCACACTTAGCTTGCTTTTTGCCCTGTGCTCATGGGAAAATTTTGATGTAAATCTAATAAAAAATAAATTAGAAATCGATTTAAAAATAAAAATTCAGCTACTTACTTGAAAAGTAAGTATGACTCATAAGCCAAAACACATCTTTTAAAAAATGAGAGTTAAACTGGAGTGAAATTGTGTGAAAGGTTTTAGCTACATCTATTAATGGCTTTTTTATGCTGGTGCATCTGGTGAAGATCTTAAGAAATCTCACTTCTAAGCACTCTGCATGTTTCTTAAGAGAATGCTTCCTGTTGTGTCATGTTCTCGGCTGGTTTCGAGACCTAAACACACTTAGGAGACACTGAGTTGGCATCTCAAGATTTGTTTATCTACAAGACCTTGAGAAAGACACTTGAGCATACGTTTCATGTCTTGATGTTTTAATCCTGTTGTATCTGAAGCTCCACAGGGAAATATTTTTAAAAGGTAAATATGTTTATATCAGGCCNCTGTGATTATCCAACCTTAGCTGGATAATCCTCTCTCCTTCCTTTCCTCCAAACAAAGAGAGACTTGAGGGGTTGGCAGAAAACAAGCACATTTGCCTTCAGTAAGCAGCTTATGCCTAATAATAGAAGAAAACTTTTCCTTGTTTTTAAATGTCAGTGGGCAAAAGAACTGGCCTGGGAGAACACATGCCTTTTTAGTGTTTTCTTTATTGCCTGAACACCTCTCAGATAAACTGTCTGGTTTTGTGGGACTTGGTGTCTAACCAGTCAGAAGGTAGTGCTAAATGATATTCGGACTGTGGGCAATAATAGTCTGTTAATAGACATTACAGTGATTAACAGCTTTCAAAAGTGTTCTTATATTAAGGCAGGCTTTTTGGAGTCATACTGTTGAGATAAATGGAGAAGTTCATGGTGGAGAGGAACAGGTTGGTGCTTGGGCCGGCAGAAGAGAGCCATGAGGGTACGGCAATGCAGGAGACGAGATATGCTCCTATTTTTGTTAATGTTGGATGATAACCTTGACCTGGGAGTCCTCCCCTCCCCCTTTTTCCTCATTAAGCGTTTTACAGCTGGACTATGCCTCTTGACTTCTGATTTTTCACAGCTACCGCTGCTGATCATGATGTGCAGGAAACATGCCTTCATGCTGAGTAGCTCAATTTTGGCATCTTGCCATTTTAGGCTTTCTGCTAAGCTCCCTGCGTGAGAAAAAGCGAGTCACTGTCAAATTGGAGTACTTGCTGGCACACTGGTTTTTGTACCCTTAAATCCTATGGCTTATTATTTGTCTTGTGATCGTGCATAGAAACCTTCATTGGGGAGCAGGACTCTGTTGTATATAAATATTGAAGAAAAGAAAGTCTCCCCCCACCGAGCACCTAGGAGTATGAGAGATGTTTGATGTACTTGTATGGACATGTGTAAACAAACGGACAAAATGAATCACTCTGGGAACGGGTAATCTCAGCATGCCCCCCGCTCCTGCATGCCCCTTGTGCGAAGTCTTTTGTAAGGCATTGCACTGAAAGGCTTAAAAAAGATAAGGAGGTGATTTTGTAGAAGTTTGTGGAAACTCCTGCTCAGGGCCCAGATCAGGTGTAGATAAAATCTGAAGGTCAGTGTTTGAAAATGTAACGTGTAAGGAGTGTTTATTGATCAAAAATAGGATCAGTCCTCGGTGTAATGATTGAGAAATGAGAGGTAAGGTGGAAAAAAGATGTAGTGAAGGGTTTTTTATTGAAGATGCATCACGTTGGTGAGTCAGAGGTTGGGAACTCTTGGAGGGTTTTGGGAGTGTTCACTACTCACCAATATGCAGTGCAACTTGCGGTACTGACATGTCTCTCGTGTAGACTGAATGTTTGTGTGTTCATTTACCTTGGGCTTTATGGATTAGCATGCAAATCATAGCACATACTGGGATTTATCTTTCTGTTGTGGCTTATCTATGTATTTTCCAGAACGCTCACTTCTTTGTGTTGTTAAGGTCAGTGGTTCTTAGTTGCATCTATCCATCTCATCGTAACTCTGGGCAGGCTGATGTGAAGCTGTTTGTTTAACCATTTTGGTATCTCTGTCACCCTCAGGCTGTTGATTGAGTCTGCTGAAGAGACACACGTCTATACAGCCACACTTGATTTGTTGCAGGTCATTTTTTTCCCTCCCCATTCAATTCTCCCTTGTCATCAGTCAACTGCTTCATCTTAGCACCGCTCTCTTCCTTCAGCTTGCGTGTCGACCTCCACCGTTGCCAGCCACACCAGATGGAAGCAAAGTTGTGTGCCCATTGTGCCACTGATCACATCCAGGCCCAGGACGGCGAGTGCCAGCTGGCTTCGAAGGCATCGTTTCGTGTGTCCTCCAGTTGCCATTGGTTTGGAGGATAATTTGGCATGTTGATTTTGGTCAGAAAAATTATCTGTGCATCTGTGGCAAGCCATCTGCTTTGTGTGCAGTCAGTGGTGTTGGGGAGCGGAATGGTCGCACCTGACCCTCTTCCACCGTGTTGCAGTTGATAACTTCTCTCTGCTTTGCGTTCACATTCCTGTATCTGGCTGGCTGTGAGCGTCAGTAAAACGCTCTGTCCTAGCGTCCGTTTCAGGGAGAGCGTCCGGTTGCCTTTCCAGTTCCACGTACTCGCCTTTGTTTTTCCAGTATCTTATGAGATAATGGCCTTGCGCTCTCCTGGCTTCACACCACTCAGCTGCTGTAGTAACTTGCAGTTTGGCGTGGGTTTTTCTGCTACGGTTTACTACCATGTACAGTCAGGAGATGCAGATTTCACTAGGGTGTCTTGCATGTATGCAGCCGTGGATATTCTTGTACACCCAGTAAAAAGTGCCGGTTGTGAAACATGCCGTTCCTGGTGCCATTCCTGCGTATGGTGTTATCGGGAGTGGGCGAAGAGAGCCTGATGCTGTGTTTGAAAATACATTCCTACACATCTTGCTCTTCCCTCTTGGCTCAGGCTGTGCTACTTGGTTGGGAACAAAGCCAGGATGGAGCCCTAATTTTGCAATGTGCAACCATCAGCTTGAAAATGCTAAATCAATTAAACGTGGCCTCACCCAAAATGCCGGTAGTGTCTGGTCTGTGCAGGTGTTGGTGTACGCCGAGTGGGAGCCTGGAAAGAGCGAATGCAGGAGGTTATTGCGCTGCTTCTCTCAGGAACAAGAAGGGATCATTATGGGCGAATGGATTTCTAGTCATGATGTTTGCAACGCTATTTGCTGACACGTGGTAAATGCTGAATTTAGTTTCTCCTTACCTCACTTCACAAAATGGAGCTGGAAATAATTCAGTACTTTGAATTTGTTGCTGCACGGAAATGTACTGGTACTTCCAAATGGGTGGTTCGGGTTTCTCAAATGTGAAATTTGGTGCTTCTGTCTCAGCAATTTCTTGCTCATCAACGTGTTTAAGTCACTCTGCATTTGAATGGATGAAGCAAGGTATAATTCACGTTACTATTGTTTCCAGTTGTTAGGAAGAGCAGCCTGAGCCAAAATCACCTGACTCTATTCTTGAATAACAGGAGTTAGATGAAATATTTTCCTAAACAATCACACTAAATTACATGTGTACTTTGGCAGACTTCAAATGAATGACGTTGATAAATCCTTAAAACTGTGACCGTTAAGTCAAGCACAGGCTTTGATACCATTAATGAAGAAATAATGTTTTGACATTCATACCCTCATAAATTCTGACACTTCCAATTGTCCCCAAGTAACAAAACACCGTTGTCATCTGCAGTAATATGCTCTTTAAAAATTTTGCCTGAGCTACATAAAGCTGGGCGTTTTATGTTAGGAAAGGACAAGCATTTCTTGTTTGTGCTTTTATTTCCCTTTCTTTGGTGGTTGCGGGTCCTCCTGTTTAAGGCCTCAACCATGCTTCAAGGTCTCGCGCAACGACTCTCGCGTGGGTCAATAGGGCTTGAGCTGAGCCTCCAGACCAGAGTGATGTGTTGTGCGCTGACTTAGCATATTGATGTATGGCTACTTCCTTTTCTATCCTCAAAAAAGGCCTTTAACGCTGCTCGCTCTTTTGTTGGTATTGCCTTTTGTTCCCATGACACAGAGGACAATCCAGTCTGAGAGAGATAAATTTCACAATTTGCCTTGTCAAACTCTGAGATGGAGTTTTCCGTTATGCTGGCCGGGCAGAGGAGCAGCGGTGCCGTTTCCAAGAGCGCGTGGGTTGCTGTGCGCAGAGACCCCTCGCTTTCTTCATGGCATCTGTGTACTACTTACCTCCCACGCACCAACCTGCGAACGTACCGCAGAAACTCGCGCCTCCTTGGCCTGCTCTCTTCCTGCCTACCCATGGGGCTTGACAGTGCTGACTTTGGATGTAAAACCACTCAGTAACCCGTCTTGGTAAGTCATCAATTATTAACGTGGAATACCCATTCTGTGCGCTTGCACTGCTTAAGGATTCATTATGTTGCCTTTTGGTTGACCTGACAAAGCTGTTCAGTGCCTCTCCTTCCAATGCAAAGTCCTAGATTCAACTTTGCTCCTGGGACCACGTACTCCAGCTCTGGTCGACCTTTCATAGGAAGGAGAGAACAGAACACAGCTGAGACATTAATTTCTGGAGAGACTCAGAAAAAGGTGTATGAAAATGTTTTGCTTGCTGAGAAGGGAAAAATAGCAGTGATCATGCTAAAGGTAATAGGAATTCGGTTCGTGTTCCTCGCTGCCCTTTACTGCAACGTTTCAATGTCTGGTGGAGAAATCCTCTAGCTGTACAGCTATGTTATTGTTGACCCATTTTCCCAACAGCTAATGGCTAAGACTGGATACGTATTACTACCATTATAATTGTTAAATTTTGCTTCGCTGCATCGGGAATTCTGTGAATATTGTGAGTCTGGCCCAGAGCACTTTGCTAATCAAACACAAATTAAAACTAACCCAACTGACTGCTGTAAAAATATCGGTACACTTCCCTAGTAGATTTACAGTCTCATGCACTAAGAGAGCTTCGTGACCCTCTCTTAAAATACGTGGCCGTATCTCCATTTTACAGAGGATGAAAATGAGATGCAGTAAGGCCTTTAACTTGCAACCACGCAGCAAATGAAAATGGGCTGCTCCTAGTTTAAGACTGGGAGCGCTGCCTTTGGTAGAGAGGCGTTAGCCAGATTTACTTCCAGTGTTCTATATGTAAGAAGTGATTTGTAGTCTTGGTATTGCATTTCCTGCTTCAATAAATAGCTGTTTTCTGCATGTTGTATATTTTAGGTTTGGTGCCAAAAAAGGCCATTACAGGTTTTACTGTGATACATTCCAGAGAAGAAATACATTAAACCCATTTTTTTTTTCTTTATTTTTAAGAACATCAGCCAAAATCATGCAGTTCTGAGGAAGGAATAAAGGAAGATACCCCGCATTTTACTGAAAATGCACATCGCATGCTGTCGATTGCCATTTTCCTTGCGCTGTACTCAGCGTGGCATCCTATAGCACAATGTAAACAAAATTATAATCTTATCAAGCAGGCTGCTCCTACAGTGATGACAGCTACTTAGATTGCCAGAAGCAGGGCCAGAAAAACAGAGACCATTTTAAAGCAGCTGACAAATTTTTTTAGCAGTGTGAGTTGAAAGAAAATTATAATGAAGATTTCATTACATGCTATTCAGAAGGGTCAACACCGTCAGTCTCCAGCAGACCTCAAGGCCTCCAACTCAAATGGGGTCAGTGTGCTGAACACAGCAGTACCTTGTGTGTTACGATGAGGTTGGGAAGACTGGATGAGAGAGCACGGTGGGGCTAATTCTTTCTGGGTTTTAAGTGCATTGGGGTTATTGCGCCGTCTGGTTGATGGGATGGAGTCACTCTCTGCTTATTCCAAAGCCGCCAAGACTGCTTTGGGCTGACTAAAGACTCAAGAAGAATGTACTCGACTGTTTTGCTAAGTAAGACATGTCCTTAACTCACCTATGGTGAACCTGGTTCTCAAAATATTGCTTTAGTATGCATTTATAGCATTGTGATTAGGGCTTCTGGTTTTGCTCACTACAGAAGGACGTGCTTTACCAGGTCCCTGCACAGTGCATATCTAAAACTTTGCTCATTTTAAAGGTGTTTGTGAAATAGTGACCTATTGTCCTAGGACCTGACATCTTGAGAATATCCCAGAACTTACAATGTCGCAATAAAAACTTGCTGCCCCATTCCATATTCATTGTGCTTTCAGTTGACCAGTACATCTTAAAAAACCCTGGAGACATGGAGTGAAATACTGCTTTACAGATGGCAACATCCGTTTCAGCATGAGCTCAGGAGAACTGCTCCATCACATACTTGCTTTTAAATATATTGCATAAAAGGTCACGGTCCCAGTGCATTTTGTTTCCTTAACAGAAAGGAAGTATATTTGAAGTTGGCTATATAACTGTCCCTCTAGCTTGTAAAATTTGTAGCTCCTATATATTTTCAGTTATTCATGAAGTGTATTGCATATATAATTAAAACATTAATAAAAATAACAGCAGGAAGAGTTCATCAGCAATTCAAATACAAATATTTGTGAAAATCTGTCTTCTCCAACATGNGGAGTAAAAATATCATAAGCAATGTTGCTTATCTATTTTCACCATTCCAGTATCTCTGTAGGATAGTATATTCATTTAGCCATTGAATAAATTTACCATAGATTGTGCAAGCTCATTATTGTCATGCACTTTAGGAGACATCACATGCATATTCAGCACAGGAGAGGCTCCTGTCTGGCTTTGTTTGTCCATTCACACTTGAGGGTAGGGAGTTTACGCAGAGGTTTGGAGGCAAACCCAACCCTCCCAATGCAGCTTGGTGCTCCGCAAAGAGCTGGGCATCTTTGTAATGTTAATGTCCTGCAAGCAAAGGAGTAGAGCTTGAAAGTGCTTATTTTGTTTCCTGTTTTTTCTTTCTAAAAGGTGCCTTTGACTGCTCTCTGAAGTATGAAACTGAACCACAGCTGCCAGAATTAGGCAGCGCAGGAGAGTTGGATGGGGCTTGGGAAGGCAGCCAGGAGACCCCGCCTGCCATTAGCCATGATTTTGGTGGGACTTGTGTACTCGCCTTTCACAGTCAACTTGGAAATTCTCAGTATGAGGATTCGTCTTTTTAGAAGAGTCATAAAAACCTTGCAGCATGTGTCTACTTTCTGAGCTTATAATATATCTTTTTAAAGAAGTGCTGTCAAACGAGTTAGACTTTTCTAATTCCGGGTTATTAAATTTCCTCAGGATAGAATCTAAATTATACTTTGCCTCTTATTACTGTGATCTATTGTATGTCTGTAGCACATGCTGTATTCCTAAGCAAACCTTTCGGACAGTGTGCAGTGTTGGTATGTTTTGAATAAGGATCACAGGATCCAGCCAATAAATATGTCTGACGCATTGGGGTCCGATGCATTGGCTGGAAATCAGTTCCATTTCCAACAGATGGATTAAAAAAGAAAAAAAAAAAAAGATAAAAATGGCTGATATGGGGGAACACTGTTCACTTCCTTAATCAAAAGATCCCCTTTTATTTGAGGTGTTTTTTCAGCTTTCCTAGTTCACTTTTTAGTTTTCCATTGGTGGGTGAGTCCATGGCCCCAGAGAGAAAGGAATCACTTTCTAGAGAGGGTTTCTTGGGGGCCTTACTACGGTTTCTCTGCATCTCTTGACTGATTTAGCGTTTCACTAAGTCATATCTTTAGAATGCTCAGCTGTGAGGAGCATCTTTGTTTTAAGAATAAAAAAAAAAAAAGAGGGTTTAAAAACCCGCCTCTTGCGGGATGCTGAGCTCCAGTGCCGACAATCCCACTTCTGGGTTGTCTCTTCCCATGCCTGTCTTTTTGAAGGAGCGCTGGATACAAATGGACTTTTTCCACCTTGCATTTCACTCCCAAACCACCCAGGTCATATTAAAAGACTTTGCGATGAATCCCACGCTTTTACTGTTTAAAAAGCCACTATTTACTTCCAGCGCAGGAAACTTAGCATCTCCCTGCAGGGTAGCCAGCCTGCTTCTATGGAACCAGCAATGAGAAGCTGATTTAGTACCTCCGTAAGGAAAGCAGTTCTACTTTCTGTTATTCTGTATGTCGATTGACGTTAATCCCATAATTGAAGCATCCGGTTTTAGGATTAAGCTGATATTTATCAGCAAAAGCCTGCTAAAAAAGCACAGATTTGTGGTAACTGGTGATTTAGACCCACCCTGCCTGCTCCTCCAACACACATCAAACTTTTCTGTATTTCTTGCTTCTTCATATCCCTGTAAACTCACCCAACTGGGCTGCTTCACGCGTTGGTTGATAGCTGCTCCCGTCAGCTCTGCGGCGTGGGAATGTATTAGGTTGGGCAGGCGTAGACACAAAGTGTGAAAGAAAAGAACCTCTGAAATTTATAATCAAATAAATGCCACCAACCAGAAATTCAATTTGTAATAGCAACAAACTCCATTTTAGGAACAGAGACGACAGAAGCTTTTACTATCAGCAAATGTGACTATTGTATAAAGTCGGAATTCCCCGAGCGGTAGCTTGGTCTGAAGATGAAGGTCCGAGTGCCAGAAGAGCAGTGCTTTTACCATTGGGTGCCTATGGGAATTCAATTTATTAATAAGACCAACTGGCACTAAAAATTTCACAGGTGCCAGCAGTCCAATGGGGAGGCAGCCACTTCTCTTAATTGCAGCAAAAGCAAAATATGGTTTGACGTCACTTTATCAGAAGCTACCTGGATTTATAGCCTTGAACTCTGATTCCTGCGGTGACAGGGAATGTCAAACTGCTTATCTCTGACAGAGCATTTTCTTCCATTCCTTACAAATATCTTTAATTTAGTATTTTATGCTTCAGTTCTTTTCAAATATGTCGTCTTTATATTTTCATAGAAGTGATTTCCCCCCCCCCCCTTTGTTTTCATTTCAGTTTCATTGTTTTCTGAGTCTTCACAGTATTTCCTTTCTGGTTTCAAAAGGGAGCTAAGTAGGTATAGTGAATTAAATCACTAAATGGAAAAGAAATGTTAGCCAAGTGATGCATTGCCTTTTTTTTTCTTCTGGATATAGGCCATTATCTTGTAGTACTGCAAGAATTTGAATGCTTCAAAAACATATTAAGTGAATGAAGCTATATAAAATTCCTTTTTTAAAAAAAAAAAACCAAACATGTTTTTGCATAAGAGTTTAATGTTTTAATGTTTCTATTAGAGATGGTTAATGTCTTTTGCAGATTTGTCGCTCTAGAACCCCTGTAAGAAACAGCAGGATTTGTGCTCTGGAAGGAGTGCCATCCATTAAAAACTGCCTCAAGTTTTTTTTTTTGTTGTTTTTTTTTGTTGTTGTTTTCTGTATTGTTTTATCTACTTTTTGCAGGCAAAGCCTAGGACTGCTGTAGGTTAAAGAACTGGAAAGGAAGAGAAAGTAAATAAACCTTTGCTTTTTGATTTATTATGTTCATTTCACAGCTGTTTCGGTACAATCTGTTTTGCTGTTTCTTAGGTAGTCAGTTGGAAAAACAAATTTGGAAATTAGGCAAATATGATTATAAAATGACACACAACTGAGAAACTGAAAGTCTGAGGAGCAGGTGAACTGCCTGAAACGACTTAAAAGTGTTTTTGGCTAATTGCTTAGTCTGACTCACTAAGAAAATGTCATGTCCTATAATTGGGTTTTAACTGAGGATGTCTGTCTCTTTTTTTTTCTTTTTCTTTTTCAAGTGTTTTTAATGTTTCTATTCAAGTATATGGATTGACGCATTTGCCCTGAACAGTGTAGATAGGTCTTCCTGATGATTTCCATGGTAGATCAAACTTGCTTGTTCAAAGCCCGTTGTGTAAGTACCGGAGGAGAGGATACACCTGCCCTCTCTCTGCCTTATCTGCATGTAAAGCGTGGCTGCTAACGAACTGCTGACCCGAAGCTGCTGTTTGGGATAGCGCGTGGTCATGTCACAGTCCCGATGTGTCTCTCTACATTGGGAATTAGCTTCATTCTGGCTGTGTTTCTGGGGCTGTTTGAATACTTAGTCTTCATCAGACAAAAATGGGAACAAAGACCGAGTTTTGCAAGATATTCTTGAAATGATCTGTAATTGAGTGCAATAAGATTGTATGTCAGAAGAAAGTAATGGGAGGGAAATGCTATCAGAGATACTATCTTCCCTATCAGAAATGGCTTTGTTTGCCAGGCTGTTAGGCGTTAGCTTAGGAAAGCAGATGCTGTTAAAAAGTCTCATTTGCCCTGTGCTCTGCTCGGCTCTTCTGAATGCGCTCCATGCCTTCCCAAACCTGAGCGAGGTGGAGTCTTGACCTTAGAGACAACTTTGTGGAGATAAAGGTAGCGTTGAAGTCTTGATACAAAGCAAATATTGACTGGTTTTACAAGGGATCCTTGCTTCTCTGAATCATCCTTTCAAAACATTTTACATCGGCATGAGATTCCATGGCAAGAATAGCTGGTTTTAACCCCTTTTAGCTTTTCAAAGCTCCAATAAATCACTTTTGAATTCTGTGTCTCTTCTGAAATACAAGTGTCGGGCAAGTTAGACTCAAATGCTGCTGATGTTATGGGCTGTGCTGATTCTTATTGCTTACGCCCTGAAATAAGAAATGAATAAATGAACGATAACAGCCCCTAGTTGTACCAGGGGCCATCAGCAGGTGAGGAACAGGTGATTCAAGTAATATTCCCATCTTGGATTTATGTTTTTAAATGAACAATATTTCATGGGGTTTTGTGAGGGGGAGGAGGAGAAGGAGAGGCAAAGTTGAACAGAAATTCCGATAGATGCTTCTACTTCCAGCAGTGAATAAACAAGAAGATAGGAAATGTGAAGTAGAATATCCATGCTCTTCTAGGCGATAACTTTTCTTGGAAGAAAAAAAAATAATTTCTTTGACTTGCTTTTTTTCCATGTCAGAAACAAATATGGCTGTCGTGGATTAGGCCAAACTGGCCACCGGGGACGTGGGGCAACCCAGATGGGACTGCTCCCCCCTACCCCTCTTCGAAGAGAAGCGGAGGAGGGAAAGAGAGACTTATGAGTTTAGAAGGAACTAAACTACTTTAATGAAATATTAATAATAAAATAAAAAGAAAATAATGAAATATATACAAAACTGTATCAAGCTCCCAGGATGACAGTCACGTCACCGGCTGTCACTGGGGAAGTCCCAGACTGGACTCAGTGACAGATAGGAACCACATTCCAAATCTGGATTCAGGATCGGGATCAAAGGCAAATGAGCAGACAGAGTCCTCCTCGGACGTCTGCCATTGAAGAAAGAGCGCTGACCCTTTGGTCCCTCAGCTTTTATACTGAGCATGAGGCAGATGGGATGGGATACCCTGTTGGTCAGTTCTGGGTCACCTGTCCTGTCCGCTTCTCCCCACAGGTGGGACCCCTCTACGCTTTTCTGCTTCTGACCCTCCAACGGGGCGAATAACCAAGTTATCTGGCCTGGGTTGTTAGAGCAATAAGTGTAAGCAAGAGCCTCTCTGCATACCATGCCTGGGCATCAACAGTAAACGTAGGTCTTCTCACTCTGAGAGAGCGAACAATCTCTGAAAAATATGCTGCTAATTTCAGGAGTTAGGAGAGGCCCAGCTAAGAACCAAAGTTACTGAACAAAATTGGTCCTCTTTTACCTCAAACCACGACAATGGCTTAGGGGTGTGGCAATACACAGTTTCAAGATCTTCAGGGGTGAATAAAGGCTGTGCAGGTGTGGAGCCAAGGCGAGCTGATGGGAAATGGGTCGCTGGAAGGGGTGTGCGTTAGTTCAGCTATCCTCAGAGCGCAAAATCTGCTGTTTATGTGTGAAAGCTCTCCCAGCGTCGCCCCTGTCACTAAGGATGTTTCCTGTTGTGTAGGAGTATTTTGAAGATGAGTGTGCTCAGTGCCCCAGCAGTGTGTGTCTATAGTCCCTGTGTAGACAGCACAAAGTTTACGGACTCCTATTGCCTGTTACTCTGGAGCAGCACTGTAGGTCTTAAAACTCAAATTCCTTGGCAGGGACCACAGAAAGCATCAATGCCCGCACCCTGCCCTGCACGGTACGCCTCCTTTTGCATACTTCTGGGGAGAGCTGTCCCCTTAGCTATCCATTGACGACAGCCAACCTGTAGGGATAATTAGGCATTATTAATTGGGCAGAGGAACGTCAACCTGAAGCTAGAACGCTGGTTTAAATGGATCAGATGCACACAGTCTGTTGTTTCTGCACAGAGGAATGTGGCACTACTAAGCGGTTATGAAGATGCTGTGAAAAACCGGGCATGGCCCATGGCCTTGGTAGGAGTCTACAGAACGGCAGTGCTGCAGAGCAGCGAAATCCCAGGTAATGTGGTGATTAGGGAGTTGGGAAAGTTGGAGCAGCTTCACTGGGCAATTGCCAGAAGTGCTTCCTTTCTGAGATGGGAGCTGACCAAAGACCAGCACGTCACGTTACCAGGCTGTATTTTTCCATTTGCAATAGTTGTTATATTACAGCCAGTATTGTATGTCACTAAGATTTACTGTGTAATAAAATTCTTGAGAAGTTTGTGGAATTTAAGACACCTAGTCATTCTGGTACCTAGTTGATAGACTTATCATTTGGGGTATATTTCATACCTGAGAAATGAAATGCTGATATTTTAAAAAGCTAGATAAAAGCGTTGAAATTTGTTGAACTCCGATATATGATTGTTGTTACGTAATGTTGTGTTTTTTTTTGTTTTAAATTAGCTGTCCTCAAAACACAAATGTGCATTGAAGAGGTATTGCCTGTTTCTGGAGTCTGAAAGTTTCCCTGCTGCCAACCTGTTGTCTCTGCACGGAGACTGGATGTCTGAGGGGATGTGGAGTACAAGCTGCTTATTCTATTTCATGGCATCTCGCAAAGATATAAAACCTGTTTTCATTCCAGAATTCAATAAAAACAAAATCATTTTAGCTAAAATTGGATTGTTACCACATCCGTTGCTGAATCATGTGAAATGGGTGCGACTGGCGGAGGCACTGCCGCATTTCCAGTGGAATTCTTCATCCTGCGTCATGTTGACTGATGCGCTGCTGTCTCCCAGACCTAAATGCTAGCCACCAGCCTACAGTTTGTGATAGAAAACATCTGCTTCCTTCTCTTGCACAGAAACACATCTACAAAAATGTTAAAACATTTTGGCTGTCATGCAAAAGGAACTTGGACAGAAATCCATTTAATCGAACATGCTCTCATCAGCCGCCGTAGGCGATTTATAGGGTTCTCTGTGATCAGCTCTTGCCAGAGCCATTGGGGATCATCTAACGCAGGTTCCAGGTACCCAGCCTGGCTGTACAGAGAATAAGCCCAGCTCTGGGGTGACACTTCTGTCCAAAGTAAATGCTTTCCACCTCGTCCTCTTTGCCAAAATCCCTATCGTCTAATAAAATTAAACTTATCTTAAAAATAATAAAAAAAATATTGACAGAAGCTGTTTTCGTTCAAACATCTGGCACTTTCATCTGTTTTCTAAATAACTTTAAAAAAAAAGTTTTTCCCTTTTTTCTTACTTTATTTTGTACTATTTTCTCTTTTCTTTATATTTTTCAATTCCTGCCTCTGAAAAAGCCTGGTAGGAAAAGGAGAGATGGTGGAGAGACTGTAGGGAAAGAGCTCAGTAAAGCCTGAAAGCGGAGGAAAAAATTGTAATCAGCTGTTGTTTTATTCCAATTTGGTTGGAAAAGTACAGAAGGAAAAATCCATGAACTTTTCTAGATTACAGAAGCGTATTTTGTCCAAAGTATTTTCATTTAAATGTTTTTATTTTCTTTACTGTTATGCATAACTATTGCTCAGCATGGGTAACTGTTACCTAATCGGTCCCTAAGGGACCAAAGACTTGAATTGAACCTGAATTTGTTTCATGGTGGAGCAGAGCTCGAGAGTGAAGTCTCTGGGCCAGTCCTATATTTCTGCTCTTAGAGATTTCAGGAGCATGCTAATAGGATTAGGTACTACAAAGCTGTCTTGCATTCAAAATTAATATCAGAGGGGAGTGTGCTGTGGAACAGAATTTCTTTCAAAGAGCGCTGATAGCAGAAGCACAATCTCCCTGCAAGATTTGACTCTCACGTTAGCACTTGCTGCTGTGAGCTTCCTATTCTGTTGCTTTGGATTACTGCTGTTCCAAAACCTCCTCCTTTTCACACAGCTCCTCGGCTTCAGGCAGAAGATCCCCTCGGGATGGACACTCTGGACCACATGCAGACACCCTTATGTCAGAGTGTTTTTACACGTGGCTGTGTCACAGGTTATTGTGACAGGCGGAGGAAGAACTGGGCTGGTTGCGTAAACAGCATGTACTTGGTTTCTGAAAATAGCCTTCGCTCACGTTTTTGCAAAAGTTGAGCAAGTAGGTAGCCAAAGTCTTGGTAAGCTTTGCCTCCTGTGTGGTGGGAAGTCAGGCCAGTATGTTTCTTCAAATGAGCAACGTCTTTACTGTGCTGCTTTCCCCCTCCCACTCTTTCTTTTTATTCATTTTGCAAAAATTCTACATCACTGGAACCAGAAATGTAAAATTATCGAGTCAACATATGTTGGCTTAAAAATAGAACAAAAATCAAACTCCTGCTAAGGGGTACAAAGCTGAACTTCAGATAATTCTGTTAATGCCCATTGACAAGGTCCAGCCCACCATCCCATCTCCAGCAGTGGCCGCAGGCTGGGGGAGTATGAGCGGGGCAGGCAGATGTGATGCTTCTCCTCTGACGCTTCCCAGGCTCCAGCTGTTTTTAGCTCAGGGACTTTGTGCCAGTAGTGATTTCTCTGTAGATAGTAAGTATGAATAGATTTTTCTTCTGTGAACTTAATCTTCTCTACCCTTAAGCCAGTGTAGGCTCGTGACATCCACAGCTTCTCTTGTTAGGTAACAAAATCGGGTTGGTTTGTTTGTATCGGACATGGTTCTGGTTTGGTTTCAGTGGTCCTTGTGTCACTATTGGAAAAGTCCGTGAACAAGCAGTCCCCATCCATGCTGCCCATGCATGCAACTCATAAGTTTCCTTTTCCCCTAATGATTCTTAGCATTTGATCTGCTGTCTTGTTTCCTTTGAGTATTGGTAGCGCTGGGCTGACGTTTCCATGGGGCTGTCCATTGTAAAGCCAGGATTTCACTCCTGTGTCGTCACGGTTGGCTCAGTCCATCATTTCATATGTGAAGTTGGGATTGTTTTTCCCACATGCATATTTGACATTTATCTCTGTTGAATTTCATCTGCCATCTCGTATGTCATATCATTTCATAAGGTCCTTCTGCAGTTTCTCACAGTCAACCTTTGTCCTCATTACCCTGAATAAACTGATACCGGCAAAGTTCCTCGCCCTGCTTTCCAAGACTATGTTGGAGAGCGTAGATCCCTAATTTGACCAGTACAGGTGACAGGCTTTCAGTCCTGCAGGTCTGTGCATCTCCCTTAGTTAATTGGTACTCAGTATTACGTTGATAAAGTCAGTATGCTGCGAGATGAATATGTATGTGTCCTGTTTGCTCCACTGTTCTTGTTTACAAGAAACCAGAACAAGCTATGGGAAGACGACTGCTAACAATTTTCAGCTCACGGGGTGTTCGTGAGTATTCTGTTTGCAGGTGTTTGATGTTGCAGAAATCCGGGTTAATCAGGACAGTTGTATTACTCTTCTTTCTCTTGAAGAGGAACCCGGTAGGTGATGAGAATCCTCTGAAGTACAAAATCTCTTCTTGCAAGTGCTTTTGACAACCTGCTCTAATGAGCTTGAATATTTCTGTTGATAGAGTTGCACGTGCGAGAACAGAGCAAACAGGGCGTCGGTGGGTGTTCAGAAGTAGTAAAGTGACTTGACTGAGTTGAAGGAACTTCCCTGAGCAGCTTGCTGGTGAATGCGCAACCAGTGACCGAGGATGCGCAGCTGCCATTCGCGTCAGGTAGCCCTACGCAGTGGGTGTACTTGCTGCAGGAAGAAGGGACGGCCCGTTCTACCCGTGCGTTGAGGGGCTGCTGTCACACTTTCTCCAGGTAGCATCGTGCTGTGTAATCATAACCGTCTGTCATGGTTTCAGCTGGGATGGAGTTGACTTTTTGGTGGCAGCTGCTATAGTGCTGTGTTTTGGCTTTGGGATGAGAGTGATGTTTTTGGTTGTTGCTGAGCAGTTAAGGCCTTTTCTGCTCCTCATATTGCCCCACCAGCGAGTAGGCGGGGTGGGGCACAAGAAGTTGGGAAGAGACGCAGCCAGGACAGCTGACCCCAATGGACCAAAGGGATATTCCATACCGTGTGATACCATGCTCAGTATATGGGGGAAGAAGAAGGAAGAGGGGGTTGTTCAGAGTGGTGGCGTTTGTCTTCCCAAGTAACGGTTGCGCGTGGTGGAGCCCTGCTTTGCTGGAGATGGCTCAACACCTGCCTGCCGACGGGAAGCAGTGAATGAATTCCTTGTCTTGCTTTGCTTGCCTGCGCAGCTTTTGCTTTACTTATTAAACTGTCTTTATCTCATCCCACGAGTTTTCTCACTTCTACCTTTCCGATTCTCTCCCCGATCCCACCGGAGGGCAGTGAGTGAGCGGCTGCGTGGTGCTTAGTTGCTAGTTGGGGTTAAACCGTGACACCATCACTTCTCCGAGCTGATCAGCAGCATCTCTGCACCACGCGGGAGAGCTTGGGCACGACCAGTGTGAGTGTTGCACACGATCTGCTCTCCGCACCGCAACGAGATCTGGCTTTGGAGATTTGTGGTATCTGGGACTTTTCTAGCTTAGAGAGCTCTTCTGTGCCCCAATCTCATGTGTTCCACTAGAGACAGAAAATGTTCTGTGACGGATTCCTTGTTGAGTCCAAACCTGAAATTGTTTATGTAGATGTTTGTCTTCCATGCGTGCAATTCTGAGTCCCTGAGCTGAAGAGTAAGAGAGTGGAAGGAGAGAAGAGGCTGAGAACAGGGATCACATAAGAATTTTCCTGAGTGATTCACAATTTGATTTCTGTGGATAACATGAAAGACACCAATAAAACCTTGAAAAGAAATGGAAGATTCAGAGGTACCTCCTCTGATGATTATGATGTAGATAACTTGGAATAAAATCTGCCATTGCTGTATTGTGCCCCTTTTCAAAATGGGCAAGGTTGAAGTTGTAGCAGAAAAGCAAAGACCAAAGAGGATTTGATCAGGTACATGAATATTCAGGCAGGAGTGGGAACACGGTCCTGTGAAGCTCCTTTGCATTTCTCTCTTCTGCAACAGTAGCTTTTATTTCAGCTAACATAAAGTGCTCGTGGGTTTTGGCAGTATTTCAGGCAAATCTTCAGATAGGGATGAACTGTTCTTGAACCAAATCTCCAAAGGATTTGGCACGAGTGTGCTTTCCTGCAATATGAAATACGGATTTTTGTTCAGTATTTGTATTTGAATAGACATTAATGAATACCTAAAGATAATCATGATTTCTACCTTTTCTCTTGTTATTTGATTTCCCTTTGTCTGCTTAATGCTTATGCAGATTGTACATATTGTACCGGCAAATGTTACCTGGTGTCTGTCTCCCTGTTGGGGTTGGGGGGCGGTGAGGGGAAGACTCAGCTCTGATGTAACCGTGACAAAACATTTACTGATCAAGTGTAGCAGTTTCAGTACTTAATGCCTGATGATGATGCCAAACTGGAGGAAAATCCACCTCTTTTTATTTTCTTTTCTTTATTTTTACTCGTAACCTTTTCTGTGAGTCTGCTACCAATACCACAACGTGTGAACACTCTCTATAGGTATTGTTAAAAGGAGACAGGTATCATTAAATAGTTATGCGCTGTTTGGTATTGGTTTTCCCCCTTAATGTAAGAGACCGACCAGTTCCTGCACGTGCTCGTCAGGAACTGGTCGTGATTGCTTGTAGGCAGGTTTCGAATGCATGGGCAGCTGAGACTTCGCAGTGGTGATGTGTCGTAGCCCTGACTGAGTACTGAAAGATCTGAAAACTGTATTCAGTGACTTCATAGGTGGGAAATCCAGTGCTTTCTGTGTATTGTATGGTAACTAAAATGAGGCAAGAAAGAGACTAACCACGGTCATTTGTGGGCTAAATGCAGTGTCTTGTGTCAATGGATCCAGTGCTTGACTGGAGATCAATGTTAAATTTAACCTGAAATCTCGAATCATGTCAGTGATGTAGCTGACATCACAGGATAGCTAAATGCTTGTGACCTTTTTTTGCTTTGCTGAATTAGTAAATTTGTTGCTCTAGTATGTTCTTTAAGGGTGGTTTTTATACACCACTTTTGTCAAAATGTAAATCCTTGTAACAGATTAGCCCTTCAGAAGGTAAGCTTCAAGTTTCCTCTAGACTTTCCACATCGCACTGAGTAATGATTTTCTATAAATGAAAAACTGAGGTTGTTTCATTTGCTGTCACGTTTGTAGCAGAAGTTTATTTCTTCTTCCCTAGAACTGGTTACATTTTAATGCATATATTCAAATGTCGTGGTTTAGGCAAATCCCACTGGGGACGTGGGGGACCCCAGATGGGACTGACAGATGCTCC
>VZSZ01010734.1:493353-573359 GCA_013398815.1 Ibidorhyncha struthersii | reverse complement strand
GAGCCAGAGCCAGTGCTCCCTGCTCCCCAGCTTCCTGCTCCCACTCGCAGCCTCCTGCTTCCCACTCCTTGCTTTTTTCCCTTTGATCCCTCAGAGGGCTTTTATACTGAGCATGATGCGGATGGGATGGAATACCCTGTTGGTCAGTTTTGGGTCACCTGTCCTGTCCGCTCCTCCCTGCAGGTGGGACCCCACTGTGTTTTTCTGCTTCCAACACTCCAATGTGGCAAATAACCAAGTTGGTTGGCCTTGGGTGTTATAGCGATAAGTATAAGCAAGAGCCTCTCCGCATACCACGTCTGGACATCAGCCATAACATTGGTCTTATCACTCTGAGAGAGCGAACATTGTCTGCACAATATGCTGTTAGTTTCAGCAGTTAGAAGAGGCTCAGCTAAGAAGCAAAGTTACTGAACAAAATTGGTCCTGTTTTACCTCAAACCAGGACATCAAAATTCAAGTCCAATCTGAAAATCTTGGTTCTTTTCTTGTTGACCATGCTTCTGAAATCACTTGGTTGGTTGGGTTTTTTGGGTGGTTTTTTTTTCCCCACCTATTGACTTTTCACTGTATTTTAAGGAGTGGCACTCAAAATGGGATATCTATTGAGGCAGCCAATGTCTTTCTAGCACAGCTATGATATAGTCAGTGGAAAGCATCAAAACATGATGCATTGAACATATTTTACAGTCCTAGGATAACAGCATCCTTGAACTGATTTTATGCAATACCTATATACAATATGTGATTTTGGTAAGAGGATCTGTAGATGCAGATGTACTTCTCTGAGTGTATTTTGGCAGTGGTAACATATACGTTGCTTTAACTTTGGATACAGAAATCACGTAGATGATTTTTTTTAGCTGTGATTAGGGAAACACAGCTGAAAGGATCAGGGTGACTGTCAATAATGACTTCTCAGAGTTTAATGGAGAAGAAAAAATATATTATTATAAACCAGGCATGGCATGGTAGCTTTCCAGGCATTTCACTGAGTCTAGCAGACATGGCAGGTTCTCAAGTTGTTCATCAATGGGCAAGTAAATCTTTCATTAATCTCGTTATGCAGTTAGAGTCGACTGTCAGATATGTAAAAGTATTTTCTTTTACAATTAACTGTGTCTGAGTTATGTGTCTCAGAAGGTGGTGCAAGTATCCTCATAGGTTGGTATATAGGCCCAAAGTGAGAAACAGAATAACATGCGAAAAGCGGGTAATTAGAAGCTGCCTGTTTGCTTCCGAATTTCTAATCAGATTCATAACTCCTGCTTCAAATGAATGGAAATGCTCTTTTCGTGCAAAAGTGAAAAATAAATATTTATCATATCAAAACCATTCCAGTATTTCCCTGAGCGCATCAGGATTAGAAGAGAGAGCTTTGTAGCTAAAATGAGTCCCTCAATGCCTTCCTGAACAGAAAGGAGATCTGAAATTATCTCAAAGTAAAAGTTATAAAGAGAATTTCATACATCGCACCTTATTAACATGCAGACTTTAAAAGTGATGTTTGAGGTTAACTTAAGACATCCGTAAACTCTGAGGCACACTGTGAACCCTTGGAAACCGTGTAACGAGATTATTTTATAGCAAACCGCATTTTGTGGTACTAACAGGGATTTGATGGAGAGTTTTAAAACTTTCCAAACCCAAGAAAAATGTCAACTCGAGAATAATTCAGCTTGTTAAGCTCTGAAGATGAGGTCTCAACAGATATCGGTCCTCTGACCCGTTCACGAGAAATCGACTGCCCAGTAAACAGCAATTGACTTGGGACTTTCTCCCCCGTGTCCCCGGCTCATCCTTTATCTGGTTTCTGAACGGCAGAACCTCTTGCCATTGGAAATCCAATTACAGTTAAACAAAGATTCACCTCAGTGCCTCATGGAAAGCTTTGAAAAATGTTTTGCTTAAAGAGAGTTCTGCCCACATCTGTCTAGATAGAGAGCCGAGATTTTCTGAAGGTTTTAATGCTGTGTTGCACGTTCTCCTGAAAGGGGGTATTAGCTAATCTTGACATTGGTGTTAATCTAGACCAGTCCCCTTTAGAGCTACAGAGGCTGCGTAGGTCACACTCTTACTGCCTGTTTCCTCATGAGATTGGCTTAGAAAGCTGACTTCATTAAAATGAAGTGTTTGGGGTTTTTTTCCCCCGTTTAGTTTTTTGGTCTAGCTTTCTCATTGTGTCATTTGAGCCCCTGAGGATTTATGTATTCAGGATTTTCTCTTCCCTTCCGTGCACCCCTCTTTCAAAACCCAGCAGGTAGAAAAGCACTTTGACTAAAGCTGAGATTCTCACATTAAAAGCTGAGATTCTCCAGCTTTTCAAAGTATGTGATTATAGAAAGTATCAAATACTGTGAGAATTGGATTAAAAAAACCACGAGGGCCGATATGGAGACAAATGATAATGAGAAGCGGGAAAAGACAGTGCGCACAAATACAGTAATGGATAGCAAATGTCAGGAGTTCAACATTCAATTTTATTTCTCTGTTTTTATGAGCTGGATTTTTATTGTGTATGTCATGGGGAGCGTGTGTGTGTGGTTAAGGGAATAGCTGTAAAGGTGTATAGAGGAAAGAGATAAAGGGTCAGGATAGTCAGAGAAATTTGGGATGAAGAGGTTTGGGATGAAGGCAGGGGAGCGAGCCCCAGTAACACGGAGGAGTCAGATTGTCAGACTCCTGGGGATGGCACTGCATCCCCCCAAATCCGTGTTTGCCAGCTCCCTCAGTACTTGCAGAAAGTTAGGAGAGGCGCTTCAGCACCAGGACTGTTGCTTCAGCATGCGATAGAGATGGATCCAAAACTGTCTTCCTCGCATGGAGGCAGTTTCTCAGCACATTCCTTCAAAACCAGAAGGAAACCGTAGCTTTGTGTCCACGCAGCTCCTCCTTCCTTCCTTGGGGAGCTGGCTGTGAATTTTAGGGGTGAGATCTGATTGTGAAGACTGGGGCTCAATCGCGGTGAAGATTTTCAGCATATTGCAGCAAAGATAAATGTTTTTCCAATTGAGAAAAGTGTCAGAAAAGCAAAGATGTTCCCCAGCATCCCTTTAAGCTTTCAATTCCACCAGTGGAAAGCATGATGTTTACTTCAAAATTTCAAGTGGGCCGTTTTCTAACGTTGGGTTCCGCAGCTGCCTTTGCAGCTTGTGTGTTTCTGGAGGGTGGGAACTGATTCCAAACTGGATATAGAAACTGCGAAGTGCTTCAGTCGTACTGCGGGTAACTGCCTTCAGGTACGCTGTTTTCTCTCCTGACTTTGTGATTCAGTTTTGCCCACTTTGTGTTGAAGTCCATTCTGCCTTTTTTTATTTCCCTCTCATCTTTGTTTTCATTAATGACTGCCAACATGCCCATGGATTGCTGTGAAGCATGTCCTTGATCAGTTTGCCTGAAGAGGGTGGAGGGGATACGGTCATGAAAGGCAGAGCTCCTGCCGTACAGCTCGACCCGTAGACCCTGGATGGGTGTTTAGGGTTAAAACCAGATTCTGACAAGATTGTGCTTGTGCAGCTCCTCTTGGCCACCTTCCCTCAGCCGCCTGCCCTCTGTTTGGCAACTTCTGAAGTGCTGCTGCCTTGTGCTAGGTTTAGGATTAAAAATGTGTCATTTCTGGCCTTTCTGTATCCTCTGTGCTGACTTAGATGGAAACGACCTGCTTGTTGTTTGAAAGTAGGCTTTAAGGAGGAGGATGGAAGTGATATGTCCTGCCAAAGTGAATGCGTGTATGTGGCAGAATTTATTCTGGTGTTCGTACACAGAGAGCCAGAGGAGGAGAGGTCTTTGCTTGAGTTTGAGACTGGACTGGTTACACATGGTGGATTCACTGCCCGGCGGGGAGGCAGCTGCCCCTCGTTAACACCTCTGAACGACTGCGCAATTGCTTTGAGAGTATTCCCAAGCACATCTGTAATAGGGCTCTTCAAAGAGCGGTTCCGCTATGAAATGCAAGATTCCTCAATGTTACATCTTGGTGCCTCGCATTTATTCTTGCATCCTCAGTGACTTCTCATCAAATGCGGTCCATTTAAAAATTCAGAACGAGATTTTTCTTAACTGCCAGCTTTGCAACAGCAACCTGCTGTCCAAGAAATCAAGCTGTGTGCTGTCTGCTTCGTCAATCATTGCCAGCTAGTACTGACGGGAAGGATTCGGGGTGGAAACTTAGCTGGCAATTAGGCAGCTAACACATAGGAGCGGGTAGAGTGTTATCTTGCGCTGGCAGTGGCCACGTGGACTCTGCGGTGCAAATGGTAGGGGAAAGAAGATTTGCCAGTTTCTTAAGGTCAAGCTTAAGATCCCCTTGAGGGATTAATTTTCCCCGTTTTGAGGCTTTGCTATCTAGCTGTATCTCTCTGCTTTTGATAAAAGCAGCAACTTTTTTTTTTTTTTTTTAGTTTTAGTTTTGGGAGGGCCACATTTTGGAATTGACAGCTTTGGCATCCCTTCCCAGCACTACTGTTGGGGCAGCATCATGTCTTCCTCTCACCAACAGCCTCGTGGACATCTGAAACAGTACAGCATGTGTCATCCTGTCTGCTTTCCCCTCTGCTGTAGTCGTAATTGTAGACAGTCTCTAATTACCACGTGCATTCCTAGTGTATATTGCAGCATTACACAGCAGTTATGAGACTTTCAATGATTTGGAGCCATCCTATATGGCAGGCAGCTTGGTGAATTAAAGGCTTTTCCAAACTGACAGTGGTTGTTTGAAAAGTCAGTGCGTGACATGGTGTTAGTGCTCTCTCACTGCTGAGATGGGCTGCGTGTCTCGCACACACAACACACGTGCACAGAAGAGCTGCTGTCCCCTTGCACATTCTGTTTTCTTTCACACATGACTTGCCGAAAGAGGAAGAGGTGAAAATGCATCATCATCAACTGATCTTTGTAGATGGGTGAGAAACATTTCTTCAGGCATAGGTTTAAAAGACTTCATAAAAGTTCCTCGTTTTGGAATCGGGATTGACTACAACGTTTGAGAGTGGAGAAGTCAGAGCAGGCTTTCAGGATGGAGCACGGGAACCATCACCCAGAATCAGTAGTTGATGCATTAATACCTGTCACAGCTTGAATCAGGGAGAGCTGGGACCCCGAGTTTCGCCTTGCAAGTCCCGAGTGAGTACCTTAAGCACAGGGAAGCTCCCATCCACCTACCTGAGAAGATTTGTTTTCAACTAATTTAAAAATAGTGCTGTTTCCAACAGCCTTCACTCTCTTTCTTACTGGCTGATGGACTGTGTCCCTAGCCCAGAGACATGGTGAAATTCTTGGGCATAACTGGAAGCAGAGGGGCCATTCCCAGATTTGCCAGGAGACTTGATGCTGCAAACCCTCCGCAGCAGCATCTGCAGTATGTGCTGGCCACAAACCCTTGGGCAAGTACTACACATGCAGAATGAAGAAGAGGAGGAGACGTGGAATGATGGCTTACAGCAGTTTTAGATATACCAAAACTTTGAGGGAAAACCCCAAAAAGCATTGGAGAGAAAAGCCACCGGTCAGTTATTGCCAGTTTTGCAAGCCTGTGTACAAAAGCAAATCGGTGGTATGAAGATCTGCAGTAATACTGCAAAATTGTTTCCTCCTCTTAAGTGGAAATGAATTAAGTCATACTGTGAGTGGTATCGTGGTCAGTGCATCATAATGGAAAAACAGCAAATAAAAATTACTCCTCCAGTAATAATGTGTTAATGTCTTTTTAGCACCAAATAAATTTTTTATAGTTATCACTGATGTATTTTTTTAATAATTGACTGGGATGCTTAATAATGCTACATATAATTTAGGAATCCAATTTATTGACAAAACCAGAAAGAAACCACCATATTAAATAGACACAAAAATCAGCTTAATACAATTCATGGGGAGAAATCGTAACTTCACAGCAGGCAAAATACAATAAGCACTAATGTAACCTTTTAGAATAAGGATTAAGCACAAAACCTCCCAGCCTGTCCAGAGTGGAGCATGAGATGGCATGGAGACTTTGATACCTTGGTTCATCGCCTGTGATCTGTCTGTCCACCCAGAAAAGTCCTGTTTTGTTGACCACTTTTTTACTCTTCATCTTTCCCTCTAGCTGCCCTCATTTTCCTTTTTAAAATGTCTCTCCTTCAGTGTTCTTTTCACAGTATTTTTGAAAACCCTTTCATCGTGGCAGGGTTTCCTTCAATTCTGTTCATCTTTTCTTCAGCAGCCGAGTCTGTTTAGTGAGTTTATTAATTACCATGTTAGGTTCATTGAAGTGAGCACCTCATTTGGAGAATCCTCCTGGGGACTCAGCAAATACACACATCCTCATTAGACAGATTGTTTTCCACTTGTATATCAGCATTTTGATAATGAACACTTTATAATGTTAAGGTAAATGGTGCAAGTTAAAAGTTAGAATTTAGTTGAAGCTAGAGTTTTCTCTTGGTTTGTTGTTTTGGGTTTTTTTTCCCATAGGCATCAATATGGTTATTAGCTATACAGCTATGGGTCATCAGACAGCCGGAAAAATAATTTCTCTCATGATTTCTGCACCGTGCTTGAAGAAATCTTCCTCTTCTGTCTTGCTGGTTCATGCTGCTCATTACATGACACTTGACAAAATATAAAGGGCCATGCAATTAAATACAGTTCTGAATTTCCTCGTTTTACAGTAAGGGCATTATAATAGTGTCTGACTTGGTTTAGCACTGGTAGCTGTGCAGTTTTAACCCAATGTATGAAGAAGATTCAAAAGTCAAATAAAACTATGAATTGTGTGGCTGTTGGCTAGCTTTAAAGTTCAAATTAACTAGATGAAGATAGCGTATGATGGCCGTGGTGTATTCGAGGAGGGCTAAATGCAAGGTGGAAAGATCTTGCAAATCCTTCTGATGCAGTGACAGGTCAGATAAAAACCTGGAAGCGTTAAAATGCCTCTGACGTGTCTAGGGCTGTGCCCATTTTATAGACTGTAAAAGGCACAGAGAGGTTAGCTCATGGTCTGCAGTCGAGCTGAGGCTGCAAGATCCAGCTTCCCTCCTGCCTCTGGATGAGCCGTCTGTTATAACCTCGACTGTGGAAATGCCGTAGCGGTTTGGTTAATCCCTTGCAGGGAGATCTACCGCAACCCTCTTGCTTACTGTTGGAGAAAGCAGTCCCAGATGGTTTTGTCTGAGATGAGGATGTTTGGTCAGACTGTGGGGGCCGTAATTTGTCTCCCCAAGGATGAGCAGAGCTGTAGAACTGAACCCTGGGTCACACCGTGAATCTGCCTCCAGCCTCCCACTCTAGATTTTAAAAATGAGGGAAGGCAGCTTAAAAATCAGCTGCTGGTACCCTCCTCTGCTCTTGTAAGAGGAGACATGACACCTATATCGAGCTTCTCTGGGGGCACTTAAGGCTGAGTTTATTTACTGTGTAACGTGGTAGTTCAGTGTGATTCCTGCTTGCTGCCTAATTAGTTCCACTAATTTATTTGGAACAAAACTTCCTCCCTTTCTGTTGAATAACTGGTGGTTTCTGTGAGTACCTCTAATCCCTCGTTAGCCTCTGCGTGGCTTGCTGGATGCTGTGCTCTCTCTCTCCAAGGCCTATGTTTTGAATAACTATTAGCTTTATAAGCACTTTACCTTCGTGATGCCCAAAGGCCCTTTTGGAACAAATGCAATAGTCTGTGTAGATGGGAGATGTTACCTTGATCCTTTTAAAAGCTGTGTACTCCTAAGGAGCTCCGTCGTTGTAAGTAGTCACCGGAGTGCAGGGATTCCTCAGAGCCTGACCTTCAGGGAGAAGACACAAAATGTTTTTTGGGGGGGACAGAGGGGTAAAACGAACAGCCTGACCCTTGGCCAGCTGACACCAGAGTGGTGGAAATGCCCAACTTCTAATTTCAACAAGTGCACGGACACGTCAGTCCGCTGGCAGCTCCTGTGACAAGATGATGCCTCAGACTCATCATATTCTTCTGTGTCAACCACCGAGAATGGTCTGGTTTAGCCGCTGTTCATCTGCTGTTTTTCTTTTGGCAGTGTGACCGCTAACTACGCTTGACAAACATACACATCTGCGCTTCCCCGCATACCCGTACCCCAGCTGGCTGTAAGGTTCTGCTGGGAGCGGTGCCCGGAGCATCCTGGGGTTCAGGCAGACCGATTCGCTTTGTGTCGGTGCCCTCAGCTAGCTTCCGTGTCTGTACCTGCGCTCTACTGAGCTATATAGATGAGTCTATAGATATTTCTGGCGATTTTATTAAATCACTTTATTTCTCATACTTTGCTAATTAACTTGTGCCTGATATAATTTAATTTATTTATTGGCCTTAATTCAAGTCAGTAAGATAAATCAGGGAATTTTTGTATACTTTAACTTTCTTCTGCTTCATATCCTGCTGCCTGCTGACCTGTTCTCTCTTCCCTACCCCTTTCCAACCTTGCTTACTGTCTCCTTATTTATTACCTTTAAAAATGATGTAATTATTTCTATAATGTATGCACACTTGTAACTAAAGCTCTTTGGCTTGAGAGCAATTTGTACAGAAGCAGACTTGGTACTGAATCTTCCTGTGCAAGTGCTGCATCTCTGTTCTTTCCCCTGGCTGCTGGAACCTGGGGGATTTCGGTAAGTGGAGCGGAGCGTAAGAGAAGGCATTGCGCAGGTCCAGGCACGTGCTGCACAGCGTGCGCGCCGGCACCCCTGCCTTCTGGCAAGGGGAGGACAAAAGGAAATGGCCTCAAGTTGCACCAGGGGAGATTTAGATTGGATATTAGGAAAAATTTCTTCACGGAAAGGGCTATCCAACATTGGAACAGGCTGCCCAGGGAGTGGTGGAATCACCACCTCTGGAGGTATTTAAAAGATGGGTAGATGTGGTGCTGAGGGACACGGTTTCGTGGTGGTTTTGGCAGTGTTAGGTTGATGGTTGGACTCGGTGATCTTCAAGGTGCTTTCCAACCTAGACGATTCAGTGATTCTAAGATGCATGCGTGCTTGAAGGTATCTCGGCACCTTTGGGTCAGGAAGCAAAAGTGCCAGACCTTAAACTTTGTCAAGTATTTCCTTTGTTGGAATTACTTCCTTCATTTTAGCATCGCTGAGTGTACGGCTCAGAGCAAAGAGAGGCCACGGACGCTTTACCAGCTTGCGCGTTTGCCACTCGATATAAACATAGACCACCAGCAGCCACCTGTACTTTGCCACCACAGACGCGTTTGGCTCAGACAACCGAATGGGTGCTATTTAATCTGTTGCAACTTCTTCTCCTGAAAGTTTCACAACAGGATATTGTATATTTTGAAACTGTTTTCTAGTGAAGGTGGTCTTTTTGTTTGGTATTTTTCCTTTCGGTGAAGGGGACTTTTCCCACGTCCCTTAACCGGGAAGCCGGAGGGAACCGCAGGCTGCTCTGCAAAGCTTGGTGCCTGTATGAAAACAGACGTGAAGTAAGCAGGCTGGCACAACAATGTGCCATTATTTATGAAGTCAGCCCTTTTCGAACTTTTCCTTTGTTTATGCAGTGTAATTTCAATGTCATAAATACTAAAAGGTTTACTGCTGTGAGACGAAAACTTCCCTCATTCATCTCTGCAATTAAACAACTTGTGCCCACGGTGGCTTTTCATTTTAACTGCCTTTTAGGATGGAGTCCAGGATTTTAAAGAGTTTTCACTGACTGATTTTTTTTAATGAGGTCAAAGAGTTTTTGAGGGAGTTTTCCATTTTCTTTGCAGGTTTAGGCTTTGTTTTTCAGCACAGTCCCCGAGTTCCTGACTGACTTCAAACAAATCCTTTCTCCTTTTCTGTGTCTTACTTTCACCGTATCTGTAACAGGATAAACCAGGTTACTGTCTTTGAGGTGTCCAGTGCTGTATGTGAGCTACCCCAGAGCGGGTACTCTCACGGTAACAGCTCAGCCGCTCCTTTTCTTTCTGGCACGGTCTCTGCAGCCTCTGGGCTTGTCCTGGAGATGTGTCATACAATGACAAATATTTTAAGGGAAGGAATCCCGATTGAGTTTTTCTGCAAAGAATGGGGAAAGTTACTGTATAATAATCCTGAGGAGTACTGTGTGATAATTCCATCAGCTGTAGGACAGGTGGTGCTTTTGTTCCGTTGATAGAGCTCAATTAATTGGGGCTGCTTCAAATCTGAACCAGTGTGTGCTGGAGAGAAGTATATATACCAATGAATTTCAAACTTTCCTAGAAGAAGCAGGGTTTTCTGCTAAAGTGCTGACACTTACATTCCTTCATACCTCCACAGACTTTGGTATTCTCTGTGTTTCAGTGGAGTAGACACGATGTTATGTGACTAGCAGTCTGTCAGAGCAAGCCACGCCGTCCTGAATAAGACGTATGCATAGGACAGTCGTCGTAAAGATCTCCTTGGATGCTCCGGGCTGTAGAGCCCTCCAAGCTTCTGCTCCTCTGATTTTTCTAGTTACAAAGGAGAGCACGCCACAGCCTTGCACCCGGTCACCAGTGGCTGTTGCTGTGGGCAGCTCCTCGGCAGGGACTGGCCAACAGAAAATGAGAAAGGATGAGGCAGTCGAGTCCCACGTGCAGAGCTCTCTCCAGACCTGGCTTCTTTATTCTTTGTGTACAGACCCCACTGGCTTTAAGAACTGGGATGGAAAAAAAAAAAGAATAGTAAGCTGTCTTTGGACCCTTAAGTTAACTCAATCATTTCTTTCAGTAGCAGTCACAGATTTTGTGGGTCAACTTTATCGTGAAGAGGAATATAACGAAATTCCATGATCAGTGTTGAGCTTTAATTGTTTTAAGCTGTAAATATGATGTTGCAATTGTGGGAGTAGCTGACGTGCATCAGCCCACTCTCATTTCAAACAGCTGTTTAATGAGAGCTTCTTGTAAGATCCCCTGTTAAGAATAGACCATAATGAGTATGATGAAACCACCTCATCCTTGAAAACAAATTCCTTTTCATGGCTTAATTAAAAGTGCTCCTGGTACTTCTGTGAGCATACATGATAACTTAGTCAAGCCTCTGTTTTAATTTATATAAAGCAGTCTCAATTAAGAAGCAAAAGAGATAATATGTTGCTTTAATATTATATAGTAAAAACTGTTCTTATTTCTGAACTACTGTTATCTTCCAGTCAAATACAATGTGTGTCTTAACAGTGTAACAGCTTTCCCCAAGAGACCAGCATGACAGCCACTTTCTTGTTTGCATTTAGTTGTGTCTTACTGTGATGGAAAAAGTAGTTGAGACTGCAGCAACTGTCTTAGTCGGGCATCATTTATTGATGAAACTTTTTGGGGGAGAAATTTACAGACGGCTGAGCCTTCTGAACTATTTAAGCCCAGACTTTCTAGGAACAGACAGCACTAATTAAAGTTGACTGTGCGATGAGCAACAGTGCAATTTGCCCAAAATGCAACACAGGAGGGGTCAGCGTTAGTGAACCTTGGTGAGAACAAGAAGCTGGATCACCAGCAGCTGGTATGGACGGAGCCGTCCCTGCTGCCCCAGTGCAAATAAAATCCAGGTGCAGGAGAACAACATCGCCTGCTGCTCCCCACCGCTGGCGATTCTTGCGCCATTTCTTTCTTCCTTCTCATTTGCCACAGTGAAACATCATCCTCTGTTTGTGGTTTCTAGGAAAGATGCTAACTAAAGAAAGAAATGTTGATTTGAGAGAAAATTGCCAAAATGAACATTGTAAAAGAACAACTGTTTCCGTATGTTTGTCTGAAATTGCTCTCCTCTTGGGAGAAGCATAAAGCTACAAGTCCCTCGTGCAGGGACATCCCAGCCTGCGTTACGTGAGGTGGAGGGTACTGAAAAGCAGACTGTTTCTACACCGTATCCTTTGCAGGGCTCTCTCCTGATATACTGAAAAATCAGTCAATAAATGTCACCGAAATGTGTTAGAACCACCCTTAAAAAGGGGTCTTTTTAAAAAGAGAAGAGTGAAGTCTTGAGGGAGGGTTGCCGTCTCGGGTGAAGAAGTTTGTTGCTTTTTGGGGAAATGATCTGTGTCTCTGGCCTGGCCTCAGGCTTTTGCCATCTTTTGGAGGGTCATGTGCAGCGCGCAGGAGCTGTGACGAACAACCGGCTGGGAAGAAGTTGGGGGGATGTCATGCTCTCTCCAAGTAGCCAGCAGCGTTATGGAGCAAACTAAGGAGGAGCAACCTGTAACGTCCCCTTTAAATGTAGTCCTGCAACAAAGGCTTCAAACTGGAAGAGGGGAGATTTATTTAGATTAGATATCAGGAAGAAATTTTTCACTCTGAGGGTGGTGAGACACTGGCCCAGGTTGCCCAGAGGAGTTGTGGAAGCTCCATCCTTGGAAGCATTCAAGACCAGGCTGGATGGGCCTTGGAGCAACCTGGGCTGGTGGGAGGTGTCCCTGCCCATGGCAGGGGGGGTGGAACTAGATGATCCTCAAGGTCCCTTCCAACCTAAGCCATTCTCTGACTCTCTGATTCTCTGAAAGGTATTATCCTGGTCCTCTTTTTTTTGGTCTCTTTTAGGTGCAGCATTTTGATTTCCCAACAGAAGGAATGCTGTAGTTTGGACAACGTACTCTGATTTATTACTTTTATTGTTTTCACATTGTCAAATTTTCTGTACTTAGTAAAGACACAGTATATCTGCGTGCCAGTGGAGAGCGTCTGGTTCATAACATGAAGGCACAGGAGATTCAAATCTAGTAGTTAAACGGTGACTCGGTCCGTATCGCAAACCCCTGACCTCTTGCACTGTGACACCACAATGGATATTATTATCGGAAGGATGGTTAAAAAAAATAAATGGCTCAGAAGGCTTTGTTATCTGGTACGTCTTGCAGATGATAAAGCTGACACCTGCATTGCTGACCCTTTGCTTTCCACTCAGTTTAGGACACTGCTAAAACATGATCATCTTCTTTCAGTTCCACCAATACTGCAGACTCTTAATTTTCACTGATTTTTATTTTTCCGTGCAAATCTGTCAATCACACTGAACAATTTAGGTGCGATCTGCCTTTCTCAAGCTCTCCTTCACACCTAGCTGCCTCCCTGTCTTCTCTTGGTGGGTTGTTGCAGACGGATTTGCTTTCATGCTAGATGGGAGATCAAATTCTTTAGCAGAAACCCTGCGCCTAGTAGCATTGTTTGCAAGTTTTGTTAATTGCTCGTTGATGGTGCCTTGTTTTGCTGTTAGTCTGTTGTTTCCTTTGAAAAGAGGTATATTTGCAGTACCGAGTAATGTTCGTAATTCCCCTCCTACTTCGCCAAAACGCAACTTGTGAGAGGCTAAGAGATTGCAAATGTCAAGCATGGTACCCAGGAGGACAATCTACCAGTCAATGCTGAAATGATTTGAACTAGTGAACTCTTGTTAAAACTGTTAATTGCTTTTTTAAAAACACTTAATGGAAATTGCCACATTTAAGTAGTCCATAAAACTGTGATGACACCAGCTTTAATCAGGTGCCATGAAAACACATACATTATAAGCTACCTGGCCTGATAACTTTGACGGTGGAAATCAGTCATGACAGCCTGGTGTTTACACTCCTGGATCTCTCTGGAAGAGAAGAATCATATATTTATTTTACTTATGAGGAGACTCTTGTCTAAAATGCACATTTATGGGAAATAAAGCTTATTGAAGAGAATGGCCCCAGTAAACTCAGAAGTGTGCAGGGTGAGGTTGTGCTGCCTGGTTTTGAATATTTCATACTGGAATATGCTAATTGGTATGGTGACCTTGCTGCAGACTCAAAAAACCCCCGCGGAGTGCTGAATGAAAGCCACCATGCTGTGTTTTTGCTGGTGTGTTTGGTTGATTCCAAAAGGCAAAATGCTACAGGGAGGAAACTCTGGTGCAGGGGAGTGAAGTCGTAAGTATTTGAGAATTATCAGCTACATTAATTACTCCAGACCAGTTTTTAACAAATACTTGATGTTTATGGGTTGTATATTTTTTTAAATATCGGATGAGTTAACTATAAATCCTACTGAAAGCTTAGATGGGCACTTAAAATATTTATGAAGATACTGTGAGTTGTCGATTGATCTCTTCAAGGTGTCTCCAGAAGCTGATAGAGAATGGTGTAGGAGGAAATAACCACACTTCTTACCTGGACTGTGTATCAATACGTGACCCACCGGGAAAGATCTTTGGAAAGAAGAAAAGATCGGAGTGAGCATTACATGAAGGTGTTCGTATGGGAGAGACACATTCAGGTTCTGTGTATCCAGTTCAGATTCCAACTCTTGATGACAGCAGCCTGCAGCCTGTTCAGAGGCCTCACTCCAGTTCCCCCTGCAAAAGTGTTCCTCTCCTCGGATCTTCTGAAAAAGACGTCATTAATTGCCACACTTAGCAGCAGTCTCAGAAGAGGAGCTGAAAATAGAAGTGGCCCGATGAAGTGACATACTTTCTGACCCTTTGCAACAGACCTTTTTAGGTCACAGCATCTTAACAGGGCACCGCATTAAATGTTCTTTTGTTCCTGGTGGTGTTTACTATCCATCCCCTTGCACCTTTCCTACACATATCATACTCATGTATCTTATTATACACTTAAAAAAAGGATTTGTAGTCACTATCAAGTTGTTTTCTCTCCTGACACTTAGAGACAAGTTGAATGAAGCTATGGAGACAGCGATATTGCCAGAACGGGCTATTTTAAGTAGGGTGTTGGTGAGAAACATTGGTTTAAAAATGCTAGAAATAAGCAAGCCCAGTGTTTCCACCTTTCGGTCATGCAGAGTTTCTGTAGTACTATGTTGATGTTTCTATTTTTCATTCTTGTTAAAGTTTTATACTGGCTCTTACCACAAGTTATTTGAGGAAACTTCAGGATATAACCTTGAATTCCAGTGATCTCCCTGAAAGACTCCACACAAACTCTTCCACTTCTTTTGGGGTAAAAGTTCACTTTATTAAACCAATTTAAGTTACTGACAATGCTGGGTTTGGGCAGAGCTTTGGAGCCATACGGAGGTGCAGCTGGTTCATCTTTCTAATGATGGCATGTTTTCAAGAAACAAAGCGTTACTGAATTTCCTGAAGTTAGTGTCTACATCCATCGGATCTCTGGAGGTTTGTTTCGTAGGGAAGATTTCTTTGACAGCCAATGTTTTCTCGATTTGAAGTTGTCCTTGATCAGAGTGCTTTGCTACTTTTAGATTAATGATGTGTCCAGCTTCACACTGAGAAGGGGGACTCTATTGAGTTGACAAAACGTATGAATAAAACCGTGGAAACGTAGAATTTTAAAAAATGTGAAGTATTTTTGCTTCTTTTTTCTTTTGAGTTCAAAACGCTATTTTGGAAAACAATATTGGAAAACCTATCCATTTTCAGAGGACTGAACTCTGTTGCTTTGTGAAAGTCTGTGCTTGTTCATCTCCATAAGAAATTATTTTTCATTTCTTACGATTTGTTTCTGTTTTGCCTTTTATTGAGGGGATGAAAAAGGGTTTATGGTGGTGATAGAGCTAAATATTTCATGGGCTGTCAGAGAGAGGTGTGTGCTAAAGTGTCTTGTCCTGAAGCAGGTTTGGAAGTGATACAGGTTACCACAGAATCATAGAATGATTTAGGTTGGAAGGGACCTTGAAGATCATCGAGTTCCAACCCCCCTGCCATGGGCAGGGACACCTCCCACTACAACACGTTGCTCAAAGCCCCATCCAGCCTGGCCTTGAACACCTCCAGGGGATGGAGATTCCACAGCTTCTCTGGGCAGCCTGTTCCAGTGCCTCACCACCCTCACAGTAAAAATACTAATATTTAATCTAAATCTCCCCTCTTCCAGTTTAAAGCCATTCCCCCTCATCCTATCACTACACTCCCTGATAAAGAGTCCCTCCCCAGCTCTCCTGTAGGTCCCCTTTAGGTACTGGAAGTCCGCTATAAGGTCTCCCCGGAGCCTTCTCTTGTCCAGGCTGAACAACCCCAACTCTCTCAGCCTGTCCTCACAGGAGAGGTTCTCCAGCCCTCTGATCATCTTTGTGTCCCTCCTCTGGACCCGTGCCAACAGGTCCCTGTCTTTCCAATATTGGCGGCTCCAGAGCTGGAGGCAGTACTCCAGGTGGGGTCTCATGAGACTGGAGTAGCCACACTTCTTCTGATGCAGCCCAGGATAGGGTTGGACTTCTGGTCTGCGACCGCACATTGCCAGCTCATGTTGAGCTTCTTGTCAAGCAGTACCCCCAGGTCCTTCTCCTCAGGGCTGCTCTCCATCCATTCCCTGCCGAGCCTTAGTTGTGCTTGGGATTGCCCTGGCCCAGATGTAGGACCTTGCACTTGGCCTTGTTGAACCTCACACCACTGGCCTCAGCCCATCGGTCCAGCCTGTCCAGATCCCTCTGCAGAGCCATCCTACCCTCAAGCAGATCAACACGCCCGCCTAACTTGGTGTCATCTGCAAACTTGCTGAGGGTGCGCTCAGTCCCACTGTCCATGTCTCTGACAAAGATGTTGAAGAGCACCGGTCCCAGCACCAACCCCTGAGGAACACCACTCATCACTGGTCTCCACTTGGACATTGAGCTGTTGACCGCAACTCTTTGTGTGCGACTGCCCAGGCAGTTCTTTATCAACTGAGTGGTCCATAGAGTTGATGTTGGTTTGTACCTTTGCTGCCAGTGTCCCGAACATTCCCAGAGCTGCTGTGCAGCAACTCCTTGCCTCTTTGAAGTTATGAAAGCACATAAATAAAAGTAAATATGAAGTAATAGGTCTTTATTACACATATGTGATATTTTTTAAAACCTTATTTACCTGAGATCCTGACATATTGCACCATTATAATTACTTTTTAAAATATAAACCCTAAATAGTGCAGACAGATTACCAGAAGAGCTAAAGGTAATTTAAAGCAGCAAATTTACAGTGGAACTTGAAAATAACTTTTTTTTTTTTTTTTTGAGGCAGCTGTTCTAAATGATGTGTTCTTAGTCTTCCTTCTCCAAAGGGAAATTTTGACTCTTCCAGTCAGGGCAATAAATAAAGGTGAAAGAATCACCATGAAAACATCACTGAATTATTAATTTGCTAGAAACGCTGTCTCAGAAGAAAAAACCTCTTCAGGGTAGTATTGGAATGTAAAATACTCATTATTCACCAAACACATAGGGGTCTGCACAGACAAGTAATGCAGCTGGGCCCACAAACCTCTGACCAATGAAAGACTTGAACCAGATTTTGAAGACTAGTTTTGTTTTTTTTTTTTAAATAAGTAAACTAGTGATTTTTAAAAATAAAATGTATCTAGCTCAAGGTATACTTGCATTATAATTCCAATGGGGAATACCTGTGTTATGAAATCAAGTTAGTGTAAAATGTAATGACGTATACGCTTTAGTTTTGATATGAACGGGAAAAAGTTTCTATTGCAGTGCTTGGCCCAAAGATTTAAGGTCGCAATCAGGAACATAACCCAAAACTTATGAGTCCCAGTCCGTGTTTCTCCAGCCACATATCCCTTGACTTTGGGTATCTTTAAATTTTAAAGGTACAGAAGAAAGGTGAAATATTAACAGTGGATCGTTTACTGTATCGTAACAGTTCAATCATCGGTGCTGGAAAGTCAATATTATATTAACTTCAAAATAGTCTCTAGTTAAGATCTCCAAAATGATGGAAATTCAGCGGTCCTAGTTTTCTAGCTGTGCATTTGGCTGCTTATGAAACGTCATATAAAAATGATGTTTTGGTAAGAAATCATTACCTCTGTTCTCCCAAAGGCAGCAGTTATATGTTACATCAGGTTTGGTTCAGAATAGAGTTTACTAAGTATGTCATATAAGTTAAAATAATATTGACATAAGGTAGTCAGGTAAGAAACAGTGCTTAATGATTCCTATTGGAAATTCTTTGAATATTTCTCAAATTGAGTATCTGCAATAACTTCTGACTGTCTGTCAACAGATGACTTCCCAGGTGGTGTTTGTTTTTAGTCCTAACCACAGTGGAAGTTCATTACCTGAGATATAGATCATTTTATCTATATCTAATTCTTCCTGTTGCATCAAGTCTGTCTAATTGGCAGCTATGGAGTGTTTTAACACCTGGATTAACAAAGGCCTTTTTCTACCATTTATAGAAGATCAAAAAGGATTTGAGATATTATAAACTAAGTCTATTTTACAGGACGGTAACAGATGAAACTGGCTGCTCATGGCCTGGCCAGGTGTACTCTTCACTGGGTAAAAAACTGGCTGGATGGCTGTGCCCCGAGAGTGGTGGTGAACGGAGTTAAATCCAGTTGGTGGCCGGCCACAAGTGGTGTTCCCCAGGGCTCGGTGCTGGGGCCGGTTCTCTTTAACATCTTTATCAATGACCTGGACAAGGGGATCGAGTGCACCCTCAGTAAGTTTGCAGATGACACCAAGCTAGGCGGGCGTGTTGATCTGCTTGAGGGTAGGATGGCTCTACAGAGGGATCTGGACAGGCTGCACCGATGGGCTGAGGCCAACGGTGTGAGGTTCAACAAGGCCAAGTGCCGGGTGCTGCACTTGGGTCACACCAACCCCATGCAGCGCTACAGGCTTGGGGAAGAGTGGCTGGAAAGCTGCCTGGCAGAAAAGGGCCTGGGGGTGTTGGTCAACAGCCGGGTGAGTATGAGCCAGCAGTGTGCCCAGGTGGCCAAGAAGGCCAACAGCATCCTGGCCCGTATCAGGAATAGTGTGGCCAGCAGGACCAGGGCAGTGATCATCCCCCTGTACTCGGCACTCGAGTACTGTGTTCAGTTCTGGGCCCCTCACTACAAGAAAGACATTGAGGTGCTGGAGCGTGTCCAGAGAAGGGCAACGAAGCTGGTGAGGGGTCTGGGGGGACAAGTCTTATGAGGAACAGCTGAGGGAACGGGGGCTGTTTAGCCTGGAGAAGAGGAGGCTGAGGGGAGACGTTATCACTCTCTACAAGTACCTGAAAGGAGGTTGTAGAGAGATGGGGACTGACCTCTTCTCCCTGGTGACAAGTGATAGGACGAGAGGAAATGGGTTCAAGTTAAGCCAGGGGAGGTTTAGGTTGGATATTAGGAAAAATTTTTTCACTGAAAGGGTTATCCAACATTGGAATAGGCTGCCCAGGGAGGTGGTGGATTCGCCATCCCTGGAGGTGTTTAAAAAAAGGGTAGAGGTGGTACTTGGGGATATGGTTTAGAAGTGGTTTTTGTCAGGTTGGGTTAATGGTTGGACTTGATGATCTTAAAGGTCCCTTCCAACCTTAACGATTCTATGATTCTATGCATGATGCTACCTATTATGTAAAATACAGGCAATTTTCACTAACAGCTCCAGGGGCTTCCCTCCAGCCCTTGTTCCCCTCCTGTGAAACACTCTGGGAGTTTGCCAAGGGAGCTGGAAAATCTGAGAGAGTTTGATCCCCAAACTTCTGAACCCCAAACCAACAAAATAATTTTGTAGAAAAAATGTAGTACAGTAGCAAACGTGTACCTGCGTGGCAGGTGTGTGCATGGTGGCTTGGTTTAAATGCTGGGGGTTTTCCTCTGCGTAGGGGTGTGTGATTCCCAGTCTGCATTTCTGGGGCTGGTGTCTTGCTCGTATCTGATTCCAGTATTTGTACAGTTTGCAGGAATCCTTCAAGGGCTTATTTGCTCTGTGTTCATCTGGGATGGAGTGAGTGTACCATGTAAAATAATATGTCAGCTCATAAACTGCATGTACAGCAGCGAGATGCGAGCTCGTTTCACTTTTATCACAGGACCTTGAATCAGACTTGTTCTGCTGCCAAGTCCCTGAACGCCTCTTTGCAATGTGCCTGGAATTCACTTTTCTGGAATTGTTTTTCGTTGTATATTTGTGTGTTTTTTCAGCCTCTTGTGCAGGGGACTGATTGCTTCACAAATGAGAGCCAGGAGGGATGCAGCCGGTGCGGCTGGGAAGCTTTTGCATTTTGGGTCCTTCCTACAGAGCTCAGGGCAGGACGTGAGGTCCACTGACAGGAGCAAAATACTGTAATCTGTGCTTTGTGGGACGCGCTGAACCATTCTGGCTTCCTCTGCCTGGTCTCATGGCTGCTGCTGTGCGGCACATTGATTTTTCTGCATTTTCTTGGCAGCATGGAGGCCTCAGCCCTCCTCTGCACCACATGAAGTGGCGTGGTATGTCCTGCTGGCTGGACACCGAGCAGCAGCAGGCTGCGGTGGGATGCGGTAGCTCAGAGTGGAGAGGAGACAAGGTGCCTACAGCGTTCCTTCTTTTCAGCTGCTGAGCTCTGGAGGCAGAAGGATGGCTTCTTCCAGCCCCTATTTCAGGGACCCGGTTTTAATGAGCCTGATACACACTGTGCTCCTTTGTGCATGGAGTGGTGATGGCTCAGGAATGTACGTTGAAGAGGTTTAGGAAATTTATGAACTCGACTCACCCACAGTGGACTTAGTGGGATAAGTAATTCCTTTTACAGTTACTGTTCACAGAATGACTGCTTTAAGTCACAGCATTTTCTTAAACCTCCAAAAGCCGTCTGTTAATCACCTTATCTTGCTGGTAACGGCTACAGTGTTGGACAGCACTGTTGCTGCAAGCTGGTTTTTTTTTTCATCTTCTCTCACCATCTCTCCAATAGCTGATCTGCTGTGACTAGGAAGATTTTTGGGCTCTCCTGTGCCTCTTGTTTCCTTGGCAGAGTGATACTTCTCTACTCATAGGTTGCTGCTTCGCGAGACAGTATGAATCATGCTTTGAAATGAGCCACTGTGTTGTCTCATGTGCTCTAGAGGAGCTAACTTGTTATTTTAGTGCTCTTCATATCCTTATGACAGCTTGTCAGAGAAGAGAAGTTTTGCTTTATTTTCTTTTCTTTTCAGTGTTGTTGACTAATTAGTAGCCAAACAGACAGCATTTGTTTTTGTTATCAAACTGGTAGTAATTTAAGAGTTGGATGCCACCCAAAGCTCTGGAACCAAATAATGAACTTTGGGTACGGTCAGATGAAGACGTGACTCGGGGTGCTGGCTGGGTACCTCCAAAGCAGGACCTGAGTGGGGAATTTCCCATCCGTGCTCAAGGTCTTTCTGTTCTGGACTATCTCAAAACGATCATGATTCATTTTGAAATGCCATTTTAACAGTTCATGGTAAGCAATTGAAGCTGCTGTGCTCTAGAATCAGGGGGGATTGGACTGAGGAGAAATTTTGGACCTGACTCTGGTCTCCTTTATTTGTTTAAACAAGAAGCAGTCGGAGAAGCAGACTGCTTTTTGAGTTGATCCAAGCCCTATAAAAGGGGATCAGAACTGAAACCCCTCGGTAGAGGTGTTGTCTCCTAAAGATGGATGGTTGTCGGACAGTGCATTTAAGCTCCATGTGACTTTCTGGGTGACAGATTAGCTGTGGATTTTGTGTGTTTATTTATACCTGGCTACGAACGGAAAGGCCATTCTCAACCAAGGGACCTATTTGTCCAAAGGAGTTAAACAGTCATGTATTCGTGTCATTTGGAGAGTAACTAGCACCCTGTCTTTTTCAGCCAGTGATTAATTGCACAGAGCAATAGGTGACACGCAGCCATTTTTCATACCTAACGCGATTCTGTATGGGAAGACGCGTGGCACTCCGCATCCTGCGACTCCCTGACAAAGCAGCGATGGAGAGCAGATCTTCTTGCTGGCAGGTTTCCCGAACCGCCTCGCCTCATGCGAGGAGACTCTATCACCTTCCCACAGTGGGACCAGATGTCCCAACACGCAATGTAATATTGCAAAGAGGGGGAAAAAAATGAGGTAAAAAGCTCTGAGAACTAATCTCTGTTTTGTCGAACAGTTGGAGAGCTCCTGGCCATGATGTCTCAAACCTGACAAAATTACCCTGAAGTCACTGATTTTACATTCCATTTGGCAGTAGAAAATCTTCCAAAGCATTCAAATTCTGCTTTCCATCATCAGCTCCATTGTGAGGTAAAATAATTCAGAGTAAGGGATTATTGTGTTTCACTCAGGCCTGGGAATGATTAGCCATTTTTCTACAAAATTCCTTTTTTAAAGTTTTTCTTGTCTTGCTTCCTCCTGGCAGTGTTTGCACAAAACTGGCATGCGTCAGCTTCTAGTTTGATGAAGTCTAGCCATCGCTGGGCGGCGTGTTTAGAGTCAGACCTTTGCTATACAATTCTCATTAATGTTAAGAGAAAAGTAGTTGGGAATTTCGTCTCTGCACGTTGAGCTGATTATCCATCCCAGGCTACTGCCTCGGCGACAGTCTTAGACCCTGCAGCCTTAACGCGTGTGTGTATCAAACACGGCTCTCCCACAAGGTAGCAAGCGAAGTGTGTGTTTCCTATGCATTATTTATGTAATTGAAAATGCATTCTCTTAAAAATTATTGTGGACTGCGCACTTCTTCACGATGCAGCTAGAAACATGGGGATCTCTGGCATTTGGAGGGACCTGGGATGGGCACGCGCACAGCCTTACGCCTTACACAGCCTGTTATAATTCCCAGTGAGGGTCCATGAAGCCCTTTTAGGAGCTTAAGAAAAACAAGTAATAGCTTGTTTATTGGAGTTTGAGGTTCAGTGAAGGGAGATTAAAAAATAGCTGGGCAAAAATACATGTATGGCACAGCAATTCTAGAAAAGTGTTTTGTTTTAACAAAAAAAAAAATTATTTTTGTTATTTTTTTATAGTTGGATGTACAAATTGTTCTTGCAGATGTAACGGACTGCCGGGCAGGGTGCGTTTATTGTGTTCACGAGCCTTTGTTCAGAGGTGCAAATTTGCCTTTAAAACTGTGTTGTCCTCACGTGGTAACTGGAGCGCAGAGGTGGGATCCTGTGCACGTAGGGACTTCCATTGTTGCTGACACCCTTTTTCATAATAGGGTCCATCCACCCTTTATCATTTGGACACATTGAAAAGCCAAAATCAGGCAGACTTTTTATTTTATTTTGATAAAATTTTTTGCTCGTCGAAGCGGTCTGTTGCTTTCTGTGGTTGTAGACAACAGTATGTGTGGGCAGTCATCGGTATCTCCCTTACCGCTCTCATCTGCGCGGAGTCAGGTGAATTATGATGCCTTGTGGTATTCTCCGCAGTGAGGAACTATTAATGCTTTGACTCAACTGTCTTCTTGTTTAGCCTGAAAACATTAAGAGCCAAGCTTTAGACTGCGCAGTGACTAATGTATGATTAAGCTCAACCAAAGACGGATTTATATTTGTACTAGAAAATTTAGGGCCTGTTTCCATGCCTCCTATCAGGACGAGTTTCAGGTGGTGGTCTACAGGCAAATATATTTGCTCATTAAGGATATGCGTCGTCTGTAAGGCAGGAGGATGAATTATATAAATTGGTGGCAATCTCCAGCCAGCATTTCCACGTGGGTTTAAAAGTCTTATTTTACCCTGGGTATTTTATCCCTGCCTACTAAGATGCATGCCTGGAGTGCGCCGTGGATAGCCTACATGCGGGTAATGTACACAGTAGGTTTATTATTTCCAGGTAACAGAGAGGAATGCATCAGCACATTGGAGACATTAAAATGTATGGTTTCTCTGTGGCCTTTAATGAGGGTTTGCAGGAGTTCCAGTGCTCTACAAAAAGTACCTGGATTTTTCTCATACTTTCTTGCAGGGTCCAAAGAGAAAGGATGAATTTGCTGCGTATGTGTTTTGAGGATACCATATTTAGGATAACCACAGTTTTTCACTAGTTTCTCACACATGCCCAAACGTGGAGCTAGGTAAGCTGTTTAGCTACGCATCATTCCTGCCATGGTGCCTGAAAGAGGTTAAAGTCCCTGTGTCCATGCTTAGCAGCTGAAATCAGTCCTAGGTGTGCTTTCCAAAGGCGGCTACTCTGCCGGGGTTTGGTTCGGTTCCCAGGACTGTGTAAGCTTGCACAAATGTTCTTGTAGATATGACAGTGAATCAGCTTTAGTTGTTTATTTTCTTTTTACATTTATTATCTATAAATGTACTAGCCAGTAGGTTTTCTGGCTGCAGTTAGCACTGAGACAGGAGGATTGAAAATTGTTTCCAGAAGGAACATTTTGGATAGGTAATTGTGACTCTTCACCCTGGAAACCTGACCCTGAGATTGTCTTTTCCAGTCAAGGAACAGATACACTCTGTGACTTATGTCTTACCAAATCCACTCAGGTATCTTATCCAATCAAATACTTGGAAACATGTCACAGACTAGGAAGTATTCACAGAAAGTATTTAATGGCTAATCTCAGGTAATATTCGGTGTCTGCTGTGATAAAGTCAAGACACTCATGGATTGTTCACAGGCGATTTGCAGAAAGAGAAGCGGCTGATGTACATTGGATATTCCTCACCCATCCCTCAGCTCTAGCTACACCTGGAGGCAAGTCTGGGATAACATTTCCCTTTATTTTCACATCCGCAAGGTCTCATGATTGCATACACACTTTACGGTGCGTCTCTTGTTGGATAGGGTATACCACCGTATCTTCCAAAAGTGGTGCATGATCGGGCTTTCGTCCCCTGAGAAATAGTAGCTCTGAGCTGCCCTTTGCGTCTCACCTGACTTTCACATTCCTCCTCTAGTAGCACCGTTTGTTTCGGGACATCTGCTCCCCTGTGGGGAGGTGGCAGCAGGTGACAACATGAGATCAGTTAACGATTCTAAGTACGTTCAGGCAATCTGCCAGTCTGAGCGCTCAGCCCTTATCTTTTTTTAACTTGTCAGAAATTCAAAGTAAAAATATTGTAGTGAAGATACTCATCTAGAAAAACAGCACGTTAATTATGGAAGGCAGTTTCTTGGCTATCAGCTGCTGTCCTGCACAGAATAACTTTGAGATTTCTATTTTTACTGTAGGAAGACGCTTAAGTCTGGAGTGTCTGGAGACTTTGGTTCTCGTGGTTTGTTACTGCTACAACTACTCAGTAAAATCTCTTAAGAAAGAATTTGTGGAGGCTAGAGACTAGAACCGCAGTTCTCTCTTTAGTCTTTGTCCATAGTGGATAAAGTTTCACTCCATCAGGTCAAATTTTCAGAGAGTTTTGTGTCCAAGTGTCTAATAGGTTCTGTAAGTAGCTACAAGTGCCAGTGGCTAGAAGCGGGGCATCCCTATCGTGTGATTGATGTAATATATAGCAGGAGAATTGACGACATTTCAGAAATAGGCCAACATTTACAGATTATATGCCAAGATGCATTAAAAATATGCAAATCCATAGAAAAGGAGAATCCAGAAGGTTTGAAAATCAAGTCCTTTGTACAAATTATCATGATAGCATTGGATCTGCATTTGCTGAGTAAGAGTCGTTGTGTAACCTCAGGCTCAATGCATATAGGATATACCTCAGCACTTCGGTATAATCTCCTTTTGCAGAAGTTTTAATGTACTGAAATTAAGCGTGCAAATAGAAACTATGGTGGAGGGACTGGGGGAAAGGGGCTTACCTGATGTTATTTTGTCTTCACTGTTTGCTGTATCTTTTTAAGTCTGGAACTCAAGCCAATCAGCAAAATAACAAACTCTCCTTCACTCCAAGCCAACCCTTTCCCAAATACTCCAAGTGGCGGGCTTTATCCCAAAAGAGGGAGAGAGAACCTGTAACGACCTCAAATATATAGTTGTCTGCGCACAATTATACTTGAAAAGAGCTCGGGGATTCCAGTGATGGATGACAGTATACAAGTCTCAAGTAGCTTTGTTTAGTGTGTTTTGTGATATGATATAGGAGAGATAATTCTTACCCAGTGTCTTTTAAAGGAAATCCTGAGGGTGAATCAATTACCTTTCTTTTCTGAATCAATAGAGATGGGATGTATTGCAGTTACTTTATGCTTTAGCGAGTGCTCAAGCACAAAGGATGGCTGTTGATGATAACAAGTGCAAAGAATGCCGTGCCATTTTTTTCTCTTTCTTCTTTTAAGGACACTACAGTCCCCTTAGTTCACACACTTCATCATTCCTAGTCGCAATCTTTTCTCAACCAAGATTTAAGAGCAGGAGGAAGAAGGAAGCTCTCAGAACGTACGAAATACACGCTGAAACGTGGCTTGTAGGCCTAATGACAGCACTGCCCGTTCCTGAGACTCTCCAAACCCTCGACACTTGTGAATTTTGCCTCAAGAATGTTCAGTTTTAGGAGATGGAGTAAGGGGAGATGGGTAATGAGCTGACACTGTGGTGCTAGCTGAGGTTAAATCAAGTAGCTGAGGCTCAGTCAAGGATAAAGAGACAGATTCCCTGTATCTTTGATTCTAAAGCAAATACCTTTATGCTTTTTTCAAGATGATTCTGTGTATCCCACCAGGTATGCTTTTGTTAAAAAAAAGGTAAAATACTGCTATATGTAAGACCTGGTCTTTTACATTTATGTCTGTTAACTTACTGCCTTTATACTCTTCATCATTATACTCTCAGAGGAGTATTAATTTGTGTGTATTATATGATTTAGCAAGAGTTTATTGTAAGAGCTTCCCGAGTGCCACCCATATGGTAACCTGAGAGTAGTATGAAATGGTAGTAACACAAAATGAAGCATCGTCTGTGGTTTAAGATTTCATAGGAGGTATCCTTAAGACAATTGGGATAGCACTTTCTTTGTTCCCATTTGGATCTCTCCAGAGATCCAAATATATCTGAGAGGTCTGTCTAGGTCACTCGACTTATCTGTGTTGGCAGACTGATATCTAAAGAATATGGGGAGACAGGAAAGTGGAAACTAGATGAAAAAGGAAGGCTTCTTAAGCTCCTGCCTTTCTTGCCTGATAGCGAGGTCTCAGGAGGGCTAAGGCAGTCTGAGGCGATAGAGAACTGCGTTTGGCTTTTCTCTCTAGTTCCCTTGATCAGGATCCGCTTTCCTTTTCAGAAGCTGAGAGGAAACTAAAGACACTAAAAAGACAGTGAGGGGTCTGACCACATACTGGCTCTGTTGGCTGCTGTTTCTTGAAAGGAGGAAGGCTGTGGCTTAATACAGAAATTAATTGACTTGTAAGAGAAGGCCCTTTTCTGTTGCAGGCATTTCTATGCGTTTTGTGGCATGCATAGCAATGAATTGAAAGGGAGAAGGAAGAGAGTTAAAAAAGAGGAAAATTTAAAAATGCCTTTCTCAATGAGGAAGAAAAACAATTATACAAGCAGATGGGGACAGGTTAGAAGTGTGGGCAGGAGACTTTGACATGGCTTCACCTTTGTTTCTCTAGAATAGTTTGCGCTGCACCACCTGAACACTCAAAAGAAGCGATATGTGGAAAACGGTATGAAAATGGAGGAGTTACAGAGGACACCATACAAAAGTGATATTCAAATCGTTGAAGTGCTGCTTGGGAAGGAAGTCTTGCGGTTTCGAGTCCGACCTCCTGCTTGAAGTGGGATGATCACAAACAGTAGCCAGGTCAGCCATGACTTGGTCAAGCCAAGTCTTGAAATCCTCTGAGGACAGAGATTTGACAGCCTCTCTTGTAATGTATGCCCGTGCTGCTTTCTCAAATGACCGGTCTGAACTTCCTGCCTGGCTTTGTGGCTGTTGCTCCTGTTGTATTGTCTGCCCATACCAATGAGAATTTGGCAATTATCTCTGTGTTAGATTTACAGGAGTTGTAACTGCCACTAGGTCCATTCTTAGTTTCTAGACGAACAATTTCGGCTCCCTTGGGCTGTCCATGCAAGTGTGTTTTGTAGCTCACTGGCCCATCGTGATAGCAGTTTTGTTGTCCTTTGACCACTTCCAAGTATCACTCCTGAGTGGGGAGGTCCAAAAGTGAACACGATATCCCAGGTGTGGCCTCACTGTTATGCCAAGAGGGCTCTTCCCCAGACTCCTAATGTAGGCCGTGTTGCGGTTCCCCTTACTTGTGGTGGATGTCCGCTGTTGGGTTCTATTGGATTTGCTGCCCACCAAAACCTCCAGGTCTTTTTTGACAAAGCTGCTGTTCACCCGGGTGATTCCCAGCCTGTGCTTGCGCACGGGATTAGTCCGTGGCAACTGCTAGACTTCACAGCAACTGCTAGACTTCTCATTTCTCTTTGTTGAAGGTGACCAGGTTTCTGTTTGCTCCATCTCCAGGTTTATCAAAGCCCCTCTGGATTGAAGCTCTGCTGTTTTTGTTGACCCCTCCCCTTAATTTAGTACCATCCACACGTTTGCTGAGGGTGTGTGCCCGATAGTCAGTTTTATGCAGAGATCTTTAATGAGTCGGGCATTATGAATGTCCAAGCTTGCAATTTAAAATAGATTCAAGAAATGCCAATGAAGTTTTGTCTGGGAGCCAGAGAGGTAATATTCCCTCTCTGCAAAGACCCTTTTTCTGCCTTGGAATATAGCATTCATCTACAGGTAGTTCGATAATAGGAACAGGTTAACAAATTAGGTGGAATTCAGGAAAGACAGACGATTGTGTCTGAAAGTGAATTTTCTGGGTGAATAACAAAATAGTTTTGATATATTTCATTTTGATTGAAGACCAATCAGCTTAAAAGGGGCAACTACCAACAAAAATGTTTCAAGGATATTTAAGGTACAGGAAGGGCTTTTTATAAAAGTTATGTACCTGTTAACTACCAACAGGGATACAAATGAACCCTGTCTCTAAAAGCTGGATCCTGGAACTCCTGCGGAATGCTGAGAGACGTAGCACCACGGGTATTTTGTGAGTTTGAGATGAGCCGTGTTTGAGTGCCAGTGCAAGCTTCTAAAACCTTGAAGATCACCTTAATCACTTAAGGTAAAAATTAAATCTGTCCTGTGACTCTGCCTCCATACACTTTCAGAAGAGGTGGAAAGAGCACTGCATTTCTCCCAAGGTATTTCTCTTTTCTCTTTTGCTGGGAGGGATCCCTTTAGAGAGGAGAACCTGCCAGCTTTCTTTTATGTTCCTTTCCACTGAGCTATTCCCCTTGGTTTCTCCTTGCATTCGTGAACGAGAGAGAAGCAGCTTTTGTACCTTCAGGGTGTAAAATCTGTCTCTGTTGGGGTGAATGGAAATTTTTCTTTGACTTAGAGGCGATCAGAATTTCACCCTTAGAGTCTGCTTAGGAAAACCAGAGGATTTAATCTGAAGCATTGCACGTTATGATGAGCGTACATAAAAGAACAACATTAACCTCAGTGCCACATACAGAATTATTTCTGAGTGGAAATGAACAAAATTTTATAGAGTAATATTATTTGCAAGGCCTCCTCGGAAAGAGAAAATATTACAGATGATTAAGAGAAATAAGAATTACAGCTTGAACTACTGAAAACCTCTTTTTGACACTGTCTCTTTAATTAGAAAAAATGAGCCTAACCAAGATGTATATCATCATTGATTTTTATAATAAGCTTTTAAAGCAAACATACGTGGTGTCACCGTGCTATTTTATAACATACACTGCTAACCATTTATTCTGTCGTATAACAGTTCACCAGCAGACATATTTTATTATTTTTTCTGAGTAATAAAAAAGATAAAATCAATACCTATTATATGGCATACCTTCAAGGTTAAAAAGTACTAAATCTTGATGCTAACATCTTTCCTTGTATGCATTAATTTAGGAGCAATATAAATTCAATACAAATACATTTTCTAGCTATATGGTTAAAACTAGATCCTAAGTATAATGAAGGATTTGGACATTCGGAAACTTAACGTCAAGATACTGACGCTGGACAGTGCATTCATGCAGACTGTTAAACTTTACAGGAAATCTGTCTGTGAAAACCTGAGAAAGCTGGTACATGGGCCAAATATGATTGGAAGGAAAGATACTGTGGTTTCATGTATTCGAATGTGGTTTTTGATCCAACAGAAACTCATCTGGCCTGACAAACGCATGCCAATTAAATGGAGTTATAAGGTCAATACAAAAATTGAGTCATTTTCCTTGGCTCTATTGCCGGTAGTCATTTAACAACAATTACAGAGTACAGTTAATTTAATGATGAGAAGCATCAAAACTGAGAAAGTGAAAATGGAAGTGTCAAAGCCATCAGAAGACTTGTCTTTACTAGGTTCTAGCTGAGTTATTTGAATGACTAAGTGGGAAGCAATATGATAATGTTGCAGCCTATTACTGTGCACTTTGCCAGTGCTTCAAGAAAACATCAAAAAGAGAAAATCCAACACTTATCTCTGCTTATTATGAGTTAGTTCAAGATCTAACGTGATTGGAGTAGTAGTAAATGAAGAAGGACACACTAAATCTCTTTTTTATTAAGCAGCTAAAGCTTTTGGATTTCTGATGCGATGATGAGTTTGTGGCAGGTGTGAAGCCAAGTATACTGGTGATGTAACGTGCGCGAAGTGTGTGCTTAATATGTATTTTGTTCAGTGTTAAAGTAGAAATCTTTTCTATTCATGACTGCTTTTTCACCACTCAGCAATTAATTGTGTGTTGAGGTACTTATGAATATGCAATTACCATTTCCTGCCTGTGAGCAGTCTTCTCCTGTATGCATGGGAAACAGTTGCATAGAGTTAACTAAGCACTAGCTGAAACTCCCTGTTTATAATAACATCCTTAACATGCAAAATGCAGATGATGCTAGAAATGCTAATGAATGGATTCATATTTATGGGACAAAATTCTGCCCTTGGGTTCTAACTGCTGGTGGGCAGGAGGTTTACCTGGGTGCCATGCCGGTGCTGAGCGTCACCCCTTCTGTTGTGATGCTTACGGTGAATGAAAAACTTCCAATGCTGAAGACAAAAAAAAACAGCTGACACTGAATACCTCTTACACAAGAGTCTTCTGTTCCTGTTTGCATCTGGATAATATGCAGTATAAAATTATTAAATATAGGTTTTTTTTTCCCCTTGGCTTTAGAGCAGCTCTCAGCAACTTCAACGCATACACCTGGAAACATCCTTTAGTTTACTTTTGGTAGCAGCATGAAAAGCTCTTTAACGGACGTAATTGCATGACTTCTTGTGAAAACTTAACTCTCCTCCTGGCTGACTTGCAGAACAGCCCATGTTTTCCAAAGTATCTGTCAGCCGAAATACATCTTCCAAGAGTTGTGGCTGGACCTCTGTCAGTAGGACGAATTCACTGACGTTTCTTGGACCTTGCAGAAGGATTCCCTGTTGTGGCAGATGAGAAAATCTCTTTGGGAATCTCCATGCCAGTTATCACATCATCACCGCTTTCTGGATTTTTTTTCAGATTATTCACTTACCATTAATTGTGTCTCTTTCTATTGACAGAATTTGAAGGAAAAATTCGGTGGGCTACTTAATATTTGCACTGCTGGGTTCTTTTTAAGGGCAGCAGCTGTTTAGTGAACCAAACAATGCATCACAGGTGCCTCCTTTTTTGTACTTTATGTGTTTACTGGCCTTTATTTTTAGACTAATGTTTTCCAGATAAAACTTAGCTTTGTTTGGCCTTGGTTTAAAACATCTTGAGATAATTGGGAGAGGGACTTTTTACAAGGGCATGTAGTGACAGAACGAGGGGGAATGGCTTCAAACTGGAAGAGGGGAGATTTAGAATGGATATTAGGAAAAAAATTTTTACTCTGAGGGTGGTGAGGCACTGGAACAAATTACCCAGAGAAGCTGTGGCTGCCCCATCCCTGGAGGTGTTCAAGGCCAGGTTGGACGGGGCTTGGAGCAACCTGGGCTGGTGGGAGGTGTCCCTGCCCAGGGCAGGGGGGTTGGAACTCGATGATCTTTAAGGTCGCTTCCAACCTAAGCCATTCTGTGGTTCTATGATAAGCTTGCTTCTTGCAAAAATTGCAGCAGATGCTAATAATACAATATAATTTATAAAGGAATACATGTGTTTGGTTTTTTTCTTTTTAATAATTTGGTGAGGAAATAGAAGGCGAGCTGATAGATTAATGTCTTACACGCTAGGGGTAAGTTAGAGAGACATTGCAGTGGCAAGCTATAAGCTGCTGGATACAGAGGATTATACGGGAAATGCTCACGCAACCTTAGCAGCATTACAAACAGCAATGCCACAATGAACAGAACAGCCTCATTGCAGTGATCTAAAGCCACTGCTGTTTTCTTTAAGGCAAACATTGTTTTTATGCCCTACAGATAAATCCCATTTTAAGCTCTGATCAAAGCAAATACACTCACTTTGAGGCTTTGGGCAGATGTAAATTGCTTTGTTATACACATGCATTTGCATACATTTGCAAGGAGACGGGGTCTACATGTAATAGTCCCTTTTATTTTTGATGGTGCGCTGAAATTCAAGTAACCAGTGGTTTTCTGTCATTGAGAAGGCAGAAGTTTCTCTGGAAAGGAAATAAATAACGCCAGTGAAGCAATGCAGAGGTATGCACGAAGCTCTGTCATGGCCAGAGCTGCAAGAAGAGGCCACGCAGGGCCCTGAACATCAGCAGTTGGTTTATTTTATTTATTCTGCAGTTCCTTGTGGCGAACAAATGTAAATTGGAGAGTTCCTAGAGAGGGACGTTCGTCTTGTTTGGCCACTTCTGGAACGGCTGTGCCAATAGTGTATGAAACGTGCAGATTGCCAAAATATCTGTCTTTGTTATAGACTTCCATTTGTTTCCGTCTATATTTCTCTACTTAGTTTCCTGAATTAAATTGGATTAACTTTCTCACTCTCCCAATTAATGCTGTTAACAGTAATAACAACCATAATGTGTGAACATCTGGCATTTTAGTACACAGTAAGCTTTTAGAAATACCAGATATGAATCTATTGAAATCTGTCTCTATAGTGATTTTCCCAGCGTTTTGTGGCTTAGATGATGAATTCTTCTTTCCTCTCTGGTTTCCTTTCATTATCAAGGTTTGTTAATTCTTTAGATGCCAGGGTTAGATAATTAAATACCCCTTTGTAATTACTGATGTGCCTGTGGGTTTGAGACCTCTAGCTCATTAGGCAGTGTGCTGTCCTTCTAAAATATTTGAGGGAAATACTTTCATACTCATCAAAGATGTCTGTGGCAAATTAAGGTCACGGCTGTCTCTTTGACAGGCTGAAGTCTACGGTTTTATATTTTTTTTCATTAGTTACCACTAGGGCAGTCCATAGCAGAAACAGCTTTCTGCCTCCAAATATTGAACAGCCAGTTCTTCAAAACTTCTGTGCTTTCCGTGGCAAATGTGTCGCCCTTATAAATTACCCACCGCTTCTTCGCTGTAGAGAACAGAGAGATTTTGCGGGGCTGCCTGCACTTTCATACGCCCTTAAGCTGAAGATTGGCCTTACAATGTCTTTTATTTCTACCCTGTCGCAGCTCTTGATCGTTTTCCGAAGTTGTTTATTATGGCTGAAGAAGGAATTGGAGCAAACTTCCAATTATTCCCCCTTGTAATTTTGAGAAAGTGCTAGCTGTCAGCCGCAGGCGACAAATATGAAACTCACACTGGGGTTGCCCTTCACTCCATTACGTGTCCCAGAGATTTCTGTTGACTTTCTGTTACCTATTTAGATGTCTTTCCATACCCGCCTTCGCTGTATTCAAGCAGCCCTTGTGAAAGCGATGAGGCTGGGTTTGCTAGGGAGGATTTGCACTATGAGGTGTGAACTCCCGGTACAGTTTGTCGTTGCACTTTTGTTTGGTAAAACTTTGTACGATTTGATGTCTCTTCACTGAAACGGAAACGAAGATACTTCACTATTGGAGAAGGATCATAAAGAATCTGAATACTCAAATGGTGAATGATGCAGCATTGCTTGCTTAAAGGAAAACAAGTAAATGGAGCCAATGAACTCTAACATGAAAACTCTGGAAATACACTAAAAAGGAGAAATGGGAGATGGATGTGACTGATTTAGTGATGTGAAGTAAGCCCGTTTTAATCTGCAGAACAGTTGGAAAAGAGGAAAAAATCCTTTCCAAACAGAAGGATGGGGTGGTAGTGGTGGAGGTGTAGCAGATGAAATGGGTTAATTGTGTGTCCCCACCCCCACCCATGGTAGATTGTGTCTGCCTGGAAAGAATCTGGAAGGTAGATTGGAAGGTGAGCAAATCTGAGGCATCTAGAGAAAAACGTGGGTTGAAGCTTGTTTAAAAACCCTATGGAGGCAAAGTTAATTTTTGTGTGAGGCGGAAGCCAGCTTATGAGCAGCAGAATGCGCTTGGAAGGGAGCCCCAAGACGTTTCTCCCCACTGGAAAATTAATAGGGAGTAGCAGGCTGCTCTTCTGCTGGCTCGAGGCAAGCGATGGGAGGAAGGGCGTCCCAAAGCCTGCCGTCACAAGCCTACCAGCACGTAGGGGGGGAAGGGTGTCACCACCGATCTGCCAGATGGAGCATGTTAAAGGGCAGCCTGCTGAGCAGAGAAGGCAACAAGCTTAAAAAGCCAAGCACATTGACGAGTGCACCATCTCCCCAAGGAAAAAAATGAAGTAGCAGACAGTGTTTACAATTGCATCACACTGATTCATAGAGGCAGAGTTGGAGGTGCAGGTGTAACGTTGATTTTTTGGGTTGTATTAGGAAACAACTGTATCTGATGGTGGCTTGAACCAAAATGTCATCTCCCCAACTTTGGGCTGTGCGTGAATCTGCGCTTGGAGCCTGGTCTGTTGAGCTGACAGTAATATTCCCATTGGCTAATGTGGAGCTGAGATTGGAGTCGTTACATTGCAGGAGAGATGTCTGATGGGGCAGAGACCTCCAGCACCCAGGAATGAGGGCTATAGAGGTTGAGAAGTACCTGAAGAACAAAGGAAACACCACTGGACAAAGCTACATCCAACTATAAACCTCCTCAGGAGCATTGTAGTCTCCTCTTGTGCCTCCATGATTTTTATTTTTTACCACCCATGAATCCTGCAACAGGCATCAAATTAAAAGAAATGCAGCACATTGTCACCTGTATTTCAAGAGTGCTGTGCCTCGCGTGGTCATCTCTGGTGCTGGGCATGAACTTTTGTTTCCAAGAATTTTAACTCTACAGGTATGACGGCTTTTGCTGACATGGAAGTTGAAGGCCATAAATAACACACTAATTTGCAAAGTTTTCAGTTTATAGTGCTCTAGTGCATGGAGCTATGAAGCAGATTTTCATAAATCTTCTCTTTTTATCTCGCCTGATGGTTTCTTTTTAGGTCTTACCCTGCCAGCAATTTTCCACTTAGCCGGACAAATGAATGCACATAGGCAGAATGTCCATGGCAGTTGAAAGGTTAATGGAAGGAAAATGTGGTGACATCAAAGTAAGTTTTATTAAGTGAAGCTTTGATTTTCTCCATTATTGGCTCTTTTGTGTGAACAAACTTAAATTCTATATAAAGCACACGAGCACAGACTGCTCATGAGCAGAAAGCACGAGAGTACAGCAAAGAATATTAATTTGTTGTTTTTCTATAGTTCCTTCCAGCTGAAGGTCACAATGAACACATTACATTTCAAGCATCTCTTACGTGTGTGTTAAATATTACCACTCTCTTATTATAAATAAATAAGAGACTGAAGCAGAGAGTTGCATATTTAAAGACAAGAATAAATATCTAAGGCAGCCTTAGGAGGGGATGTTGGATATTTTGGTTCCCAGTTTTGGCCCTTCCGTAAATGAGACTTTTTTCTTTATAAGGCTGTTTCGGTGCACATAGTGGGCACAGGACTGTCAGCACTAAACAACTAAATAATAATCATCCGACAGATTCATGGTTGCACCTGACATACCAAATTTATTTGACAAAACTTCTGCGGCTGGCAAATACCGATTCCATGTCTGCATGCCAATTATGGGATAACTACCTTTGTGAAGAAGAGAAAAGCCTATTGTTTTAAAGGGTTTGCAGAAAATTATTCACCTGACAGAGGTCGCTTTCCATTACGCTTGAACAATTTCAGTTATCTTAAAAAAAACCCTCACATAAAAAAGAAAAAAGATCCTATAATTTTCCAAATTGCAAAAGAATTCTTCTCTTTCTCGCGTTCGTTCCACCCGGGTTAGCTGCTGTGTTATTAGTGCTACGAGATTTGAAGGCTGTAAAATGTAGAGGCAGGTTTCAATTTTGGGCGAAGCTGTACATCGTTTCTTGTTCGTGCACTGTGTGGGGTTTGTCTTGGACAACTGTGATGCTGAAGGTTTCTTGGGCAGGTGAGGATGAAGAGCAGAGGAAGGATAAGCAAACACCAGGAAAGGTTTCTATATGTGACCCCCTTTGTCAAGGACTGCAGACCGGTGATCACTTTGAAGAAGTGTTTAAGAGGGGGAGAAAGCAGGAACTCTGCATATGTTACAAGTATAGATTTTTTGGGTGTTTTTTAAGAAATGCACTTGACCTTTTTGTCAGTAGCTTTACTGAGGGATTTACTCTTGTCTTTTTGACATAGAATAATTTAAAAATAGAAAATCATCAGTGGCATATACAGTATTTAACAAAAAATATAAGCGATGTTTTCCATGAACTTATTCAGCTAACAGTAGGGAATATATCCATTCCCAACCCTGCTGAAGTAGTATGGATATTATATTTTACACTGTTTTGGGAGGAAAAACCCCAAGTTTCTCCTCTATCCTGTGATAGCATGCAGTGCTTCAGTGATGTGGTTCCCTGTAAATGTGGATTTTGTAACGACAGACTGGGTTTGTGGGTCAGATCCCTTTCACCATCTGTGTTATGGCAACTTCCACTGCAGATCAGATATATAACTTGGCATATATGGGATTTATACTCACAGCTTATATCTTGTCCTGTGTGGAAATCCACTGTGTCAATATAAGCATACGTATAGCTGATCCCATACTAGGGATGTTATTCCACTGTGACTACACCAGTACCATTAAAAAAGGGTCATGTGGAGAGGAAAAAAAAAAGGGAGAGAAAAAAAAAAAAAGGGAGACAAACCCACAAGGATCCGATACCCATTGAAAGTCAATAAAGCTTTAGCACAGGAGTTATTTATATCCTTTTGTAAATGTTATCCACTTTTTCTGGGTGCAAAGGGCAGATCCTCAGTGGAGGGCTGGCTGAACACAGGGACTCTTGAGGGGGAGGATGGGAAGAAGATAACAAGGCCACTGGGGAAGGACACAAGGCAATGGAAATTGTCTCAGGCGTAGCAGAGTGGCGGGTAAAGAGGCATGAAAAAGGAGGTGTGAGAAGGGTAGGCGCAGAGGAGGGGGAGAAGAAATGAGAGGGCTTAGGGGGAAAGTAAGAGCCGTCATGCACTTGGGAATGCCGGCTGGGGAGGAGAAACCTGGCTGCCCTTTGCCGGCAGCGGGGTCTCAGGAATAAGCTCGGCTGTTCTGCTCACACGGTCGTATTTCACATCATTTTAAGCTGCAAGATTTTAAGGTGGCTGGTGTCTGCAGTTCCTAAAGCTGTCTTGTCCACCAGTTAACCATACGGCATGGTTTCCATTGCAAATGAACACCAACCTAGTGAGTCCTTCTGGGAAGGGCTCTTGGGTTGCACAGGTTGGGTCGGGGCATCCCTGGACCGCAGGACCTGGGGGGTGGCAGCTTCGTCGGCCAGGACTGCGCAGGATGGGCGCTCCGCCGGCTCTGCCGGGCTTACTTCCACCTACACTGAGGTAGTATTTTCACATAGAGGAAGGTAGAATGGGGGAGAAGACAAAATAGAAGTTTGACAAGATATATATAAATTGGCAAAAAACGCCTGCTAGTCTGTTATTTTATTATAAAACACTTTATATATACATATTTTTTTTTAATCCTTCATATCAAAGAATTCAGCCAGGGATTTTATTCTTGCACTAAGCCCCCCACCATCGTTGAACTTCATTTTACTGTGACTGATGAATTGTTTTAAGGCTGCACAGAGTTGCATGGTCAAAATGGAAATGAGTTGAAGAAAACACAGCATAATTAAGAATTCAGCAATTTTACGTATCAGTTCCCTTATGATAATTGGCCTGCAACATGAAATATTTAAAAACACAATCAAACTCTGTCTGTATACATGAGGATATGTTTGTGTATCTGTATCTGTTAGCGCTGCGCAATGTATTAGTTGCTTGCAACTAATTAGTTTCTAGCTACTCACAGCATCTGTATTTGAGATCCCATGGGACTCTGAGGAATGTGACCTTATTTTAATGCTTTTCTGTGCTTTGAGAATCACTCCTTTGTATCTGCTACTAGGACGTCTTTTGTTGCTTTAATAACAATAATGCTTAGCACTCTTTTTAGATTTAGATCCCAAGGACATCTACAAAACCAGACAAACATTATCTCTATTATGAAATCACATCTCCTACTTCAGAGCTGACCACTTAAAACCAGAGTGATCTGATTAATTATTGGGTGATGCTTCTGGTTACAATAAACTGTGCTGGAAGTGGCAAAGATGGGACCCTGCCCTGGGTCCCAACTGTATAACTCCAGTGCCTTCCCTCAACTCCAGTAGCTTCTCCCCATGCCGCCGATGGGGCGATCTGCCCCAAAGGGAACGGGCTGCTTGAGTAAGGGAGTGCCGTGCTCCGTCAGAAAACTCCATGGGAAAGGAGCTATTTGGACTGCATCCGTTTACACGCAGCGGGGACGTTTGATAGAGATTGTGGTATCTGTCCAGACAAGGAGAGAGAAGGGAAATAAAGAGCTCTGCTTCTAAACAACTTGTGTTTCTAGGGGCGTCTGACTGCACAGCGATCATACGAGGTACTGGGGTTTTGCTCTGCTTTCCTTAATGCACTTCTGTCTACAAGGCTGAAGAGAAGTTTGAACTCGCTAGAACAGATTTATTTCCACGGTAAAGAATTGTGTTGACATTCTTCACGCCCAGGGAAGTTCGTTTAAAGAGGTTTATTAGATTTTGTCTAGAATTTGGTATAATGCTTAGTGCGTAGTTCTTAAATATGCTGAAGTTTGCCAAATCAGTCCTTAGCTGGTATTTTTATGAGACTGTTGTTTGTATTTAGTAGTTGATGCAAGATTTTTTTTTTTATTATTCAGCACTAGAGCCACATTAAAATTGGAGCTTGTTCAGTGGCTATTTTGTCTTTAAAAGGCCATGTTATATAGGAGGCAACACTCTGGGAGCTTGCCACTTGTATTCATTAAAGATCCCATGGCACTTCTGGCAGGAGCTAGGTGGCTGGACTTCATGGCCTGGCTTGTACTCCAGTTTGCACTGGCCAAAGTCCAGTATGGCTAATTATATTCTGCATGCCTTAATTCCCCCAGTAATTTCAATTAGAGTTAGTATTGTTCTTCATGCCTGATCCTAAAATGTTGCGTGGTGTTGCTGTGTGATTAAACTGTTGCGACATTCCATCCCAGAGGTAGGTAAAATGATCTTGGCTTCACACTTTGTAAAGCATTTCCTTGGGATGAATGGGCAAAATAAGCGTAAAAGGCTATTACTGTTTATCTGAGACATTTTGATGGCAAGGTTTTCTGCTTGTTTGTTAGTCTTTCTTTATTTTACACTAAAGCAAGGACTGTTTGAAACTCAAGACATGACGAAGAAAGTATAATTAGGCTTGTTGCTCAAGGTGTTTTAAAGGTTTTAAACCAAATGAAGATAATGTACCTTAATTGCATTTGCATAATGGACATAGTTGAAATCAGGTCCCTTTTTTTAATGTCTGTGGCTTCCTCAGCAGCGTGTGCGAGAGCCAACTTGCTACCTGTGGCAAAAAGGAAAATTGAAACTAAATCTGGATGGAGTTTAGTATGTGAGCAGAGTTCAAATGAAGATGTAGTTGTGCTTAGTGCACAGGGAGGCAGCCATCCTTATTCAAAGCGGTCACATGTTCGCATTTGGGATTTACCAAGTCCTTGATCTTTGAGATATTGAATGAGCTCATTCCATCCGACTGCACACTCAAATCAAGCCTGAATTGCAGAAGATAAGACCTGCTGCAGAGTGCATACATGTTTTTTTTCCACCCCACTATTCACCTGGCCCCAAGATGTCACACCTAAGCTGGATTAAAAAAAGCTTTGATGACTAAGAAGCATAAATAATATTACAACAGTATCCTGGAGTCAGAGGAGTCACTGAACAAGGGCAAATCACATGTATGCTAGTTCCCGAGCGGGGAACTATCCCTGGGGAAGTGAGAGTACGTACAAGTTACCTGCGTGTGCTGTCCCATATCAGCAGAATTGGTATGCTGCTTTTTAAGCCTCCAAACCCAACTCATTCCTGGAAGTAATGTAGATCCTCGGGGAAAAAAAAAACAATCTTCCTTGCTCCAGAAATTGTCCTTGGTATCAGATGTCAGTAGCTCCCCCTGAAGCAATCTCAGCAGGGCTGAGACAATCGACAGCCATGCATGAGCACATGAAAATACCATGGAAAACACTGTTAACTAAATGAGAATTTGTGGGTGCTGGGTGATATTTTAGAGGAAAAGGTTGCCTTCCTAGGCTGATAGCACAATGGTTCCCTTGAACCGGTGGCTTTTAGGGTAAGTAAGCATCTTTAAGAGCTGTGTTTGGGGCGAGGTGTTTCTTCTACCTCTTTTATAATTTCAAAAGCTTTGTAAAATGCTCCTGAGCTGCAGTTTCTCAGCTTTAAATAATTCAGGACTGAAAGCAGTGGTCCTTACTGAGGCAAAGCTCTTAATTCAAGTCAGTTTTTTTGCTTGAGCGGGTCAGACTCGACTCTGAAATAAAACCTAGGACAGTTGATAGGAAACAAGCTTTATTTAAAAAAAAAAAAAAACAGTTAAAATACTAGTAACTATTCTTTTAATAAACAAACAAATGTCTTTCCAACAAGGGCAAAATCACAAGAGCTCACGTAGCGCTCGGATGTGTCTCTTCCTTTAATAGTGTGTTTTGAAGATGAGCAGAAGGCACAAATGTGCTGGTTTTCGTAGACTGCCCTTGCTTGCAGAAAGCAGGTTCCTCGTGCAATAATATTTACGTTTTTTTATTCACTGGGGCAGTAGCTTCGCAGAATTCCATCAGCAGTATGGGTGATCTCTTATAATTGTTCATGATAAATTATCTGATGAATGGAGCTTCTTTGCTATTTGGGTAACGTCTGTCAACAGGCCGATTCTATGTTTTGCTGTTGTGACTGCCATATGAAATGCGTCGGCCATAACTGATCGAACTCCTCTAGCCAGCATCACCTGCTGTGCCCTCGCCTTGCGCTGGGGGGGATTTAGGGTGAGTCACCTCTCGGGACCTTTATCCTCTTGTCCGTGGGCTGTTACTCACCGGTGAGTTTCACATATGGGATTTTCTCTTTAGGCATTTCACTGTTCCCTCGGAGTTTGTAGAGGGTCAGTAGTTCTCTGGTCCCACAATACTGTTTGTCCACCACGGCTTAAGGGGTGAAAGTAGGGAGCTATAAGTTGGGGGTGCGTCTTAGGAAACTATATGAATTATGTGTTTTAACATGTCAAAATAAGGACTTAGGGGAAAAAATCCCTGTTGACAAAATCTCAGCTGCACTCTCAAAATGCAGACGCAGCTAGGACGATAATGTGGATGAACTAAATAGAAGTTCATTATCACAGCGATGTTTCTCACAATTGATCTTAGTTAATACAAGCCACACTTCAAAGTCTGTGTTGCTGAAATGTGGTATGTGCCAGGGGAGTCTGTTCCTGCAGAAGAGTACCATACTTGGACCAATGACATTTTTTCTGAACAATCATGTATATATCCATATGAGTTTTAAATTCCATTTTGCTTAAATTTGCAGCTTTTAGATCCCTCATATTTGTTTGAAGAGGGGCAAAAGCATTTCGGATAAAGGGGATTTTGGTTTTGTTCGTCCTTTTGATTTTTGGCCTACTTCTTAGACCCTTTTTTGAGTATGGTCTTCAGTAAATCACACTGTTTGAGTTCTGCAGTTGCACTAGTTGTGGTCAAAGCATGTTACCCCATGAAAGATTAACATAAAGCGCTATCTGTTCTAGTGGATAGTTGTGACAACTTTATTTTCAGAAGTGACTTATTCACAGGGTAAGCTGTGATTTGCTGCCTGCAAAGTAATCTGCAACATTGATACTTGAAATGACTGGATGTTTCTTAAAGAAAATAATCATGGCTGTAGTTGAGTCTACAGCTGTAAAACACAGGATATGTTCTTGGGTAATTCAATAGATGCTAAATATGCTCAGGCTCGAGCCCATAAGTGGAAAATAATATATGATGGTTAATCTATTTCAGAAAGCATCTTTAAAAAAACAACATTGCTGCATTATTCTTTCAGTTGATAACTATTTCTGGTATATATCTCGTTCGCCTGGTTTATGCCATCTGTTTTCTTTCCAAGTTTAGTATAATTATCTTAGTCACCCATCAGCCTTTTAAGGTTTTAAACACTGCCTTGAAAGTGCGTGGAGAAAGTTGAAGTCATTGTTGTCTTTTGGCTTTGAATTCCATGGCTTCTAAGTACAGTGTGTCAAAATAGCTGCTTTACAAAAAAACACAACTACCACCTTGAAAAGTAAATTGAGGTAATAATGGTATAGGTAATAATCTAACTTCTGTATGCCACAGATGTGAATTGTCAGAGGAAAAGGAAGATAAAGCAGTATATCATCAATAGGACTAGATCTTAGATTTTTTTTCGCATAATTTGCATAGTAATGAAAGACAATTATACTCTTAGACTTCATTGTAAGCTCATATGGATCACCTTCAAAATAATTTATAGTACACGTATGGGAAGAAAACCTGTATAATTTTACTGATGTTTCAGCTTGGCCATGTCAGCCTGACCTTCAATCACTGTCAATTGTTCCATTCAAACCAATCAATGAGAACATTATTAGTAACAGTAAGTGATTGCTTATCACAAATCAGTGTGATGTGATTAAATTGTTAGTGCAAATATACATGATTGCAGCTGTAGGTGCAAGGAAGCGTCCCAATGGCAGGAATACTGAAATCTGTTCTGTAGACTGTGTGGAAGGGGTAACACCAGAGATGAGTAGATGGTTTGTTGAAAAAACTGCATGTGAAACTTAAATGGCAGAGAGAGCATCTCTAGCAATCTACACTCAATCAAAGTGGCGTGTTTAATTTCTACTCCAGATTAAATTCAGGTCTGCTTCATGCCATTAATTGCACGTTCCCACTGCTTACAGGTACTTTCACAGAGTAGCTTGCTCTTCTTGAATCTGTACTCAAGCTTTGAGCCACCTACTGATCGAAACCTCTCAAAACTGTCATGTGTCCTAGGAGAAGGACAGAGCCTTTGCCCAAGCTGTGAGGCGGACATGCTGCGGTGCAATGCAGGCTCTCACCGAAGGGTTTGGGCAGGGTCTGTGTTTCCCTGTTTTTCTCTGAATAGTCACCAGCCTGAATCCAGCTGGAAAATGGGACTGGAGACAATCCAGCTTGACAGGAGCATCTGTGATGCACAGTGCTGAATGCAGCCTTCCTGTTTTTTCTGGCTTTTAGGAGACGACGGCAACCATAATGATGACTTCCTCTCTTTCCCCAAAGTCTTCCATCTCAGGACCAAGAGGCTACTGCACTTCCAGGGTGCAGAGAGCGTGCTGTTTCTTTTGGGCCACGTCTGTCTTGTTCACAGTTTTCAGTGTCAAATCCAGTTTCCCTTTAGGACCCTCCATCTTCTCTGTTTAGCTACTACCAGGAGACTTCCTTGGCTCCTCTCCCTGCTGCTCAGTCAGGTCTTCTGCTGCCTGTGAGAAGCCCAAGTCACTTGAAGGGTGACAGACTACTCCAAGCAGCCATCAGAAAAAGAGATGTTTTTTCATCTGCTGACAAAGGAAGACCACTTTTAGCAAGTGCCGTGTGCTGCTTACATCCTCTTCTTGGCTGGAAAAGCTGAGCCAGGGGATCCAGAGGAAAGAGCAAAGGAGAGGAAAGAGAAAGGAGAGCTCTTGGCATTGGTGTTTGTGCACATGTGTGGCAGAGCATAGTAAACGTGGAAAACAGTTGTGTGGGGAGGGGAAAATTATTAAAATAGCTGTAAATTTCATTTAAAACCTCCTTTGTTTTTTTTCTGATTGAGCTGTCGTAGGTGGGTCTGGATCCAGTTCAGGATCTATTTTGGTTCCTCCTTGTGAACAAATACTATTTCTGGTGTTTGTCTTGGTCAGGATGCGTGCCAGCCCTCCTGCTGCTCAGCTTCTCACACTCCCCTGAGCTATGGCGTATTGCTCATCTCTCGGAAGGGTTATGGGTTATACTGAACCCTCCTATACTCGTAAGACAAAGTGCCAGCCACCTTAAATGCCATTTTATTTATCAAGATAACAGAAGGCCCTTCCCTAAAACAGTGGTGAACAGCACTGTGGTAGCAGGAGCATGCTGTGCAAAGTGAGGTTTTCCAAGGGACTGATGTACCACATAACACCAATTACATCGCTGGTGATCTGGGACCGAGTGGGACTGTGTTTTGGGGACAACAAGATGAAACAGTGACGCTACAAACCAAGGGGCTGTGGTGAGAGAAAAGCCAAGAGTCAATATTTGGGTTACACATTGGCTGGATGAAGAGCAACAAAGGGGTGTCTTCTGTTTTTACGCCCATAGAAATAGGTCTTTTAATAGATAGAATGTGCTAGAGGTACTTCAGAGTTCCTCATGAGATCATCTTTGTTGCTGGAATTAGTCTGAGATGATTTGATTCAAAAGGGGTAACATTACTCTTTGGCAGTAGTCAATGACAAGTGCAACCTCCTCACGTGTTAACTAATTTGTCCCAGCAGCACCTCATTTCTCATTCTGCAGGGACTGAGATATTTCCATCAGAGTGTTTTATCGTAGCACCACGGGTCCACCTCAAGTTCCTGGGTTCTGGTTCAGGTCTTCTGCCTGCGCTTTTCCAGCCTTAGAAAAGGGCCCCCTCAGCCACGCTGCCAGCTCCCGCTCTTCCAGTGGTGTAGGTATCTGACAGAAATGCGGTGTCCATTTTTGGGCAGTATCAGCTTTATTTACATGTTAAACGTAATATTAAACTCCATCTCACTCTGCCTAGCTGTCAGTTTGCTAAGAGCTGTTATCACTCCCACACTTCCCTCGTATTTTCCCAGTGCTTTGCGAGCCCTGAGGAGGAGGTACAAAGTTTTAGTATCATTAACCGTTATTTCTGAGGATTGTGGAAAAGGAAAGTCAACACAAGCATTCAGCTGTGTTACAAAGAGTCAAAGTTACAAACATCAGAGAGATGACCGTTACATACATTACATAGGTTCAAGCTGAATCTTTGCAGTAAATTTTGCCATAGTGAGGAGAACAACTAGATTAAAGATGGTGTTGCACTCCAGATCAGATTGAACCAGGAATTAATAAGCCAAGACTTGATATTAACTTGATAGTTACAGCACTGGCTGCTTTATTGAATATATTCAAACAAGTTAAAATCAGCCCCAAGCTCCCGAATATTGTCATGGTTTAGACCGAACTGGTCACTGGGGATGTGGGGCACCCCAGATGGGACCAACAAGGATCATGCACAGAAAGTAAGGAGTGAGTTATCGACAGGGCCTTCTTCCCTGCAGGCAGCACGCAGCAGCTTCCGTTGGACAAACTCGGTGGCCAGCGGTGACCTTCTTGTGGCTGCAGCAGGACGGGAGAGCAAAGTGTGTGGGACAGAGAGGTGAGACAGTGCGGGGTGTGCTGGGCTGCTGGGCGGTCCGGACATCCAAGCTCTGGCCCTGGTGATGCCATTGATTTGCAGGGTTGTTGGATGCAACTTGTTTTTTTGCTATCCCTGCTTTCCTGGCTGTGAGGAATAGCCTCTGTAAAGAGCTTTGAAGTCTTTACTGACTGTAAGGGCTAATTATTGCGTAATAATTTAATGACTTTACCCATGTAAGAATTTGAAACAGTTTATCAGTTCTTTTTCCTGATAAAAGAAAAACCTTGAGTTTTTTGGTGTCACTAGCAAACAGTAGCTTAAAACAGGATTTCCAGCTGCCATGTGGTTTCCCAGTAGCTGTAATATTACCAAGATCTCAAAGCTGAAAAATCAGTTTAAGAGATAACTACCTTTTTCTTATAAACTTTTTTTTCAAGTGCTGCCTTAGCCCACCTAATGCAGAATGTATCAATTAATAAAACTGTTTTTTAATCTTCCTTTACCTTTCCCTCCCCTACATCTGAATCCCATCCCCATCATCCGTGTGTGATTGAGAGGAGTTTGCCTGAAGGTGATGTTTAAGGGTCTTTCTGCAGATCAGTTATTTTGTGAAAAGCCGGGGCTAACCTCTTCTCCCCTGTTTCATGCACTCTCACCGTTATCCAGGCTCTGCTCTGTATTTTTACAAGTGTTGCTTCCTGCCATTACCTTTCCTTTTACTACTTGAAGCAAAACAAAACAACCTCCCCTCCCCAAAGCCCCAGGTTTCACCAGCCGGTATCCTTCTCTATTCCCTTTTCTTTGCCATGTTTCACTCCAATTACACGGCGAATGTGGTTTCCCTTTGAAGTTCCCTGGCTGCTCGGCTGTCTATTGACTGTCCCCCATCGTTGTGTATCATCATCAGATCTGAGAAGTTCACAGCTGGTTTCTCTGCTGTAGTCGCTGTTGATTAGAAATAAAAAGGGGCTTTATTGAACCTTCCCCCTCTACTTACCTGCTTACCCACTCCTACAGGCTGTATTTCTCATCGTTTCTTTTGGAGGGGGGTCTCTTCCATGGTTTTGTCTACTTCACCCCCAAAACTAATGGGGGATGGAGCCATCCTTTCAGTGGTCTCTAGGATTACAGCCCAGCGACCCAATTTTGTGTGCGCACACCCTAACACCCACGCCCATGCACCCAAGCAGTTGAGTTGGTCAAGAAAATTTCCCCTTAGCTTGACAGTTCTTGTAGGACAGATACCCCGTCTCCACCTTCAGCGTACTCTTAACCATAGACCCAGAGGTTCTGAAAGAAGTAGATGCTGCTTCTGCGTGGTGGAAAGCTAGAGTGAGCACGGCACCCTGGGGATAGACAAGTGAATACGCTCCTTAAATTTGCTTTGGGAAAAATCAGACTAATTACAGCTCTGAAGGATCTTTGAGGAAGGCGCTTTGTCCTAGTGGAGGTGCCTGTTTGAACCTTCCTCTGCTTGGCAGATAACATTTAGCATGGACAACGGAAATGCCTTGTTTTCTAAAAAGGCTTCTTCTCTCAGGGTGAGAGAATTTATTAATTTTCTGTTTTGTTTGGGTTTTAGTTACTTTGCTGAAAGTGTCCACAAGGGGCCAGTCTACTGATTACTTGGGGATGCAAACACTTCTCTGTGGGGAGCTGGAGGGAGACCCCCCAAACTCTGGGCATACCTACGGTACGGCCTCGCAGCCGTTAGCAGGACAAGCACCCGCTCCTTGCCTGAGCCACACTGAATGACACACACTTATGTGAAAGATTCTCTAAATTATTTTTCAAAGCTGCCGGTCTCCTAAACTGTCTAGTCCTTTCCTTATTATGTAGCTACTTTGTGGTTTTAATTAATATTATGATTATACCGCAGACATGCTTCTGTAGCGTCTGTTGCTGTAGCAGCTAGACACTTTAATTACAGAGATTAAAACACAAATCAAGGACAATACAGAGTTGTTATGATGATAATTACCAGGTTTGAATGTTTGTAGAAAACTGGCCACTTGAGCCACTGAGGTTAAGGTACAAATACGTGCCAGTCGGTCTCGTCTGGAGACCTGCGTTCAGGCGGCTATTTGGGACAGGGAAGGGAGCGCGGGGAGAGCGCCTTCTTGCTGTCACCTTCCTGAAGTGTTCAAGCTCTTGGAAGAATTGATGCTTTTAGCCCAGGAGGTATCAAATTTGCTCATCCAGGACCAAGACTCCAGCCTAGGGCTTCAATTGTTTTCTTCTGTTCTTTATTTTAAAATAATTTTTTGTTTAATCCAAAAGGAAATATTTTCTCCTTTCTCACCAAAATGAAAATGCTGGAGGAAGGATTTTTAGTATTTACTTAAAGGAACCTTGAAAATAAAATCAATTTCACATTTAAAAATTTGGAATGTTAGTATAAGAGTTTTTACTTTTTTAGAACATGAGCTGTTTGGTGGGTTGAAGCAGTTTTATGTGTTCAATACAAATTTGGGAATATTCTAGTCCATCTCAATATGCATTCATGATTTCAGGGGGGAAAAGATTGCGTGAGATAATTCATCTGGCTTTAAAATCACCACATAATGTAGGCTTGTAGATCCAGCCCAGAAAGCTTTCATACGGTTTAAGAATACTTGCCAGCTTCAAAATAAGGTTAAAATCTTTGTCTTCAGTGGTTTTTATTTTACAAAAAGGAAAATGGGTAATCTGTAGTTTAAGAATCTTTGTATATTGCTCTTGTCAACTTGTAAATGCCTCGTTTCTTCATACGTGAGAGTATGTATTCTTTCCACTAGATTTTCTGCTTGCTTGCTTGCCTGTTCACTTACTCTTTAAATAGAAGGAACAGAATATGATCTCCTCTTAATTATTGGCCCAGAGGTCTGTAACAAATCTGTTGTTATCTGGCAGTTCGTAGCTGTCAGTATGCTCGTGCAGTGGTCACTGGGAGATGTAAATGCTGCTCCTTTGAACACAAAGGACCCTGATACTTTGGTCGTACGCTCCCTGATTTCGCCACCATTCGTCCTCCTACATCATTGCCAAATCCCGCTTGTCTCATGCTGTCACTCTGGCAGGGAACGGAGCGTCGTAATCATATTAGAAACATGGCAGGTTAAACTTGGAAAGGAAAACTAAAAAGGGTCTCTCCAGAAGGATTTCTGACTTGAAAAATCTCCAAGTCATCTACTGCCAGCATTGCTAGACACCAGGGGATTGTCACCTGCAGTGCAGTAAAGGAAAACATTTCTTTTTTGAAAGAATACACCACCATATTCTTCCTTAACTAGGCAGAAATAAGGGGCTACCAGCAGGAGCTAACTATAAACCTACAAAGAGTGACAAATAAACCAAACAGAAGCAATAGAGTATATGTGGTCGTTTGCTACTCATCTCCCCGGAGAGCTGTAGAGATGCTGCGTGCGAAGGTGGAAACAGCAGCGTCTGCACAGTCTTCCCTTTCCTGTCACCGTCTCTTGATCTAAAGCAACACTCCCTCCTAAATGCACTCTTGATTCGAGAGAAAGCTCAAATGAAGCACAGAGAGTGTTTCCCAACCATATTCCCTTCCTCCGGCTATTTCCCATGTGTGGAGGAAGGAAGCCAGATCTCTAATTGTTGCTCTAATGTTTGTCCCCATGGATCCTCTTAGGGAAACAAGCCGTGTCCCGTGGGGAATTTCCCTGTGTATTTTCAGCAGGAGTGGGTTTTTACTTGCAAGTGAAGGATGACTTTAAGGGATACGACCGAATTTGGATACTGTGGTCTGTCCAGGGGAGCGGGTACCTGCCTACTTTGAGCAGGTGAAACAAGAGCTCTTCAGGTCACGCAATGCAACTTTATTTTGTACAGGATATTTCATTTTTGAGTATCTCCCAACTGCACTGTAGAATTAGACAGCAGAAAGTATGTGGTCTAAATTACAGCAGAGTACAGGCATGAGCGGTGCATAAATTTAAACCATAAATAACTGAAAGAAGAGCTTGCAAGGTAGGGACAATGAGAAAACTCATGTTTTCCTATTAGTTTTCATAAACGATGGTATCGCTAAGCCAAAGAGATAAAAGGTCATTCGACTGTATGGCAGAACCTAGAAGGAAACGTTGTCCTATGGGTAGAAAAGAGGTGAGAAACATCATCTGTTTTCTTTGTCTCCTTGTTGATGGGGAGTTGACAAAAGTAGAGAAAGAGACAGCTGAGAGTTTTTCAGAATGTTAAAAAAGACGTTTAGTCCTGTGGCTTGGGTTTGAGCTAATGATCAAGTTACCGCTTGTCAGCTGAGCAGAAGTGTCTTTGTGCAAGCTTTTAGCCTGCGGCAAAACCAAAAGAATTCAGCTTAATTTTGATTTGCAGTGAAAAAATTCCATGTGCTTCTTGGGGTCTCAGTGCACGGGCAGCTGCTCGTCTCTGTGTGCGCAGGTGATACAGTTCTTGCTCATTTTCAGTGAAGAATTAACTAGCAGCTTTTAAAATCTCACAGTCCAGGACAATGGGATGAAGTGGGTTGTAGGGTTTTGTTTTAAAAGGGAGATAATTTTGAACCAGACCGTGTTAAAGAAGAGGGATGCTGTGGATGATGACTGCAGTGAGGCTGAACTTCTTGGTGACTTGATCATCATCTACAGGAGTATCAGTGCAAGTAGACTGCGGGAACACCCTGGAACAATAAATCGAAATACTCGACTCAAAACAAGGCTGATGTACAAAGTAAGGATTCAGCAGATGTGCTGTTGAAATACTTACGTACAGGGCTTTCCAAAGTAAAATTTTCCCCAGAAATAACTTGTTTTATTCCTTACATGAGTTTTCTACAGCATGCTGTCTTCTATATTGGCTGCATTGAGCTCTTGTCATCCCAGCATCCTTGGCTGCGGGACTCTTGGAGAACACTGATGTTTTCTCTTTGCTGAGAGGACATACAGGAGCTGGTAATAAACAGCTCCCAGGGGACCATTCCTTAGATTGCCCATGCAGTGTTTTAGCTTCTAAGTGTGATGGATCACTAATCGTACTGGTGGCATTAAACCGATTAATAGTAGAAAAAGCAATAAAATGTTGCGTTCCTCTGAACTTAATAGAGGCTTTGTCAAATACTTTAGTAGTGCTGGATTTCATCCTTATCATGTAAACATTTAAAACATCTGAATTGCAGTTTAAAATTGTGTTCATGCTTAACTAGTCCAGATATTTGGGATCAGCAGGTGTGCGTGTGTACATGCACGCACCGTGTTCCTGTGGATGCACACTCTGTCTGTAAATCCATATAGTTACACGACATGTATATGGTGTGTATCCACATCTGCCTACGATAGATCCTTTGTTACCGCTCCAGACTTATTTGTCAGACGCCATTGGACAACTTAATTCAGAGCATTAACAGTAGTTTCTTTTCATTAACAGTGTTGTTAATTTGGGAGGCAGTAGTCATTGGAGTACAGTGTGAAAACAACAGTATTGTATCTCAAGAGTTAGAGAAGTTCTTGATGTTTTCAGATCCCCAACTCAGTCTTAACCTGTTGATACTCCTGTGCCACTGGGCATTGAATGTCCACAGCTGGATCTACCCCTTCGTTCTTCCTTTAAAGACGGCGTAAAGAGGGAATCCCACCTGCCATGCCCACGAGCTGCCAGAATGCCTCTTCGTGCCACCTTTTTCTTGTATCATGGCACACATGAAATCAACTAATTCTGAACGTTATTGGCCTTCAAGTTTTTTTGCGTTAAGAAAGCCCAGACAGGCATTTGCTACCAAGGTTTGACTCCACAAAATCAACTCTGCTGCTACTGAATTGGAGTGCCCAGGTCCGCTGTGTGCATACGGGAGACGGAGGGTGTAAGTCTTGTAGTCCAGATGTACATCCTGCTTTAGGTGACATCTGCGATCTAACAGACACGGCATATGCCTCTATTTCATTCAGATCCCCTCAGCCCTTTAACAGTGTGAGTCCTAATTTTGCTAAAAGTATGTCATTTCTTCAGTGTTTTGGGGGTTTGAATCTAGGACAAGAGTATCAGCAGAGAGCAGCAGGTACAAATATTGCGTCTGTATATCTTATCAGATATTCAAGAATGCAGTAAGAAATGTCAGAGAGAGCTTTCTACGAAATATTTAATTAACAACAACAGCTACAGAAATGAAAAACAACATCCAGGCAATTACAGTGTTCAATAAAGCAGCTCTCAGAGGATGGAGCAGCAACGGATTAGTGACTGACTGGCATTTAAATATGTTATCAACCAGTTAGGGAGACCAGAGTAAATTTGCTCCCCTGGGGATCAAGCTAGTAGAAGTATTATAACTATATTATTGTTTCTCAAGGCAATCAATTGAATTATATGGTGCAGTAGTCTAGGATGTTTGGCTGTTACTCCAGCAGCTGGTTACGTGATCTGTTTCACTGGACGTTAATACAATGTACTGGGTGAGATACTTCTGTCAGTTTGCAAACTGTTTTCTTGCTTAAAATCAGTGATCTATACATTCTGCTTTTGGATTTTAAATGCAGAGTGTACTGGAAACTCTATAATTTATGGAAGTGGCGGAATATGCTAATCTTTGGACGTTAAAATAGAACACAATAAAGAATTTACGTTGTCTTTACCTCCAGGGCCAAATATATGCTGAGAAGGCATAATTACCACTTGTAATGCCTTCTTTTCTTAAGATCATGCAAAAGTGTGGATAGTTTCACTGATTGGGGATTTCTGCTGTTACAGATTTCATATTAAAAAATATGGAAGCCCTAGAATAAGTGACTGTTTTTAGTAGGATGAACGAGTTAAAATTACATGAACTGCAACCGTACTTCATTGCAAGCTCATGCATTCCCTTTACACATGCATACGGTCTTGCCGATGCAAAAACCCCACTTCATGGTGAAGCTGTGCGGGAAAGGCATACTCCAGCGTACACAGATATATGTGTAGTTGAATTTCTAATTGCATCTGGTAGTTGAGTCCACTGCTTCTCTCAGTCTCTTGGTAGAGTACAGGGGTGCAAAGGAACTTGTAGGGAGTTGGCAGTTTGCAAAGTTGGACCTAATAAATAGGGTTTGTATTGATTTATGTTTGACGTGGACTAATTTAGCAAGTAAATGAAAATGAATCGGTGTCCTTTCGATAAATAACTGGTCCAAACCCCACCGTGTCTGAGCCAAAGGACAGCAAGCCAAAATGATTCAGTAAGGGATCTAGATTTCTTTGATACCGTTCATTCTTGCCTTATAGCAGCAAGGTTGCCTAGGGAAGCCTGTTGGGCCAGTAGTGTAACAGACTGTTTTTCATTAGGAGACACAGGGCAGCAGAGAACGACTTGTTTTTTTTTTTTCTCCCATTGCATTTATATAGATTCATTTTCCCCCACTGCCCCTTTCTTCTCAGTTTCTCTTCCAAAGGTGAGAGCAACCTTTGCTCTGAGGGTACTAGGAGCCAATATAATGGTCCAAGACAGAGCAGCTACCAAAAAGGACACCCAGTGTGAATGATTTCTTTCACTCTAAGCGCATATTATTGGTGGTTGGAAGTGAGGAAGAGCCTTGGATAAGTCAACCTGTTGAAAACCCAGGTGTCTAGGAGTCCCCTGGAATAGCTAAACAGTTTTCCATTAATGGCATGCTTAACTTCAGATAAAAGACTGCCATTAAAACACACAAGAGGCTAAGTGCCTTCAATACATTTAAAAATTTTTTATCTAAAGACTGTGAACTCCAGAATATTGTCAACAAAATAATACATCACTACGAACACATTTATGTTCATGAACAGTCACGGAGACAATTACAGACAAGCTTATCATGCTAGTAAAGCCCACCTTGAGTGACGACTTGTCTAAATCAAGAAGTGTCCCAGATGCAATGCTGATTGAGTACATCCCAAGCTGGTAAAATGGGCAGGATGGTCTGATCCAACTGGCAGGAGAGCAGCTAAAGTAGGGTCCTTTTGCTCACTGCTGACTAGCACGTCGTGAAGAAGAGAGGGGTATTGTGTGTTGCCTTATCTTGCAGATGCCAAGACACAAAATACATCAGTGAGTAAGAAGACTTTCACTAAAAATGGACTCTGTGCTATATTTTGTAGCTGAGAAATGGCTAATGAAGAAAAAAATGGGACCAGCTGCCCTGAGATGTTGCTGCTGGAATGAAATTCTGGATGAGATAAAGTGCGGACTAAGAAAATGTGGTTTTCATGTCTTTTCCCATTGTGCTAACTGCTGAGATGTTTTGAGAGCTCCCGAGCACTGCTCAGACGTCTCCGATAATTCCAGATCACAGCAAGGAGAGAGGGGCAGTGGTCAGGCAGGTGAGAAACTCACAGAGAAGCTGTTTCTATGCTGCTCGGGCTGCACAGTCCCGATTAAAAGGGCCAATGTGAGTCCACTCCGGTGTCTTACAAAGGCACCTTGGAGAAAATTTGTCACTGCGAGAATTACGAAGTGCCCCTCTAAAGTTAAATATTAAGGATCAAGTTGCTTGAAGCTCGAGTGGTTTTCCCCATTACCCCTGTAACGCAGGGAATTGAGGGAAGTGGAATGAGAAAAAAAAAAAGGTTTTCTGAATAACAGAAGCCTGAAGTTAATTAATGCTCAGAAAGTGGTTTGAAGATGAAAAGCACTACTGCTAAGTGTTATTAATAGTGGAATAACCCTGCTGTTAATTATAAATAACAATAATGCTACAGAGCATGCTACATGCAAAGATCTCAAAATCCTTTTGAAATATGAATCACCGATTTATTCTGATATTCGAAATGGGAGGAATGAGGCGTGGAGAGATGCAACGACTTGTTCGAGTAAGGTGTTAAAGACATAAATAAAGGAGTCCAAGACTGCAACCCAGATCTCAGACTTGCATTTCACAGGTTGAACTCCGGCAGACTGTTCCCTTCCTCTGCAAACACTGTGCAGCGCAGCCCAAGCTCTGACTTCTCTTGAGTTACACAGGAGTGTCTAATTGTGCAGAGTATTACCGATGAACTGAAAATATGTGTACCTATATCTCAGGTTTCTCTTCTCCGATGTTTGGAAGTGCAACGAATCCTTGTAAGGAGTCTGAAGCTGGATAAAATGGACAGAGCAATCCAGCTGCGATGCAGTAATTCCCCTGAAAGCATCCCTGGGACTCCAGTCTTGCTGTGCATGTAGAAATAAAAACATTTGGTATTGCTCCTCCTTGCCACTGGTTTGATTTCAGCGTGGTGTGATGGTAGGCTGATCTCTCAAGGAGAGGTTTCCTGACTCAAAGGCTGTTACTTATTCCTAGAATTCTCAAAAAATGAAGTCTGCCGAATAAAGTGACTCAGTTGGGGCTAGGTGAACACTGACCGAATTTCAATCAGAGATGCTAATCACACCCAAGGACCCTCTTAGTTTTATGGAATGACAATTTGAAAGTGAAATAAAAGGAACCAGCTCCTGCCATAAAAAGAGCATCTCATCTAGGTCTTGCACTCTGTCTCGTTTCTTGTGGCTAATAGACGTTCGCTGCCGTATTAGTTTGCCTCTCAGTTTCATCAGACCATTTTTAAATGAGGATTTTTAGTTCTCAAACTAATCTTTTCCTGTGAAGGAGGGTTCATTTGTATGCTGTTATTGTCATTAACAGTGTAATCTTCAGTCTTCATGGTAGTGTGTCTATTTTGTGCTTCCTTAGGGTAGCTGTGAAGTACTTCTCCGCTAACCCATGAGTGCCTCTGTTTTTGCATCTTACCGAGGACTATTGTGTATTGTGATCATCTGCTAATAGAGGAGATTAGCTGAATCACAGCAGTCTCCCAAGCAAGAGATATGACACTGTTTTTTTTCCTTTTTCCTCTTCAGTTGTTGTTACAAGCTTGCTTTTTATACTGGGAATAATGACTTGTGTTGTTCTTTTATTATTGCCATTTCTGCTCTAAGATTCTAACTGCAGAGTCCTAGAGCTCTTCCTTGGTTCATCTTCATGGCCATTCAGTGTGTTTAATGGGCTTACGAGCAAATCAAGACTTCCATCGTCCTTGAATGGAGCTTTTGTTGGAGTCAATCTGCTTGCACAACTGGGATCACAGGTGTGTGCAACCTTTCGAGCAGTGGTTTCTTGTACTCCAGACCAAATTTGCCCAGATGTTACTTTGAGAGCAATCAGAATTATTAACGTATAGTTCAGCAAAATGTTGACAGAATACAAAGCATAAAACACCTTGTGCTGAAATTCCAAACCCAATTAAATGGGCTAATTCACCTACTGCTTAATTGGCTGGGAGCCATATGAGTAATTACGCCACTGACATCTTCCAAAATTATATTCTTAATTGTTACATTTATTTGCATCACAATGAAATAACCGCATCTCAGTTCAGCGCGGCTCAGCTCCTCTTACAGCAACAGCCTCAGCAGCGTAAGGGAAGAAGCAGTTTTCCATTTCACAGGGCTGCCTTCGTGAAAACGTCACTTGGCAAGGTAGCAAAGCAAAGCCGCTGGGGAGACGGGGCAGGAAAATGCAAAGTTGGTCTGTTTATTCTTCAACATATGTAGCTTGTTATTGTACTACGTGGTGGCTTTTATTGTAGCACGCTGCGGAAAACTTCCTTTTCTTTTTTCCTCTCTCTTATTGTTCACTAAAATGTATGAATGTAGCAGGGCAGTGCTATATTGGTTGTGCTTGTAAACTGCAATATAATATCACACTCCAGAGATGCCGTGTTTCTATTTGCTATCATAAATTTATTTTGTATTTTCTTTCTTTCATAAAATATACCCCTACTTCTTTACACAAATAATGTCATTCCAAGGAAAATGTATGCAGAACCACTTTACAGAAAACCTCTATAAGCACTGTTTGGTCTTGCTGTGTAGATCTACTCTCTAATTGCTTTGAATTTACTTTATTGCAAGGCTGGGGATTGCTTTGAAGTGATTATGAAAGAATAAGCAGGCTTCTGCAAAGGGAATTTAGGAAAGAAAAAGCTTTTAAGAAATCCTATTTTGAGTTCCAGTTCCAGAGGGTCCCCGCTTACTGAAATGTAATGCCAGTGCATTCCCTTCCCTTCGTTCACTTCAACAGTGCGCTCCTCTTCATTAATAAGTCTTACACTGGCATGAAAATTGTTTCTTGAGATCATTTTCCAGCCGTGTCATTTTGTTGTAGGGGGCCGCAATATTACTGTATTTATTGGCTTTTTGAAAGTCCTTTATATGCATTCAGGAATATTTTCATCCATCTCACAAGAGCTTTACCCAATTCTAACCCTGTTCCAAAATACAATAGAGACATGATGGGTTTGCTGGTGCGTGATATCTCCTTTCTGAAGTACATGAGTTCGCTACTAAGTTCATCCGAGTGCCTATTTGACCAAAATAAATTGAATGCTGAAAATAAGGACTTGGAACAGGTTGATGTTATTTTAAAGAAAATAAATAATGGAATAATAAAAAAAAGAAAGTGAAGATTTGGTTTGACTTTTTTTTTATATTTATGAGCAGTCAGGAGACCCAGGTAAATGCTGCTAAGTCTGATGACTTCCTATGAAAGAAAAGACTGAAGTTGTATTTTTCAGTGTATGATCTGTCAGAGATTTCTGTAAAAAACCCAAACCAGATCCAGCCGTCTTTCCATGCCAGCATGAATATGAGAGGATGACAAAGAAGGAATGGAAATCAGACTCTTCAGACCTTGTGAACAGCATGATTCCCAGCCAGCGTTCCCTTTTAGAAACTCTCTGTGTTCATTTCTGAGTTGTTTATTCATCAACAAACTGAGAATTTCCATCCATGCATAGAAGACTTGTTGGTTTTCTGACGCAAAGCTAATAACGTCTGCTCTTAATTAAACATTAATAGTAACAAATGGCTGCCTATCAGATTTTTTTTTCCACTGTCAATCTGTGCGGTATCTGAACATCTTCTGGAAGGCAGATTTCTCACCCTGCCTCACTTAGGGTGCCCCGAACCCAGCGCTCACAAAAGCATCACCCTTACAAGCATGCCCAGGGCTGTCTGATTCAGGATATAACTAACTTGATACTGATTTGGGTCTCCCATGTTGCAGTGACCCCAAATTAAAAATCCTCAGCTTAAGATCCTTCTTTTTTTTTTTTTTTTTCTTAAATTGTCTTTAAAATGGATGTTTGGGAAACGGGTATCAGGGAAAACCTGGGTGTGCTAGTAAACCGAAAAATTAGCAGGCATCACTGACAGTCCCATAGGAGATAAATAAAGAGAATAAAGCGGCCGGCGTAGAATGAAGTGAAATTTTTTGTAGTATATCAGTTAAGCATTGAATTTGTGATAAGTCGTAGTTTCTCTGGCAAAAATGTGTTCCTATTCAGACAGCCCATGGAAAAGTTTAAATGTGTTGTAGGTGGTTTATAAGCCACGCAGCAGCTCCTGCCATAATGGGGGAAATTCAGCTTCTCCAGCTCCCAGCTCCGTTTGGGCTGTCGCCTCCTGGGTGAGCTCTCCTCCGCTGGGTCCATATCGATTTTTTTCCCTGTGCAAAGACCGGACACCTTTTCCCCTTCTCATTTACAGTCTGTCTCCACAGAAGTCAATCAAACGCTCTTACCTATAATTCACTTCAAACGCTTGCTAACTTCAAACCCACCAGTTCAAAGAACTCTGGTTTATTTGCTGGTTTTGCAGTAGTTACAGCCTAAATAATTAGCTAATACCTTTTAAATATGTGTTTTAAAGATTATGGTTTAAATCCCCCAACTGTGTCATCAGTTGGAAGCAAGTCTCCTTAAAATTGCAGAGCAAGCAGAAATTACAGAAAAGCTCCAGATGGTCCAGTAGTTTGCTGTTTATTTACAGTAAAGCGGGTCCTTCCCCCCAGCCTTTTATCTCAGATAATACAGTCAGTGAGGAAAAGGCGAGGGGCTTTCTGCGCGCTCCGTGGGCGTCGCAGTCCTTTTACCAACCTTCGAGTGAAAAAGCCACTTTGGCTGATTCTGGTGCCGTAAATCCAATGGGAAAGTCCGACATCCGTTGAGCTCTGGCCCGCACCGGCGCCCTGGGCAGCGTTACCGTCCCACACAGCCGACAACATCCGTGGCACCTCCCCCCGAGCCGAGGGAAGAGCTGCCGGTGGGGGTCTGTTGGTAAGACACCTGAATTTTTTATTATTATCTTTTTTTTTTGCCCTTGACTGTTTGTTTTGAGCATCTTGGCAACAGCGTTCTATTATTTTACGATCCGTGACTTTGAAGGTAGGACTACAAAAGAGACTTGACTGCAATATTTGGGATATTTGCAACTCTCACATCTCTAGCGCGGCTCAGCTCTGCTTTCTAATCTTTCCCGAATAGTCACAGTTTGCACCGATCACAGATGTTGCCCTAAATCAGAAGAAAGCCCTGTTGTCCATCTATGCCGAGATCTATAGAGAACATCTTTTTGGGTCTCCTGGTACATTTTTTGTCAACCGTGTTTTTCTTGTACGCTTGTTTGTGCTCCAGCTGGGCCTTCTGTGCCTCGTACAGAGAAGCAAACCCTGCCAGCACGTTACATTATTTATAAGGCAGAGATGCTATCAGATCTCACTCAGGTTGGAAGAGACTCCGCTTTCAAATAATTATGGAATTTACATTTATGGAGTGCCTCTCAGGGAGACCTCGAAGCGCTGTGTCAAGTGTCAATATGACGCTGGGATTGTCAGTTCGCTGCTGAATAGGAATAAAATCAGTCGGAGGGGGATAGGGGAGCAAACGCCCCATCGGTGGTTGGCTGCCAGAGGTTGTGCGGAGGGTTTAGGTGGAAGATACAGCTATCTAAATTGGAACTGAAGTAAGAGAGCAGGCCTGAAGCATCTGTAGAAAGGGCGCTGGACTCATACATGACCAGTGGGGACAGAATCCCGGTTTTATTTTTCATCTGAAAGAGTTATTAATGGCTGCATAGTTCCTTATGCAAAGCAAACTGGGACTTTAAGTCCAGCCTACAAGGCAGGGAGGAGCGGCCACCTGGTTTTGACAGAAAGGAGGGCTTGACGTGGCGTGGGGTGGATATGGGGGTACACCTGCGAGATAATCACAGCCGCTCACATCTGGGCTGGTTCACATCATGTCTATTCATGTAGTCTTCCAGTTTGAGCCACGTCTTGGTGTGTTCGTGGCTTCTCAGCAGGGACAGGCACAAGCTGCAGTTTCCTCCAAAGTTCATTTTATCAGGGTGTTTGTAACATATGCCCGTCTCTAGGAGTGTGTTTGTTGGAAGGAGGGTGTTCTGGAAGATTGCGAAAGATCCGTATTTTAAGTGTAAAGCCTAGTGAAGAACTTAATTTTAGTGCATTTGCAAGTGGAAGAAGAGCTCTGCTTGTTCTTGTGTTGGCACAATGCAACACATTAGTTAAGCAGTTTGGAAAAGTAGATTAACTTAGTGGAGAGGTCCCAAGTGACACCCTTTGTGTGGAAAGGTGGTGGAAAGGCCCAGGAATGCCTGGAGTGGGATGTCGGGATGAGAGCTGGTAGGGCCCAGGGTCTGATTTGAGATCAACAGGATTCCTGCTGTTTCACTGCTCTGCTCCTGTGCTGCCACCGTTCTCGTGGGAATACCTGAGCAGGGGTGTCCTCGTCTGGTGTGATCAAAATACCTTTGGTTACTACTTTTTGAAGACTCGAATGCTGTGGCTGATATGAAGGGTCCCAATTTGAGATCACGAGGGACCTTTGTGTTTGGTGCAGCACAAACCAAATATGAGGGACAGTTCGAGGAGATAACAGAGTCTGGGAGCTTCAGGCTGAGAAGAAATTTTGAAAGCTAGCTAAATGAGCTACGGTATTTTTGTTGATGATTTCTGATCAGATTTAGAACTAGTGGCTTTTTAAGGCATACAGAACTCCCAAACTCAGAAAATTAATATTGTACTGATGGACCTGCTTGAACAAACATAATAAAAACTGTGCTCTCTGTCACGGCAAGCTGAAAAAGCAGATGGCAGTCGGAAGCTGAACAGCATACAGAAGTTTGAAATTTTAAATTAAATCAATTTGAAGCTTTGTTTGTGCCTAAGGCAAGCTTTCCCCTCAGATGAAGGAGAGTGGCTAGCTGAACTCTTTTACATGGGCTCTGGTTTTGAAAAGGCTGCTGAAAGATTTGAAATCTTCTACAGTCCACACCATTGTATTAGTCTGGGCTAACACTGGAGCAGAAATAGGAAATTCAGGTTGGTCCAGAACAGAAAGCCTTTCAAAAAATGTAAACTCCTGTAATGAGATGGGTACAGAAGAGGGGCTTCTGCTTTTACACAGCGTGCCATAAATATTCAGATTATGTCATATGTTTCCTGTGCTCTGAAGAGATGTAAAAAAAATAACTGAAGAAAGAAAGAATCCCGAAGCACACATACACATCGTGTTGTTCTGCTAGAATAAATCAACTTGCGCCTTGATTTAAACATCATGAACTGTCTTGACTTTCCTGTAAGCTCACAGGAGATCACGGAGTAAAGCAGGGAAGCTGCTCCCTGGGCAAAATGTTGTTCTCTGTATCTAAGAGTTCATTAGTAAGATGGGACAGGCCGGACCCTGAGGTCCTTATTTTTACTTACTCAATACTCTCCCAGATTTTAATGAGAGCTTTACCTGTATAAGAACTACATTTTATCCCAGGCCAGTAAGATTGCTGTCTTCTGCAGAATCGTAAGCCTTTTTCTGCTGTCTCCTAGCTTTTCGGTAATTGTGCCTTCTTTGTAGTTAACCAGCTCTGTGTAGGGAGCCTTGGAGCGGGTCTCGGGCTTCTGCTTCCTGGCCACTGACTGCTACATTAGTTCGGTGGTGAAAAGTTATTTTATTTCTGCTGCTTTGTTTTTTGGCCTCTCCTTTTTGGAAATCATCCCGCCAAATTACAGCTGTACTCATCGTCGGTTGCCTTGAGCTCTGCGATCCTGCTGCTGATAGTTCGTGTGATTCCTACCCTGACCAGCAGCGCTAAAATCACAATCCCAGAGATTTTGTATAGCCCCTGAACCCTCAGACCTGCTCTAAGGTGGTGGGTGTGTAGCTGGTTTTGCGAGGCTACATATATGCACAGAAGGGAAATACCCACTTTAGCAAAGTACAAGAGTCAAGAGAGATTAAAAGAAAATCAGTTTAATGACTTATAATTTTGCAGAAAGAAAAAAAAAAAACATCAGGAGGATATTCTGAGGAGAAGGATCTGGGGGTCCTGGTAGATAGTAAATTATCCATGACCCAGCAAAGTGTCCTTGTCGCCAGGAAGGCCAACGGAATCCTGGGCTGCATAGGGAAGAGTGTGGCCAGTAGGTCGAGGGAAGTCATCCTCCCTCTCCACTCTGCACTGGTGAGGCCGCAACTGGAATACTGTGTCTGGTTCTGGGCTCCCCAGTTCAAGAGAGACGGGTAACTACTGGAGAGAGTCCAGCATAGGGCAACAAAGACGATTGAGGGATTGGAGCATCTCCCTTATGGGGAAAGGCTGAGAGCTGGGACTCTTTAGCCTGGAGAAGAGAAGGCTGAGGGGAGACCACATTATTGCCTATAAGTATCTAAAGGGTTGGGCTGAAGGAGGATGGAGCCAGACTCTTTTCAGTGGTTCCCAGTGACAGGACGAGGGGCAATGGGCACAGGTTGGAACACAGGAAGTTCCATTCAAACACAAGAAAAACTCCTTTACGGTGAGGGTGGCAGAGCACTGGCACAGACTGCCCAGGGAGGTCGTGGAGTCCCCTTCTCTGGAGATTTTCAAGACCCGCCTGGATGCAGTCCTGAGTAATGTTCTCTAGGCAATCCTGCTTTAGCAGGGCAGTTGGACTAGATGATCTCTAGAGGTCTCTTCCAACTCTGAAAATTCCATGATTCCGTGATTCTCAAAAGATGGCTGAATTCTCAGACAGCCTTTTTAAATAAATGTGCCACTCTGTTCCTTGCTCCTTCTTTAGGGATGCTGGTCTGCTGCTCATCCATTTGGTCAGGATGGGTGGTTTGTGCTGCAATAAGCATTCACCTGGAATCCACTGTCAGTATAAACCATACCTTTATCTGGGAGAGTAGGTGTTGAAGTCACTAGAAATGTGGCAAACTCAACTCTATTGAAATACCAGCCGTAATTACTGCCATTCTCCTGAACAGAAGTGTAAAGGAGAAGAATGTAGTGCCCGAACCTGTGGCTCCACCATGTTCTGCGGGCCAGGCCAGAGTGTAAAATGAGTGTGGCTGTGGGATGAAGAGAAGTGTGGGCCGCGCGAAGGAAGGACCGCACGGGGTTCCCCCGTCAAGCACCCAGGTTAGACAAGTTACTGCTTTGCTTATTGGTTACAGGAGGCTGTGGCATTGTTTTAGCTGCAGATTGAGGCAGGGCAGACCAGCAGCGTTGTGTCGCTGAGTGCATTCAGAGAATCACAGAGTGGTTAGAGTTGGAAGGGACATTAAGGGTCATGTAGTTCCAACCCACCTGCCATGGGCAGGGACGCCTCCCACTAGACTAGAAAGTGGGACATGTTACGTGCTTAATTTGACTCTTCCCCAATTTTTTCCTCTCTGTTATCAAATACACGGGGTTTTGCAACAAATTTTTACATAAACAGCTGGAGCTGCGTGGTGGTGGAGAGGAGTTGTAAGCTTCTGCTCCTGGCGCTGTGCTTGTGCTGGTTAAGTGCGTAATTTCTGAATCCCGGCGGACTTGGTGGGCTTGAGCGGTGGCATGCTGCCCGCACGGCGTTGGTCTCCAGGAGGCTGCAGCAGGACCGCACCAAGTGACCTTCCTGGCTATGCACAGCGTGTGATTCCCGGCAGTCACGCACAGTTGTGTTCTTCAGTGTTGTCTTTGGTGGTACGCAGATTTACGCTGAAAGGCTTGCTACAGATGGTAGGTCACCGCTGCTATTAACATTTTTCTAGCGCTTAACCACTCGCTCTTCTTTCTGATACGCGGTTTGGTTTGCGTCCTGCAAGTCGGAGCGCACGATACAAAGAGCAGAGGACCTATTGCTCAGTGTCGCTGGCATATTCAATACATGCTTCCCTGACCACTGATTATTATCCTTGCTAATGCCCAGGGCTCCACTGTAGCGAAGCGCTTGGCATCACTGCCAGCTGCACTAGCTACTGACCAGCTGGCAAAGGACAGGGGAAGGGAACTGAGAAAGGGAGAGAGATCACACTAGGAAAAAAAAAAGGTATTTTAGACCCAAGTACATTCTTTTTGACAGTACAGCTCCAGAGAGATCAGTGTGGCTTTTTTGGTAATAATAAATAAATACAGCTCATAGACAAAACAGAGACTGGGTTTGACTTTCCCTTCATCGATAAGTTTCAGTGGCTCCGTTTGGTTTTAACGATCTTACTCTTTTGGAGGACTTTCTATAGAAATGACTATTAAAAATGGGCAAAGGAAGAAAATTGTCCTCTTCCTACTTTTCTTCTGCTCTCTTGCTCTCTCTCAATCTGCTTTGCAGTCGGAAGAGCTGCTGCGTGCTGGTGAGTGTAATAGGCCCAATACAGCTCTGGGGTACCCTGAGCTGCTGGAGACTGGGAACACCACGGCCCAGGGACCTGCTTCTCTTTCGGGAATTTCTCTGCTGTTCCAGCTTTTTGACCAATGTCAACATATTTTTTCTGTAGTCCCAGATGACTTTTAAAAATCTTTCTGCCTGGAAAACTATGGAAGGTAGAGGCTTGACAAAATAGTCCTGATGTTTCCAGTGTTGGGCATCCAGGTAAGGGTTTGGACCGAGAGGCATGTCCTGAGCTAGTGGGATTTGCTCTTCTTGCACGGAGTGTTGTAAGCCTAAATCCTAAGCGTGAAGCAGATATATGGGATGTAGAATTCAAATATTCACCAAAAAATGTATGTAAAGTCGTAGACTCCTGGAGCCAGTGTTCTGGATCTGCCTTCCAGTATATGCTGGGAAGTTTATAAGGAGATACCAGGCGTATCCTCTCAGGTACCACTTTCCAGATATGTAGACATGAACTTTTCTTGGCTTCTCTTCTTTACTCAGATTCTTGTGTTTTCTCTGAGAGGAAACTACCACCGGGTCCTAATCCAGCTGGGAGGCCACCGATGTAGTCTGGCAGAGCGGTACATGGGTATCGATTGTGTGTGTACAGTGTGAATCTCAGTGAGAGGGAGACCAGCTGGTGTAAAATTACCGCTTGACTCCAGTGGAGTTCTATATCTCACCTCAGCTGAAAATCTGTACCATTTAATAGTAGCTCTGGCTTCTCCAAAGGCTCTCTTGAATATAAAGAAGGAGAAATTAGCTCTGTCATTAAGTTGGATGTTACGTTGCCACTGCTGCTGGGCATTTCTGTGATGAATTAACGTAGCATTGGGCACAGGCCCCTCTGCAATGCTGTCTCCCAGGCTTTATAGGTATAAATACCCTTATAAATGTGGCAGCCTAACTGCATAAATCTTCAGACGTGTTTGCATCTGGCTACCCTTGGATATCCAGATTTAATTATCTTCAGATAATTAAAAATAATATATCAATACACTGCAATATGAATAAAAAGGACAGGGGTTTGGGAAGCCTCAAACACCTCTATTGTGTCTTGATGGATGCACGTGCTACGTGCTGTCATGTGTCTGTGCCCAGCGAGCTCTGCATACCCAGGGCATCGTGTCTCAAGTTTCCCGTGTAACAACTCCCCTGCCCCAAAAACGATAGCTATTTCTTCTTTCTTTTGTGTGTCAGGAATATGTGATTTTGTTGTCAGCACATTTTTTGTAATGAAAAGCAAATGGTATCCAATATGTCTTGGAGAAAACGTGCAAACAACAGCAAAATTATATGTTGTTAAAAAAAAAGATACGCAACTTGTTTGCTGTCAATACAGCTCTTAATGACAGAGTACGAGGAAAATGTACCCAATGTTCACTGCATGTGTGCAGCGATATGGGTAGGATTGGAATACGTATGTGTGTTTAAAAGACTATACCATGAGAAATTAAGTTGCAAATATTGGACACACATCTGCAACATTTCAGAGTTAAAAGCGTATGTGGACTTTGTGAATCAGGACTTGGTTCTGTAAAAGATGTGCGAATTGAAAACCCCCGGCCGGTCTCTTCGGAGGGAAGACATAGACAGCTCCCTGAAATTACTGCTCTGCAATTTACTGTAATTTTAACTTCGGACATGGAGAGTAATGTCCTAAATCACAAGTCTGAACAAGGAAGCAGCCGAACCAAAAAAAAAAAATCAGTATATTTGTGTGTGCGTGTGTGTGCGCACACACGTGTGTGTGCGTGTAGAATGGGTATGGGAAGGGCCTTCCCTGTTTTTTTGCAGTATGCCATTAACTTTGTCCAAGCAAGTAGCCACTGTATAGAATTTATCCTCAAACTGGAGTTGATTTTAAGTCCCTGTGTTATTCAGCGTAACTTGGGAAATGGAGTTTTTTTCAAAAGCTGTCTCATTCTAGGAAAGATTATGAATGATTTGCTATTCCTATTGCCGGTTAGAATTGATCGTTCTTGCTTTGAAATCAGCTGGAAGACATCGGGGGTAAAATCTCTGTTTTTGAAAAACACAGCAAAATTCCCATGGACTTCACAAATGTCAGATTCGCCTCAAATATGAAAACTTACTGCTTGCAACCAGTATACATATTTTACACGAAGATCTAGTCATGCTAAACCTTGCTCATGGAGTGAATTTTTGCAAGAAGTGAATAAAAAGGAGAATGATTACTTGAAAGGAAGCTCATGGGCCTTGATTGAATGGCTGCCCATAAATATTTGATGCCAATATTTGTCCTGCTCCTGCAGAGACTCCTAAAGAGCTTTTCCTCTGTGATCTTTACTTGACTATTCTTTTCTCCTTTCTTCCCCCTATCTGTTGGACGGCTCATTTCTGTTCCAGTCGTGAAAATGTATGTCTCCAGAGTGGAACCTGTCTTAAAACCGATGATAGTTTTAAAAAAAACAATTAAGAATCTGTAGGCTGTTCCTAGGAGTGTGTTTTTAATAAAAAGCTATTAAACTCTCTGCATCTGCCCTCCACAACCTTATTTATATGCTGCTAATAATCCTTCTCAGTAGAACCAAATTTCAGCTAATTACCCCCAAAACCGTCCACATGTTTCACACACGTCAACGTGTTCCTTGGGGTTGTATCTGATTCTTTGTTTATAAAAACATGGAGGGGATGAAGATTTCTCTTCTCATCCCTGCTGGGAGCCCACGTATGACCCCCATGATAAATTCAGCTGGGAGGGTGCGGTCCAGCTCATCTGCGTGTTTCCTTGGGGTCCGCTGCTTTGTGTGTAACCTCTATTTCTGATCGTGCCTGCATAAAGCAAGACCCCGCAGCCCTTAAAGGATTCCCCAGGCACTTGGAACGGTGGCATACAATCCCCCAAAGCAGTACAATAGGGATGGCTGTAGTAAGCAATTAAGAACTGCCTAAGACTTTATTTGAAAATAATTTTTATAAATCTAATTTCCAGGCATAACGTTCAGCCCAGGGAAGCCGCAGAGTCTGGCTGCTGTTACTGCTGGTTTACACTGCTGTAACCCATTAACTTCAATAACGGCAATCTTCATTGGCACGCTCGTAGCATGCACCAAACTGCCTGGAAGCTGTCGCCGCTGGGCTGGTGCTTGGCTGCTCTTTGCTGCTAGAGTAAACCCTGTAAACAGACGGCGCTGAAAAAATGAGCACAAAGGTGGCTACCGTCAGCGAGGAACAGCCTTGCCCGCTCTCGCTTCTCTGCTCTGATGTTTTGCTTCATTATCTCTACTGAGATTTTACCTGCAGTATTATGTTGAGTAGAAAAGATAGGAAATGAACAGTTACGTAATTGTAGTTAATATTTTTTTTGTGGCTGTAGAACAACAGTGAGGGGGGAACAACCGGGATGTAGTTTCAGCTCTGCTGTAGCAAGCATTGGCCTCCCAGCTCCCATTAAGCTAACGAGAGATGCACACCTAACGGTCCTTACCCCATAATTAGTAAGATGCGAGAGGGAATTTGGATCGGGTGTATTTTTTTTTTGTTGTTTTATTTATTTAAATGTTTTATTGGCATCTAAGGCTTGCTGTTGCATGTATTTTGGGGGGAGTCAGGGCTTCTTGGTGAGAGTAGCTCACGGGAAACATTGACGTGCTTAATGTTTTCAGCAAGATGTTGTTACAGTTGGTGGCCTTCCCAATCAAGAATGACATTAACGAGGGAACTGGTCTTAAGGGTGTGTGCCATTTCCTAGGGAACTCAATGATGTCTATACACACAGTCGTTTGAAATGTACAAATGCAAAAATGTGAAAATCAATTCAGAGTATCTTTGTGATCATTTTTGAATAATTAAAAACTCTGTCGTAGCCCTTTCATTTCTTGATGCAACCACTATGACTGCTTTTTTTTTCCAGGGTAAATTGTATAGCGACCTTAATCTGTGATACTGAAAGAATAGACTTTTAAATCAAAATAAGCGTAAGGGGGGAAAAAAGGAGCATATTAATTGCTCCTTCTTCCTACACAGTTTTTTTCATTCTCTTTCCTTCAGGCATTCCTTGCATAAAAATATCCGTTCACCAACTGTTCACCAACTGTTCCTCTGCTCATTGCCCTACCTTAGATTTCATTTTAAGACACCAGCGAATATTTGCTCTTCAGCCTCACAGTCTTTGAAGTTTTCTTCGGGTTTTTAAAGGTAGCAATTTGAGGATGTACCAAACAGCAACAGTGAGTTAATGAGCACTTTCTGGAAGGGGCTTAGGTGTTATTAAACTTAGGCTTTTATGAAACTGTTACTAGGAGCATCGTACACATTAACCGAACTGCCAGCAGTGTATTCCTCACTTTAGCATCCCTCAGTGGTTTAATTCCTCTCGTTCCTATCCTTCAACTCTTGGCACTTTCCAGCCGTGTCCTTCATCATCATAACATCAAGCAATGCCTTTTCAGGCTTGGGGTTTGCTTTTGGGAGGGGAGGTGCGGGTGAGACAGGAGGAGAGAAGATCATACTTTGACCCTATTGCAGTGGGACGTTCACCTCTTGATGCTTCTTTGGTCAGCGTTGAAGAGACAGAAGAGGGGTTCTGTGGGCTTCGCCTGGGGCTGTGTCTGCAGCTGGTCTCTCGGGGCAGATGCAGCTGGAGCCTGGCACTGGTCATCGCAGGCGGCGCATCCGCTTCCTCCGCCGGAGGCAGGAGCGCGACGGGGCACAGTGCACTGACCAGGGGTGGAAGGACCCTTCAAAGAGGTCTGCAGAGCTTTCAGTGCGAACGAAATCCCAATCCCACCTTGTGCCTCGTCATTTATATCCTGGTTTTCCGACAGCTATTTACATTGTTTTCCCCTTCGGAAACAGAGAAGCAGATTGAAAACTCAGACTGTATCTGTAACCATTAAAGTAGATGTTCAGCCTATAACAATGAACTCCTGTAACTACCTACTAAATTATGCACAAACACACCGATTCCTTGAAGACTGTGGACAAGCGTAATAAATATCTTTTGTTACCAGCCCGGGAGGTTGACTGTGCAGTTTCTTTTCTGGTTTCCACGTGGTGGGCCAGGTGGTCTTCTCCTGGAAGGTGGCCGAGGTGGACAAGGCATTTGGGAGGCAGCATTAGTTAGTTTTCCAGAGCTTTCTATTGAACTTCTAGGGAAAAAGTTACCAGAAATGAAATACACTGTACACAAACCTGTTTCTTTTTCCTGGCAATGGGGCTGGGGTCCTCGGCTTAAGAACTGTGAAGCCATGCCTAGTGTTACCTCTGTGCTTGAAAAGGGGAAGAGGAGCAGATGCTGGCTGAACTGCCTGCTGCAGCATTCCTTTTTTCCTGCCCTTTCATTTTTAGGGGCTCCATCATCATTTAGATACCCGTGACAGCTTCTCTTCTAACAATAATACAGGCACAGGAATTGAGTGAGACCTAAGGTCCATCTATTCCAGTATCTTGTCTCTGACAATATTCATTACAGTCTTTTGGGTGGCAAGTGTAAGAGCTGCGCAGGAAGGAGATACAGAATAATGGGATTCCCTGCATGGTCTCCTTTGGATCTATAATACTTAGAGACTGACCTAACCCCTGAGGCACAGGGGTTTATATCCCTTCATGTTTTTTTGCTGTCATTAATTATGACAGCGCTGGATGTAAGAGTGGACGTGTTTGTTGTTTCCGTGGATTTTCTCCTCTTTCCGTCTCTTGAGACATGGGATCTTGCGTCTGTTTGTCTGAGCGGAGCAGGACGTGCTCCTTACAAGCAAGTGAATTATAGGGGCATGAAGGGACATTGCAAAAGGACCAGCGTGCCCCCTCCTCATTATTCTTTATGTCTGATTATAAACAAGCTAGGTTTTATGATGGAGCCCAGAAGAACTTGCAGAGCAAGTATTCAAACATTTTGTTGTGTCTTTTAGCTCCGTGGATTAGTTTGGCCAATTTCAATATATTTCCTTATCTCTCTAATGTAGGGGCTTTTATAGAGCCCCTCAAAGGAACGTTAATATGCTCCACACAGAGATTATTTTATGTGCAGAATGAAATCCCTTGCACCTCTACTTTTTCATCCATTGTTTTTAAAGCCCCAGTGTACACTGGTAATTTTGGAAAGCTCTTAAAAGAATAGGTGGGATTTGCTCATAAATCAGCTGTGCTTTGATCTGGCTGTTTGCTTCCTTAAGGCGCTCTAAAAGGTATATTTCACTATTTTTTATTTTCCCCAGCATCCCACTTTCACAAGCGACATAGGTGTGTAAGAATCATCAGGTTTTATTGTGCTCAGATTTCTCTTCCAGTATGTTCTTTCACCTTTTGATTAGCAATGCTTTGATGTATCTGTGTTGAGGTTTTGGATGCACCCCATTACTGAACCATGTTCTCTCGTAATGACTTACTACAGTCACTTAAGTTCTCCGTGCTTAAATGTGTAAGTGGCAAATGTAGACTCTGTAATGAAATACAGAAAATGTTGCTGTAATATTTGAGATTCTTCAATTTGGAGAACAGAGCAGATGGGGTATGGAATTTTGTTTTTATTTATTTTATTGCTCTTTGTGCTTTTTCCATGAGTCTGGTAACAATATACTGTATTGTGCCACTTTGATTTAGAAGAAGCTTTACTTCAGGAGTGTAATTACCCTTTCCTTAGCATTAGTTCATTCTTGGCACATGGGAAACTGTTCCCATATTTCTTCTTTTGTCCTTGTTGGTACTTTCTTATGTGACATTCTCTCCATTCGTATGATCTCTGACCCTAGTGATGCACAAGTCGCTTCTGAGTCAACGTACAGATGAAACCTGTTCAGAACAGCTGCAAAAAATATTCTTTGCTTCAGGAACTGTTTGATGCCATCCTCCCTAGGGAAAGATGTTTGTTTCCCAAAACAAGAAAAAAATCTTGCTGCGAACAAAAGAGATAAAATATTAAGCATCATTTTACCACTGACAAAGAATAAAAATAACTTAAGTCTGGACATGAATGACTTCAGCAGAGCGTAGATTATTTTTCAGGTTGAGTGTGCACTCTGCAATTCAAAACACGGTTGAATATTCAGACTTTTTTTATTATTCATCATTTCAAAATGCATCAAATGTATTTTTTTTTTAAACTGAAAAACATGCTTAACAGTACATTTTCTAAGGCTGTTGTTGGCTTCTAATGGTGAGTCAGTTTGTCCTTTATCAGAATGGCAACACATGGCTAAACTCACATAAACTCCTTCGACTGTTTTATGCACGTGGTTAGTCTGCTAGCGTTTGTGTTGAATTGCAGAGAGGTGATAAGGATGCAGCAACCGTTTCATCCAGGTTTCCATTACGGAGTTAGATTTCAGCAACATCCCTCCTCGCCTGCACTATTCCCTTGTAACCTGAAAGTAGAAAAAAAAAAGTGTTGCAACTCTGGCTGGCTGGCTCCTCGCTGGCAAGGAGTATCCTTTCAGATAACCTCGGCAAAACCGAACAGGTTCTTTGGAGATATAAAGCCTCCACATTGGTTCTTTAATGGTTACTTTTCACGTGTTATTTAATGGTTCTGTATCCCCTCCTTGCAGCCCATCCAGTTACTGAGTTATATCACGTACGAATCACAAACAGATGATGGGTCCTGCCATTCCCATGGCATCTTCCAGGTCTAGATGCAGACACAGTGCGAACATCCCCCCAGGGAACATAAGATGCTCCTGATTCATCACTGAGCTCCGGGATGCCATCTGCAGTTCCCAACACTCCTTGCCCTTTCAGGGCAGCCACACTTCCAGCATGGAAAGTTAATCATATCTGTCTCAAACTTTTCTTTCCAAAGTCAGTAATTCATTATCGTGGCCCACAGAGTTCAGCATTATGTCTGAGAGCTGTTTTGATAAGTTAGTTACCGACTTTATTCAGTAGTTGTTTGAAAAGTAAGAAAGTTTTGTGCCAAATGGGGAGAAGGTTTCAGTGCAGATACGTGACAAGATGCATGAGGACCTCGTTCAAATACGGATTATGCTTTCTTTGGCTGTCGACATTGCCTTGAAATTGTGATCCTTCCTGATTTTTTCATTGTTTTTAGAGGCTGCCGTTAATGTGACATTCACGTGATTAAATTTGACCGCAGCTTGCATGTTTTGAAAGTTTTGTTATGAGGCACCACTGCCTGGATGTGCAGAGTGCCTGTTGAGTTACCTGCCGTCGTCTGCTTTCTGGCTGGTCCTGAGGGAGAAGTACTAGGTCACCACATCAGTTTATTTACCGTGATAGGACGTCATTTTAGCTACTTTCTGGATTTCCTCCTAAGTTCCCTCCCAAGTCTGTTAATATTCATTTTCATTAATACTATACAAAAACAGACAATCATCTCAGGGCCCTTTTTATCATCTTAATGAAAATGAAACTATAACAGTGATGCACTTCCAGTGCAAGGTGATTTGCCTGCAGTGGGATCAGCAATTACTATTGCATTAACATAGCCACGTTACGTTACTGACGGAAGGCCACGCTTGCTGTCAGGAGGCCGTGGTTTACTTTTGTCTTGGATGCAGAAAGGGATCACTAGAGTTCCATGAGTAATAGAAAACAGAGAAGGAAAAAAAACCCTATTAGGGTATTTTATCTATCTTCCTGCCAATATAAAATTCCTTCTTTTCAGTATATATTCTATTGTTCTTTTTCCTGACAAAATGTCTGCGTTACAATTCCTGAGTAACTCTCCGTGGGAAATGTGATCCGAGTGCTGTTAGGATCAGTGGCGGGACTCCCACTGATTTCAGCAGCAGGTGAATCAGGACTGTAAAAACTTGAACACGTCTTGGTAGGTAACTTCTTCCAAGCAGGGTTTTAATCTGTAAATCAGTAGGAGATGTAGAGGGTCTCTCCGTTGACGAACTGTAGCTATAGAGCATTTGCAGAACTGCGGTAGTTGCTGGATTTAGGCAGCTAGAAGGCAAATGGGATGCAAGTGGTTCCGCCCACGTTGCCTATTGATAATGCATTATTCTTTTACCTTCAGAAAATATTTTCAGATCTATTCTGGTAAGGAAAAAGGCACCAGATATTTATTTTAAAATGTCTTTCTGCATGGGTTACAGCTTTATTCCACAGCTGCTGTTTTATTTTTTACTTACGAAGACAAGGCATCATGGAGAGAAGAAGATCCGAGATGCAGACACCCTCCCCATGTGCCGCTCCTCTGTTGGCGACATCCAGAGGTTATGAAAAAGTGTCATACTTTCTGCAATATCCAGGGGAAAAAAATTCTGCAAGCAGGACGAGTCTTATTTTTCATCTATGTAACCTAACTATGGGGGAAACGGTGTGTGTTTTTGTCACTAGTCTTGCTCTTTGGACCCACTGATTTTGCTTGCCCACGTGGGGCCTGTTTATGTATAACAGCCCCACGCAGCGCTACAGGCTTGGGGTGGAGTGGCTGGAAAGCTGCCCGGTGGAGAAGGACCTGGGGGTGGTGGTGGAGAGCCGGCTGAATATGAGCCGGCAGTGTGTCCACCTGGCCAAGAAGGCCAACAGCATCCTGGCCTGTATCAGGAATGGTGTGGTGAGCAGGACTCGGGAAGTGATCATCCCCCTGTACTTGGCACTGGTGAGACCCCACCTCGAGTACTGTGTTCAGTTCTGGGCCCCTCACTGCAAGAAAGCCATTGAGGTGCTGGAGCGTGTCCAGAGAAGGGCAACGAAGCTGGTGAGGGGTCTGGGGGACAAGTCTGATGAGGAACAGCTGAGGGAACGGGGGCTGTTTAGCCTGGAGAAGGGGAGGCTGAGGGGAGACCTTATCACTCTCTACAAGTACCTGAAAGGAGGTTGTAGAGAGATGGGGACTGACCTCTTCTCCCTGGTGACAAGTGACAGGATGAGAGGAAATGGGTTCAAGTTAAGCCAGGGGAGGTTTAGGTTGGATATTAGGAAAAATTTTTTCACTGAAAGGGTTATCCAACATTGGAATAGGCTGCCCAGGGAGGTGGTGGATTCGCCATCCCTGGAGGTGTTTAAAAAAAGGGTAGACGTGGTACTTGGGGACATGGTTTAGAAGTGTTTTTTGTCGGGTTAGGTTAATGGCTGGACTTGATGATCTTAAAGGTCCCTTCCAACCTTAACGATTCTATGATTCTATATGCAGCTTTGCTGATACCCTTATGCAGTGCCTCCGTCTTGCTGTCCTCCATATTTTGCATCACCTGCTGAGCGAGAGCTGTGCCATTCCTCACGTTTTCCTAGTGTGCAAAGTCTGGTGCATGCCTGTTTTCAGACATTTCAGGGGTCCTGAGAACAGGCAGTGCTTCCTGCGCGCTTGAAGGTGAAATTCTACATGTAACTTAATTCTGCCCATGTTACTATGTACTTGTTAGGTCAGGACGCAGAGAATGGTACGGAAAGCGGCAACTTTCAGATAGCTCAATGAAGGCTGGAATGAATAAGAGTGTTTTACACCAGAAAAAAATGTTAACTGCAGGGGACAACGTTGGGCTGTCCATCCTGCATGGAAAACGCCACCTATGAATGCTAAAGTATGCAAGAGCTGCAGCAGATGTCTGTGATTTAGAGATTTGAATAACTCTTATACTTGCCAATAGCTCTTATGTACAGGGATTATCCACCCTCTCAGATAAAAATACGGTTTATAAAATGTGGCGTATAGGAAAGATCGGGTAACCTTGAGCAGCGCTAAAGCTCCTGAGACGGGACAATAGATGGTTTCTTTGGTTGACTCTCCAACCCTCTCTTATTAGGGCTGTGCCCACCTTCAAGATTTCTCAAAGTCTGGCGTAGCAGCCTGACTGTAAATCAGCCTAGGTAAAGAAAACATCCTCTGACTTTGAAATGAGTCCACTTGCTGAATGATTTCTGATTTTGCCATCCCAGGTGGCAGTTTTCCCCCCACGACGTGCCAGGTTGGCGTGGGGTGTGGTTGAGCGGGTCATAATTTTTACTAAGGTGGTGAATAAGTGATAGATGCACAAACAGGATTTTTACGCTGTCAGTTGTAGAACGTTATGGGTCATAATATTGCTGTTGGGCTTTTTGGCTGAGATCAAGTACAGTGCCAGCTTTGGTTTATGTATCTTCTAAAGTGGCCTCTCAACAGATGCAGAGGTTGTGAAAACATGTTCTTGTGTGGTTTTTTACTTTGTTCTTTTAAATGTTTTTATCAGAAAATATAGTTATTTAAGTAATTATAGGTGTTTATCCTTCATATGCTAATAAATTGACGTTTACAAGCAAGAAACATATATGTCAGTAACCAGAGCAGTAACTGTAAAATAATTTCTATTTATCTCATCTACTAATATCACTCAAAGAAGGCCTCCGGCTTCCAGACAGCAATAACATAAATACCAATTTAAGAGGTCTAGTCAATAATGTGCACTGCACACACACTCCAAATGTAATTAGTTACTCCCTTCTGTTCCCATTGCGTTACCTATGGATTACGTCTATGGATTAGGCCTTCCAGAAATGTTTCGCTCCTGCTCTTTTCCTCTCGCTATCAATCAGGGGAGGTCAGGACATAGCTCCCACCTTTGGGTGGGAATTGTTTGCCTATGAATGTACCTTCTCCGTCCGGCACTGCCACCCCCAGCCTAGGGATTTTCCCCCCGGCAAAACCTGAAAGGGATTTTAGTACATGTTAGTACTTCTCTGAGCACCCAGGGGAGGGATCTGGCTATCTAATTAGGATAACATAAAAAAATTGGAGTCATGTCGAGATTACTTTGGAACTCTTACCCTGTTTAAAAAATGCAGGAACCAATTTCTAATTATGTTTCTTGCATGGCAGAGCTACAGGTTTTGTGCCGTCAGACGGAGAGCGAGGCAGCGTGAGACTGCCCGCCTTGCTTTGTAGTTTGCTGATGGGGAACGTTAACCTCCTCCTTCTCCAGCGCTTTCAAACTTGAGGCTAATTATCAACAGGGGTCCATGTTGCATTTCCTTCTAAAGCAGATTTCAAGGCCGTGAAATCCAACCTAGTAAGTAGCTGAACCTTAAAAGGTGTGTGTGTGTGGGGGGAAGATGAAAAGAATCTGTAGCATCAGTTTGATTTAGCAGAAATAGGTCTTTCAAGTTTTGTTTGCTTACCTTAGCAGACACGTATGAGCCAAAAATACACAGCGGACTGCAAAAATAATGAGCTGGAAAACAATACGCCATTGAGAGAAGTGAGTAGTTGGAAGGCGAATGAAAAAGCCTCCCTTTTCTGAGCTTGTATACTGTGGTGTACTGGTATACTGTGGAAGTTTAATCTTTGGAACTGGAAAACTGTGAAACTTGTGTTGGTGTACCAGCCCAAATTGTGTAGGCCCTATTAACTCCTTTTCAAGTAAATTTAATTGCAGAAGCTTTGACAAATCACACCCTGTTGAGACCTGCAGTTGTGTTAAAATGGAAAAAAATTGTGAAATTGTTTGGATCTGCCAATATTTAATTTAAGAGAAATCTAGGGAAGGATGTTACGATGTCTAAATATCTCATTTCAAAGTTTTTGAAACAGAACATCTTGATTTTTAATTTGCAATCATACTTTCATTTAGAATAGTTTTCTAATTTTATGAAAGTGGACAACTCAACTATGGAGCGTTTTGGTGATTGAATGAAACACTCTTTTCTGCAGAATTTTCCTGCATTAAAAATTTCAAAATAGGGCAGATTTGCTCTTAACTGGGGTGAAGCTGAATGTCAAAATTTTAATTTTTTTCGGTACATTAGAACACGGATCTTTTGCAGCACTCAGTTTGTAATGTAAAAATAAAAAAGTAGGTGCTAAATATACCTCACGGTGTTGTTAGCCACAACCCGGTAGAATTTTAACAGAATAAAAATACTTAGAAGGTATGATTTATTTCACTGTAGAGCAGAGGCGCGGGTAGGTGAGAAGCAGCACATTTGCTCTGCCAGGGTGTTCTGATGGACCAAGGAGTAGCAGAGTTTGTTTGCAGTGCAGAACGGTGCCTCTGCGCTTGTGCTGAGGTTGCCATAAACCCAAGGAAATTAGATAGACAAGTAACGTACGAAATCATCTGCTGCGCTGCTTGCTCGTTCTGGCTGCTCTCATACCCTGAGCTTTGTCCACCCGCTCTTGAAACGCCTGAAGCTTGAAGACTTCCACACAATTTTTTTTTAGACTTTTTCTTTAACCAAATGGCTTTGTAACTGAGCAATTAGTCCTGGCATTATTGAAATGCCTCTGCTCGCTTGCTTTCGTTTTTCCTACGTGTCACCCTAAATATTAGGATAGTTTACAGGCTGCTTTGCAAAACAGTATGAGAGACTCTAAGATGATAATTTTTTAATTGGTATGAAGCACCTCATGATTCCGCGTAGAGAGAATATGTTTAGGAGGGGATCTACGATAGATGGTATAATTCCAGATGGTGAAAATAGCTTCCAAAGAGTCAAAAAATAAGATGGAAACATTTGCTTTTTCCAGGGAATGATTTCTGATGCAGACCAATGCTCCGGCAGTAACTCCACAATGCATGAGGAATATATTTCCATCCTCAGCTGTTCTTTATATATTCCTTCTGCGAAGCATTTGAGCCCTCAAATCCAGGAGGCGTTTGCATGGCTGGCCCGCTCTACCTAAAGCTACATGAGGGCTCTTCTATTTTATATTCCTTTAAGGGCAGCTTTTCCCCTGTACGACCTTCCTAGAGATCCTTCCATTCCCCAGTAGGTTTTAAAAAGTTAATCAGTGCCTTGTACAGCTCTCAGTGGTAGAAAGGGCTACAACACAGGCTATTTGTTCCTAAATCTACACTTGATATAAGAAGCAGCAAGCAATATATATCCTCCTATATACACGCGCACAGACGCTCACACCTTCTTTGGCTGACCTGGTTATTCCTGTGTTCCCATTAGCCTGCTAGGCTGTTCCGTTTAACCAGCTGCATGCACTAAATAATAGAAACATTTAATGTTTTGCCGCTTGAATGGTCCCCAACAACAGTTTGGAACAATCTCGTCCCAGCGGATCGTGATTGCGGAGGGGCTGGATGACAGCCCTGCTTCCTTCCAGCCATGTGCAGGGCTTTGGCGCTGCAGCGAGGTGGAAGTGAGGGAGAGAACATGTGCTATTTTCTGAACACTCTGGGTGCAAACAGGAGCGGGGTGTGCGTGTGTGTGCCTGCGTGTTTACACTTCATGCAAATTCAGATGTTCCTATAGCAGCACAAACCTCTTGCTGCTGCTGGAGAAGCTCTCAGAAGTTGTTTTCCTCTGTTGTTAAATTTAATTTCAATGTTTTACTGTGTCACAGAATGTGTTCTCTGCCTTCCTGCCGGGGAAGACCTTCCTGTGCAGCGCTGGCTGGCTGCAGGCATCCCAGGGTGAAAGCGGAGCTGCAAATCAGCCCTGTATCTTCTGATAGATTTTATGAAGAGCGCGCAAGTCTCGCTCCCTCCACCCCCCTCTCTCTCCTTCCCCTCTCCTTGGACAGTGCAATTCCTTTGCAAACGGAGATCCTTTCCCCTGATTTATCCCTGAGCCTCAAAGCCCGCATGGTCAAGTTTTTAAAACCTGAAATATCCAACCGAAGGACCAAACCATTCATTTAATGCACCCATCAGCCTGTCTCCGACAGATCCAGCCTCTCGGAAACCCGTTCAGGGTAACTCAGGGGTGCTGATGAGCCCTGCAGAGCTCCGTAACCCGCTGCCAACCTGCTGAGACCCCGTAACACCGGCACGACCTGGAAAGGGGTTAGCTACCCTGTGGAGGGGTTGGTGGCCTCGGCTTGTCCCCAGGAAGGCTCGGAGCCGCCACTTGGCTGTGAGACGGGTCGTGCAGGATTTGGAGGGGCTACAGGAGGCAGGGTTGGTGGATCACCGCACGGGAAAGAGCACGTCCCGCAAAGGGGTGTGGGGGCAGGATTCTCCCAAAGGGCTCTCGGTACAAAGCGCCGCCGCCAAATGAAGCTAACGGCTGAACCGCATCGGCTGAGACCGACGGATGAAATACCCCAACTCAGCTGCCGCTCCCTCCAAATTAAGTGTTTTCTTCTCTTTGTCCAGACAGAAAATTGGAAAATGTCAGCTTTGTTTTCTGATGAAAATTCATTGTCTGCCAGCTTTCCTGAAAGCCATTGGTAATCCCTAGCCCAGCTTGCATCGACGGGAGTGGCAGCTAGTGGCAAAGAGAAGTGGTAAAAATGTAGGCTGCTCTCTCCTTGTAGGTGCTATTACTCTTCCTGCCCTCCTGTTGGTGCCTTATATGAGTGTGGCAGCTTCTATTGATGAAGAACGCCGTTTCTCCCAAAAGACGAGGAATTTATTATTTTTGCTACATGGGGAACCTGTCGTCTGACAAGTACTTCCCTCTCCCAACCTCTGATCTCCTTTTCTGTACATAAATACAGTGCTTGTGCCCTTCCGAATGCCCCGGCTTTTCTGAAAAACCCGCTGTTGTATACATCAAATTGGCCCATGCATTTTTAATGCGGTCTTATTGACTGGATTCGGGAAACATAAGGATAAAACAAATCACTGTACTACGAAGGAAAAAGCCATTTGGCCAAGTGCATCTGCTCACCTTTGATTTATTTCAGCAACTTTCTCCTATATTTTCAGTCTATTCCCTCCCCTTAAAAATAATCTATTAGTCTTCTAGTATTTTGGCTTTTGCATCTGCGAGTCTGCTTCTCACCTTATTCCATAGTCTCATTCCTTTGATATATACATGTGAAATAATGACCCAGAGCTGAAATACTAGCTAAACCTGGTTTCTGATACAATCCCCGTGGTATTTAATTTTACTTTCTTCAGCATCTAAAATGATGGCCTGTGTGATTGGTATCTAAATGTGTAGTAGTGTATCTTCGAGGAGTTAAACATTGTGTTCGAGCTGGGAGCGTGAAACCTGGCTGAACAAAGCCCCTCCGGATAAATGAGCTGTGTGCTGGTTGCTCAGCGCCGTGTGGATAACCTGAGCCTGGCGAGTGCTGCCTTGGATAAACACTGTGGAGGGAATGTAGAAATCCGCGTTTCAAAACCTCGGCTGCCTCCCGGAGCCGTCCAGGCTGCTCCTTCAGCCGCCAGCTGTGGGGGCACAGCCTCTCGTGTGGGCTGGGGGATGTGCTGGGACAAAGGAAATTTCAAAAAGGGGTTGTGTGTGTGTATGTGTGTGTGTGTGTCAATCGGGAAGAGGACTTGCTTTTTCAACAAATAAGTACTAGTCTTACCCGCTGGCTTCAAATCAGGACTTTCATTAGGACGTGATGGAGTCCGGTCCTCAGAGGAGCGGCGTGAAGGTACCATCCCGAGGGGCTTCTGGACGAGCTTAAACTTCTGGGATGCCTTTTGGGACGTGGACTGTTGCATTAGCTGTCTGCGCATCGCTGTTACGTACTGC
>VZSZ01010734.1:449687-492296 GCA_013398815.1 Ibidorhyncha struthersii | reverse complement strand
TCCTTTCCTTTCCTTTCCTTTCCTTTCCTTTCCTTTCCTTTCCTTTCCTTTCCTTTCCTTTCCTTTCCTTTCCTTTCCTTTCCTTTCCTTTCCTTTCCTCAGAGCCTTAGGCACCTGCGGGACTGTGTTTCAAACCTGTAGTAAGAAGTACCTGTCTCAGTGAGCCCTCTGTGCGAAGGCAAACATGTAAAGCCCCCAAATTCCAATTTCATACACCAAGATAGCCGGTTAGGGATCCAAGTGGCTGTGCCGGTGGCCACACCAGCAACCCATGCTAGCGTTTTGTGTGAGTTAGTGATGCAGTTGCAAACGTCGGTGCTCGTTACGGAAGTGCCTGTGAGGTCCATCTCAAAATGGGACCCTCACTGTGCTGATGACGGCCACTGCAGCGGATCGCGAATACACCAGCCTGTGCCCAGAGCTGTCGGTCGGAGCGGGCCAGATGGACAAAGGTGAGACAAGAAGGAGAAAGAAGAGAGAAGGAAATGATCTCACACCAGTCAAAGCACACTGACAGCAGTTAGATCCTGGTCTTTTCGGTCTCGTCCCCATGCACTGTCCCTGGACCACATGCTTTTCCCAGGAACAAACCCAAGCTTCACATCTATCTCCTCTCTAAATATTCACACTGTCTCGTGCTCTCCTGTGTTGTGTTGCTGCTATGAGCGTGTGAGGCTTGCGTGCCATGTACACATAGAAATTACTATCAGCAGCGTAATAAAGAGTGATATACACAGCCATGTCAGCCCGTCTCAGGCTGCAAGCTTTTATGTTGGTTCTTTAAATCCACCAACAATATTGCTGCAGCTTCACAAGATATTGGTGCTTTTTAGTCTAATGGGAATGATACGGCTGGTTTTCAGCTGCCTTCGGGAGTAAATACCAGTGCTGTGGGATTTGAAAATAGACATTCAGCATCATGAAGGCGGTGCTGACCTGGGGACTTGGAGCGGGTCCTTCCAGGAGGCCAGAGCACCAGGGCAGGACTGTCAGTGAAAGTAACCTAAAACTCATGGTAGCATCATGCTTTTGCAGTTTACAACCATTTACTAGTGTGGGAAAGGACAGAGTGTGAAAAAAAAAAAAATTATAAATTCAGTGGAATGTAAATCCTTCTGCATTAGGCTGCATTTTCCCTAAAGCATCCCTTAACCAAATGGGCTGTGAGGTTCCCTTTGTCTCAGGCGGGATTTTAGCCATTCTGATTTTAAGTGATGGATGTGTAATTCTGTGACATGTCCTTAAAGAAACATGTGTCTGTGTTCAGTGTTGACCCAAAGCCAAAAGTGGGAAAGGTTTTTGCAGATTTTTGTATCCAGTAACTTCAGGGAATAATACTCTTTAAAATATTTCTTTTAATAAGCTTAAGTGGAGAAAATTGAAAAACATCATTCATACTTTGATGTCCTAAAGTATGAAATCTGAATAGCTTACTAGTGACTAAATTCTATCCCTTGACCACGGAAAGAGGCAAGATTTAGGAACATCTTAAGATCAAATAAAATAGGGTCAGCTTTGTGATGTAGTGGCTGTGCGATTCATTGGCGTATGGGAGTCAGGAGTTCAGGCTCTGAGCTCGGTATTTCTCTTACAAGCTGACATTCCCACAGAGAGCTGCAGGGCTAATATTTTAAACGCAATCCTTGAGAAAGGCTCCGGACCAGCTGCGTGGGGAGCCCGGCAGCTATACAACTTCCCTAGGACGTGGGACGCCTCGGTTTGAACCCGTTAAACTCCAGCTTTCTCTGAGATTTTGACTAAGGTACGTCTGTAAGACAGAAATAAAAGCACTTTTGTGTCTCAGTAAGGTGTTTTGAGCATTAAAGACACCCTAGACCAGAGTTTAAAAGCTGTTTAGATGCCTGAAGCTTCAGTTAAGCAGTTTGGAAAATCACTCGGGGTCCCCAGGTGCCTAACTCGTTGGCTTCGTTGAGTGTTTCATAAGCCGCTCAGCCAGTATTGACTGATACACCCAGATAAATGAACCTGGAGAGATTTTCACTTCGTGGCATGATTTTTAGAGGTAGCTTTAAAGACTCTTCATCTGCTGTGGGAAATGTAACATTTGGGAAATAGCTGTAAAACACCGTTAGACCCCTACTGCAGTTTATTAGTATTCTTTATGCAAATCCACGTGGAAAAATTGTTCTGAAGATAACCTGCTTAGAAATCTAAATACTGACAAACTTGCCACAGACTGCAGGAAATTGGACGTGCAAAATCTCTGGCCTGACCTTTGAATAACCCTGGTACTGAAATACTCAGTTTGTTGTACACGGTCTGCTTTAATTCGTGTTAGAAGCAAAATGGTGTACCCCAGAGCAAAGAACCTGGCCAGGTGTGAAGGGCTGCAGCCGATGTGTGTCATCACCTCCGTAGCTGAACTCCAGAAGTCTGTAATGGCATGTGAACTTCAGCATCTTCTTTCCGAAATCAACTGATCGAGAAGTTGACTGTGGGGCGTTTTGAGATTATGTATGTTTGTATGTATGTGTTTAACAGGAAGCTTTTTGCGAATCAAGCAGGACTGAGGTGGTGTCAAGGATGCTCTAAGCCTTATGGATGCGGATGATTTGGCCACAGCTTTATGATGATACTACTACTAATATATGTACTACCTTATGCTGGGAAAATGTATTCATCTTTTACTAGCATGAATATGTTAACATTTATGGTGCATTATGTTTGCATTCAGCTTTTTTAGGCTGGTGTAAAAGAACCTTATTTTGGTAAGTGGGTTTTGATAAAGAGCCTTAATACCTTGCGGGTTATTGACTACAGGCAGTGATCTTGCCCTCGTTTATACCTGAGTTCCTCAAAGTCTTGCTTGCCTTCCTTCTCCAAAATTATTTGGAGGAAGACAGTACAGCTCTCTTCTTGGGGAGGAAGGAGGTGGATTCAACCCATAACTGAATGCCACACCTGCCCAAGACACTTCAGGTAGGAGTATGGTTGGCCAAATTTCACCTATACTTTACGAAGAGGAGATTTTACCTTACCACTGGGATTCGGTGGGTGGATCACTGTTCTTTCTGCTTTGAGCGAGGACAACTGAACTCCCACCTCTCAGGCCTCGGTCGAGTTCATTAGGTCAGGAGGCGTGAACCCCGGCCACAGATGTGGAGGGAACGATTGTTCTTTGACTTTGCGTCAGGAGGTCCACCTGTGCTCCCTTAATTGACTTAGCTGGGGCGGCTCTAGCAGTAATGGCGTGGTACATCAGGCTTTACCGCAGACCATAAAGGTATTTCCAGCATCCCTGGATGCATATGATGTACCTTAATAAGCCCGTGTACCTGCATTTTTATTGCTGCGGGATTCTGTTGTTAGAGCAATGCTTTACTTGTGCTTTTGCGCATCACCCGTTACATCTGCTTTTGAAGTATCTGTGTGAAGAGACAAACCTACAGAGATGTGTGCACTACTGAACCTCTCCCCCGTGTTCTTGGGTGAGAACCCGGGCAGTGGACCATCCCTCTCCTTACTCACACATGTATTATATTATTGTTCTTCTTTAATTCATAAAAATGGATGCGGAGAACGTAGTGACTTACCTGGTTCCCATCTGAAGCTGGGTAAGAACTTGCTGGCCTCTTCAGTAACCCGTAGCCATCCCTCCTCAGAGCCTATAGAGTACAGAAATATTAACGTCTCCTCTTTTCTTTATGGCTTTAATTATTGTGTGCACTGGGTACAATGATAAATGGATATCTCTGTGTTAAGCAGCTAATTAATGTTTGGAACTTAGTCTTTTGTTTATTGTAGAGTTTTGTGAGAAACTATTCTCAGCTGTAATGGAGTTCATGAAATATGTACCGTAGATTTAAAATGGTAGTGACAAAAAGATGAGGTGCTGCTAAGGGCCATCAATGCACGTTGACTTCTTTTGGTCTTACATACATCAAAAAAATGAAGTGAAACCCGTTGCTGGAGGACTGATTGCAGCAAGTACCTTGTTTAATCTCACACGTTCAGGGTGCCTTGTGAGCCAGGAAGGCTATCAAGATACAGTTTTAATTAACATTTGCTTTATAGATAATGTGCACAGTTTATTTTGGCAAGAGTTCGTTGAATATGAAATTTCCATAATTAAGATACTTAAACCTGCAATATTTTGTTTTCTGCAGTATTTTTTCCAAAATGGCATAAATACTGCAGCATTTATTACCCAGTAGACAACTACTACAAGAAACAGCAATTTCTCCCCCTGCTTTTTTTAATCTGCTTTTAACCTCTTGGTTTTCGTGCCTTCTTAGGCAACATCTGCTTTTTACAAATGTGTTTGAGCAATCACAGAATAAAAATAAAGGAGAGAAGGTATAAATATAAGTACTTATTCCTAAGATAATTAAGTACATATCTTCTATTAATTTGGTTTCATATGCACATCTGAATGAACTCATCACTATATCATCTGAACACTCCGCAAAACTATGTAAATCAGTGAGTCAGTGCGTCGTCACGGATATATTTCTCTTCTGTCCTTCAGAAGGAGCCAGACTCTTAAACCGGTATGTTTTACATATTTAGAGGTATTAAATGCTCCTTTCAGAGACACTATCAGCCTCCTGTTCTAAAGGAACAAGCAAAATAGTATGAGAAACCTTCCATGGCATAGACGGTGAGTTGAAAGAATTAATGATTCTTGGATGTTCCCATTATTTTTAACAGTGCCTGAAAAGGAATTTGCTGAAAAAAACGTAGTTGTGCTTTATATTTTTCTGTCACGGATTCTTAAGATAAGGCTGAAAAGCTCTAAAACCAAACAGAAATGGCCGATGAACAATGAAACCTCATTTCTTAGCTCTGTATAATGTCAACAGATTTTCACAAGAAGCAACGTTGTTAAACAATGTCAAATTAAAAGGGAGAAAACTGCTTCCATTCTGGTTGTGTTGGGAGGGGTTTGGAGAGAAGAGAAGGATAAAATCACTCTTCAGAGTGATTGCTGGCAAAAATGAGATTCTTCAGAGTACTTGATGTCATTGGTAGGGGAGGAACATGCAGATCCGTTGTGGCACTGTGACTTTATTGAGGGACTTCCAGATGAGCGCAGGAGGGGTGTCAAACTGAAGAACAAACTAAGGGTCAAAGGTTACTTGTGTTTGGGCTAAATCCTCTTTCATTTGGACATTGTCAGTAATTCAGTTTTTAGCTACGAAACAGCCCGCCCTGAGAAACCGCCGGGAATCCAGTGCATGAGGTTTGAGGGGTCCCACCTCCTCCCCGCCTGCTCAGCGCGTGTGTGTTGATGTAAGAGTTTACAGACCGGGAGGAGAACAACTCACTCGTAAGAGTATAGATTTTTGTGAACTGCTCAGGTTATTTCTCTGTTGTCTAAAGAGTAAACGTAAGGAGAGTTGAAATCACGCCAGCCTCCCTGCACGCGCTATGGAAGCGATAGCTGAAATCCGAACTGCCAGGTAGCCTCTGCTTCCCCTGGGCTGTGAAATAGCTCTAGCTCTTGGTCCCTGGAAGGAATTCATCTGCACCCAGTGTCTGCACCCAAAACTGAGCGTGGGTATGACTTTTTTTCACAGCTTAGCCCTTCCATTTGCCTGTGAGATAGGTAAATGTGGTCAGTCCAGCAGTACCCATCAGACCGTTAGCTTCTGCCGAAATATGTGGGGGTCCTGGACCAGGTGATGGCTTGGGGGAAGGTCCACGTAGGACCTGGGTTCTCACCTGCTGAGCTGGGCTGAGCTGTTCCCAGCTGCAGTCGAGAGTAACCCCAGTGATAAAGCACCAGTTTGCTCAGCAGAGGCGCTGGTTGGAGGAATGCTCCATTGATTGCATCCTCAGTATCTCAGAGGGCGCAAATGCTAATTAGCATCAGCGATTGCTAGAGGGGAAGATGGTGCCCGTTCGACTCGGAGGGGTGTAGCTTGCCCTTTCTAAGCAATAAATCTATACTGGTTAAACTGCCTGTGTCGGAGCGTTTGTGGAATCAAAAACAGTGCCTGCAAGTTTGTGTGAAGTTAATAGTCTCCGTTAGCCATCATCACAGAGATGGGCGACCCCGCTCCAGCAGATATTCTGGATATTAAAACAACGTTGAGAAGCTGCGGTTGCGTCCTTTGAGCAAGGAGGGGAGGAGATGGAGAACAGGCCCTACTGAGGGATGCGAAGCACTGCAGGCAGCTGGCAGAAGAGGGGCTGTGAGTTTATCCGAAGTGACGCCAGTATTTGCGTGAGGGTCCACAAACGGAGTTCTAAGCTGCTCACCAGAAGACTATGGGAATTATTTCTCCACTGTCAGAATGACAGCTAACAGGACTGTAACCAGGCAGAGAATATACGTGTCTTTAAATGACCATCATGTATTATCCTCAGAAAATAATGTAGTCTCTTCACAGCTTCCATATCCCCAAAGTACACGCTCGTCATTCGCTGTTACGATGTACATAACCGTCCTTTCATTTTGAGGTCTCTTGTTCATTCATTTTCTTCATTGTGCATTAGAGAAGATGTAAAACTACACGCTCTTTTAATCCAAACAAAAAATGCTACTAAAAATAACAGAAAATCTATCATTTTATATGCTGCTTAGGAAAACCATTAGTACAGATTCTTCATGCCTTGGCCAGGTACTTCTCCAATTCTGGCCTTTGCACTCTTGCTTTACCCGTATCTTCCCATTCTCGCTCTGTTCTTTTTAATCTATATTAAATTTGTTTACATTTAATTCTAATTAAAGGCTCCTAACTAGTTTGCTGGGATTTTCCGCACTGCAGGAGCTCGGTGTGCCGTATGCTGCGTCCCATTTATCCATCTAAAAGTGGGTGGACCAGGCAGGCAAGACTCAGGGGATGGAGAAGGTGGATCGGTTATAAGCTAATGGGTTAATAATGACCAGGGACAGTGCTGTGTCTCTGTCGAGTTCAGCGCCTTTGTAGATACAGCTGGGAAATTGTACAAGATGGGTTTGCTCAACCACAAACACGCTCACACAATAGAGACGAAAATGAAAACCAGAGATAAAAGAAGCAATACATGAGCTTCACAGAAAGCTGCAATACAAAGGTTTCGGGAAACCACATTTTGAAGAATTAAGAAAGTTTTAGGAGGTAAAGTGGGATGGCTGGAAGGGATATATGGAACAATCAGTCATTGCTGTGCCTTAAAGAGGGACTTCTCAGAGACTGATGCAAAAAGTGTGTGTTGAAACAGCCAAAGTAGTGAAAGAGGAACACAGAGCTGAGTTAAATGCGAAAGGACCAAGATAAGCTGGAGTTAGAGTCAGCAAAAAGAAGAAAAAGAAGCTCCCTTAGAAATAATCTATAAAGGAGAAGGAAGTTCTAGAAGGAGGGCAGGCCTACAATAAACGAAGAGTACGGTCTATTTAAATAGTAATTCAAATGGCTAAGGTGCGAAAACAATTTTTAAACATTTCTGTAGCGAGGAGAAAGATTGGTTTCTGGCTCCAGGGAACTGATATCAATAGCCATTTCTTTTCGATGGGGCAGTATTTTGCCCAGTACTTGTGAAGGGATATAATGTCCGTTATCTCTGGCATCCGAGAATATACTAGGAAGGCTAGAGGCGACAAACGTGGGTGTAAGTGGTGAAGGGTGGGGAGGAGCACGGTGAGAGCCCTTGAACCCTTGTGGCTCGGGAAGGCCAGATGCTGTGGCGTTGCAGGGCCCAAGGAGTTAAACTGGCGTCTCGGCAGTGGAGCGGCGTGCGAGGAGCTGATGGGTTTGTCTAACATTTAGAGGTGCAATGTTACAAGCCTTGATCTAATTAGCACCTTCTGAAGCAGTAGCCAGGGCGAGCCAAGGGGATGTCTGTGTGTCTAAAGTAAGCGAGGGAGTCTAGGGGGGTGCTAAAAGTGTGACAATATGTCTAAATTGGCATTAAGTGGGATTTTCAACTGAAGGATGTAAGACAACACCCTTGGGTCGGGTACTGGGGTTGGCAGGACAGGTGCCTATGGCAGCCCTGCACCCTCCACTGGCTGCGCTTGCTCTTTGCCCCCTTGTTCCTTCTTTTTTTTTAATGTAAAAAGAAATCCTTTTCTCCCATTTGAAACAGGACTTCGAAGACAGACACAATTCTGCTGGTCTTCTGCAGAGGAATGAACTTCACCTGCAGGGATTTAATTAGCAGTCAGTGCGTAAACAAAACGGGCCAATTAGAGTAAAGCGGAGCTGATAAAATTGGAGGAATGGGTTACCTGGTGAAAAGCTAATAGACTATCAGTTTGAAAACAGTATGTAAAGTGATTCTGGCAGTTCCATTTGAAAAATATCTTCTATCATCAGTAAAATAAATGGAGCTAAAATCACTGGTGTTAGAAGAGTAATGAAACTAAGTGCAATAAAGAATACAAGTTTATAAAGAGTAAATCCCACTAAGAAAGCGGACTGTGGTTTAAAAGAGAATCACACCTCCTTTGGCAGCAGGTAATGCCATTAATGTCATAAATTTGGATTTTTCCAAAGCATTTGGTATCGCATTTCAAGAAATCTATTTGACAAATCAGTTTAGCGAGGCTTGCAACGCGCAGCACGGCCAAGAGAACAACAGAATTCTGCGCGACAGAAGCTGAATGATGGATAGCCAAGGATTGCAGTCAGGAGAGGTTCCTAATGGGGTTTTCTGGGAAAGGTGTTAGGTGCGGTTTTATTTAACCTCTTCATTAATGAGCTGGGAGAAGGAGTGAGCGTGCAAATTAATGATCTCAGTTTGAGAAGATCTGCAGATAAAAAAAGCATAGAGAAGTAAGGAACGTGGGCAAAAAGATGACGAAATGCCTTCACCCTGAAAATATGAACGCAGGTGTATATATACACCATAGGAGAGCCAGTTGGAAACGCACAGCTGGCACTGAAATAAGAGACCGAGAGGGCAATAGAAGGAAACAAATTAGACATAAGTTTGCAATGAAGTGTGCCAATATGAAAAATAAATACAAATTTGAGGTGTGTTTGGCAGCGCTTCATCATAGTGCAGAGGATGTGACGGTATGAATCACATCTCTCAGGACATTGGATAGTCAGATATTAAAATATACACTGTGAAAAATAATCTTATATTGGCAGGTGGATAGTCAAAATGATATACCGGTCTTTTACCTATACTCTGTATTTCTTGAAAGTTGAGAAACAAATAGTTTTAGCCTGGATTTGTTATGCCATAAAGCTACACAAAATGCAAACCGGGAGATAAATCACACAGACGACAGAAGGGATGAAACGGAAGAGGAAGAGGTGCAAAGCCTGACGCTTAGCACACGCAGTTTCCAGCTCTTGGGACTGAGTTTTTCTCCTCTCAGAGAGTTTATTCATTCGTGATCTGCACTTTCTGCGGTGTTTCCCAGCTGATGAGCGCTGTGATGTGACACCTGAAGGATTTGGGAATATGGAAGGAAAAAAAAAAACCCAACCAACAGGGGGAAAGACACTTAAATTTAAGAAAAATAGAGATCAAATGCAGGTTAACAATACTATTTGGGGGTTATTTCAATCAGGCTGCAAAACCTTTTTGTATGATTGCTAAAAGGTGCAGGATTTTCTGTGAAACAGGTGCCTCATTAAATTAGGCTTATGTTAGGGAAGGCTTGAGAACAATTTTTTTTTGGAAGGGGTAGGGATAAATTGAGATAACAGTTCTGGGCAATTGTTAGTTCAGAGTGACCATCAAAGCCCGAAAATGTTATTTTTAGTTGCAGATGGCTGGAGAGAGAGAACTGCACGAGCTCCTCTTGTTCTTTGCTGGGGTACCGGGTGCTAATGAACACACCGGTTTCGCAGGACGGAGAAACAACAGCTCACAGCTTTGTGCTTCCACGGCTCTTTTCACCAGCAGGTTGCGAGTATTTGTCCAGATCCTTCGTTAAGTGGAATGATCTGTCAAGCAGTGAGAGAGCTTGCAGTTCAGGTATAATCTTTGATAGCAACACGGACAAACCAACAAAAAAGAACCCCACTGGAGGTTTTTTGACCACAGGGATGAAGACTAACAAATCCAACCTGGGTTTTCTCTGGGAAGGTATATAATTGCTCTTAAGAGAGTTGCTGTAATTTAAGGTTACCCTTATTTTCCTTAAGGATGAGTTACTCAAATGCACATACAAACTATCCTTTCTGGGTTTAGTCCAGCACATGCAGCTTAGACCTGCCTTTGAGAATGCATTTATTATTTCCACAAATTCGGCAAACAACGTAGGTCTGCTTTGGTCTGTAAGTGCTGGTGAATTGTTCCCTCTTCTTAATTTATGATGTGCAATTAGCTCCTTAAGACTCCTGGCATTGCTCCTGTTCCCTCCTTGGAGGGCTGGAGTTTTCCTGAGTTTGAGTGGCTTTTTGGAGGTAGGACATGGAGCGTGCAGTAATTTCCAAGCAATTTGAGGCATTTCTCACTGACCCAGGCTTGTCACAAGTGTACTTTGCAGGTTTTATTTGCTGTTCGTCTGCGCTAGGCTCCACCATGTCCTGGGCTTTTTCCCATAAAAAGGAAAGTGTTGAACTCATGCTGTAGTTACAGGAAAAGTTTGTGCTGGTGGAAGGAAGATCTGACGATGCTTAGGACTGGTACCGTGCTCCCCTTGCAATAACTCCTGTCTCCATTCTGCTGTGGCCGCATTTTCCTGGGGGACAACAGCTGCGGCACTGCTGCATCTTCAGACTCAGGCCTCCGCCGTGCTCCTCCGTGACCCGCACCATGGGCTGTCCCAAAATAAATGGCATCAATAATAGGGTGCATTCTGGTAGGACCTTCTTCATCAGCTATCTGCCATCACGGTTCTCCTATTTTCACTGTTTTCTTAACAGAGCAGAAGTCCTTTCAAAAGGTGATGGAAGGAAACTGTGGTGGCACTGGTGAAAGGTAACGTTTTGGAATACCTCTTTGGAAGAGGACAATGTGAAATCATGGGAGGATATATGATCCTCGCTTTCTCTGCATTATTTTTATGGCTGCTATGGGGAAATTTGCAAAACGTGCTGTTTTCTAGTGTATGGCTGTAACTGATTGGTAAGGGAGAGTGCTGAGCTGCATTTTCTCTATCTCGTGTTTGATCTCTTTTGTTTTCAAGTCAAAGCTGCTACTGCATTCACTTATCATAATCTAGTGTCATGTACCCATTCACATATGCTGGTTTTGTCCTGCCATTTATATACCTGCAACCCTCTGTATAGGCATCATTAATGTATGAATGCAGAATCAGCCCTTATATGATGCATTGTGATCAGGTTCAAGTGTACAGTGTGTGATAAACCTGCCGTATCCAGGAGATGCATTAGAGAACTCTTTGTTGCACATGAATCACTGACCTGATCAACTGATGCAAAATATTTTTTCCGTTAAAGAACAGGAATGAAACAGTGCCCTTTTCCATAAATAATATTCTGGTTTGTACATGGCATGCTGCTGAGCAGGAAACCAAAGGAAATATTTATGAGTGAGAGTAATAGTTAATTTTTTTGAAAAGCAGTGTAAAGCCATGTGCTCCAGGTCACATGGCAAGCCTCAATTTACACAAAATCAGAAGAATCAGTCTTTTACACACATGATGTTCCATAAAAGTCGGGGGGTTTGTGCATCCTCCAGAGTGTGCGATCGTGTCCGCTTACGGATGGGCTGCCGTCCCGTTGTGGCAAGGCAGCTCCTGTCCCCTGAATGTGTCGTTGCATTGCTACGCGTTTGCATTTCGATTTAGTAAAGGTCATAAAGTGTTGGTATTTTGTTTTGCACGGTCTGTTGCATCTGCCTTTCGGCTGAGCGCATTGTCGGGGCGGGGGACACGCGCACACACACACAAAAAGTGGCTCCTCTGTTCCAACCAGTGCCACAGGAGCAAGCACAGTCCGGAGCAAGCTGAGCTGACTGGAGACCTATGTTTGATTTGCCTATTTGTGGTGGGAAATCAGAGATGCCCTGTACCAGGGAGCTGTGATCCTTTTGCAGTTGGATACGCTTTGTATTACTAAACTGAAGATTGTGTGAAATCAATTGGGAGGGGAAAAAAAATCAATGCCTGGTTTTTCAGGATGAAAAGGCAAGATAGCCACACAATTAAGCACTGGAACGCATTTTCCACACTCTCCCTGTCATGTTCTCCTGATTCTGTGTCTTGGCTGTTCATCAGAAATAATTAAACTCTCTCCCATGGGCAACAATTACTTGCTTAAAATATTTGAGTAAAAAGAATGCATTTATAATTACCTACCCTTTTTGAAGGTGAAAATGGAGATTATCTTTTGATGAAATAAATGTGTGTGGGGAGACTTCCTGACTACCAGAGCATCGCCCCCCATGGCGGTATGAACAGTGTTTGGCGTCAGCGGTGCTGCGCTCCATGGCGTGTCTCCAGCCCTCCGGTATGTGTCAGCCGTGAAGAACCGGCGGAAAGGTTTTGATTTTGGAGTTAGACCCAAGTCTCAGCCCCTGCCCATTCAGTAAGAGATGTTTATTCTGGCGAATCTGCATATGGACTTGACATTTTTAAGCAGCAGGATTGAAGGGGGAAACATATCCAATTTGTACCTATCAAATATCGCCCTTTTATTTAGTCATACCGCGTCTTCCCTTTTCATGCTAAGAGTTGTCTTTGTTCCTTTTGACTTTTACTCCCAAGGGAGTTTGAGCTTTGAAAGTGTTTCATGTTTCAGAGCAGCCTTTTTTCCCCCTCAGATTTGTTTACTGATCCATCCTTGGTGAGACCTTTTAGTGAATGTGATAGGAAGGTTATTAAAAATAAAATATTCATCAGGAAATCAGCCATAAACATGTGGGCTGGTTAAAATTCAATTCCTAATTCTTTCAACCTTGACATCATTTTGCTTTTTGCTTAATATCTCTGTGTACAAATTTCGGAGCTAATTTATTTTATCAACTTATGCTTATTTCAGTTGTTCATACAACTCGCTCTTGTCTGCTTAATGGCATCAAATAACGTGACAATGGTAAAAATGACAATGACAAATGGAGGATTGTGACAGATTGGCTGAATTTGAATGTCTTTTACTGAGAAAAATGTTTCGGGAGTGCCATTAATTGCTTTCAAAGCAGTGAGTTATGTTTGTGCATCTTGTCTGTCACTTGGTGCCTGTTCCTGCTCTTCCCGTGCGGAGGGGTGCCGACTTCTTTCTTGTACTTGCCCGGGACGATGGTGCAGGGAAGGCAGGGCAGGCAGCGCGGGAGAGGGGTACGGGAGGGAAAGCAGAGAAACGTTGGTCCTGGGCAGAGGTGGGAGCTGGATTTATCTGGATTGTTAAATGCATGCGGGGATGGAAGATCGTTGATAGGAACCGACCACCTCTGGGAGACCACACAACACGACGGTAGCGAGTGGTTTCCCCGTGGTAGCTCTGGTGGGTCACACCGCTTCCACTGCAGGACTCCCACCGAGGATGAGGCTGTCGATGATGCTCATTCTGGTGGTTGTGCTCTTCATTTTCTAGAAAGATGGTTCAGTTCACTTACTTCTTCCCAGTGGCTCTTCCTTGACACTTCTCTTTTCAGCATCCTTCTGTTTTCTCCCACCACTATTCCTGCTGCGGCGCTGGGTGTTCATGCTGATGTGGTCATTCCCTGAGACCTTCCATCCTATCACGGGGGAGAATTAAAATTACCTCCTTTGACACTTTCTGCTCCATTTCCCCTCTGGGTTCAGGTGCGTTGGCTGCCAGGCAGGGTGAACCCTTGCTCCATCTGCTCTCTGATGATGCAATTGGACTGAGGAGCCAAACAAAAGCACGTGGCCTTCACTTATCCCAGACCTGGGAAGCTCATAAAGGGCTGGAAGAGCCGTCCCTGTCCACTGTACAGGCAGATGGACTGAATTTCAGTCTAGCCTTCAGTACTTTATTATGGTTACTTCTGCCTGTCACGTCGGGTTTCAGTAGTGTACTCCTTTCTTTGTCAGCTCCGATTTCAGGTGGTTTACGCATGGAATTTAGCCTTTTTTAATTAGAGAAAAATATGCTTCAATCCTTTGGACATCTTGCTTTGCAAATCAGTGATTGCAGCCAACAGTTGCCTGTCAGCTCGCAGTATGTGTGATAATTGTAAAGGTCAAGTAGGAACCTGCATCATCGGAGAGCTACCAGCCTTCAGCGTGTCCTCAAAGACTACGTGCTGCTGGCACGCCAACGGGAAGGACACACGACAGCTCGGTGGGGCAAACCACGGCTTGAGCTCTACCTGTTGGAGAACATCGCTGCCGCTGTGCACCCCTGCCGCTCGCCCAGCAAGGCTCTGCCTCTGATGGTTGTTCTGGGGTGTCCCAGTGGGCTTCACTGCTGGAGGTGGGGAGGAGAAGAGCCACCACTGAAATCGTCAGGCTGACGAGCACCGCTAGCAGAGGAATGATCTAGGCATTTAATTTTCAGTTTCATTTTCAGAGCGATTCAGACCACTTCCGCGGGGTGACCAATGTATTTTGGAGCCTGAGGAACATTTTTAATCTTGGTAATGTTTATTTTATTAAAAAAGAAATAAGAAGTGACCCTGAAAGGGCTGGAGTCACACACAAGGTGTTCATTTCTGAGCCTCTCCTGAAGCACTCTTCTTCAGAAACAAGAATTTGCAGATTCGGTTTCTGACCCATGCGTGTCCCTTAGCCTTCTGCGAGGGTTTGCTGTCCCTAGGAATAAGAAAAATAATTATTTCTTTTTATTGCATGCAGGTTTTCTCTGACTTCTTTCCTTCAATTCTCCAGGTTAAATAATCAGCAGATACCAAAGGGCAGGTTTTGAAATACATGCACTCAATTGCTCAGCCGTCTGTCTTAGTTGAAATCATGATTATGCTTTAGAGCAGAGATTGATTTTCTTCCTTGACCGCATTGTCTTTCGCAAGCGGAGAAGACGCTCGCCGAGCCTGCGTAAACTCTTGCTCTCACCTTCCGTAGAGGTGAGCGTTTTTTCAGTGCCACAGGAACTTGAAGGCCTTGTTGGGTCAGGAAAATCTGTTCAGAGGCCTGAAGAGCTAAGTAAAAGTAAGAGCTGGGAGTAAAATATCCTTTTTGATAAATCCACTTTTCCTTCTGTTCTTTCCTCCAAAAGGTCAAAGCTAATGATTTCCCGTATGGTTGGCACAATGGAAAATACAGTGCAGAGAATCAGAGTTGGTTTACCACTACTTTGTATATCAATATGAGGGAAAAACATAAACAGTTTTCCTTGCAGGCTGGTGCCTGGGGAATAGAAATCAGGGAGCAATTTGCTAGTCCTAGTGTATTTGTGAATGTGCATTTCTGCCTGATGGCAAATGTTAAATCAGCCTTGGAGTCAGTCACCCGCCATAAACTTTCCCTATCCTAATATACACAGAAATGTATTCGTATCCCAGTAGAGGACGGATTTTGAATTAGCTTTAACCAGGCAGTGTCTCAGTTTTTTGCTCATGATCTGCAAAAAGAGCGAGAACAGCTAGGAAGTGCGTATTAGGAAATTTGATAGACAATGAGTGATTGAAACGTGAAGCTAGTAATGTATTTGCTTTCCCACTTATCTGTAATAGAAGTATGGGGAAAGCAAAGATTTTCTTGTTCCTTTTTACGTAAATGGGGGCATTTCTCATTTATCTTTTCTTGCTCTAGAAAATTGGCTTTTTTCCATTAAAATATAAATGTGTATTTCTCCTTTTCAGATGCTTCTTTCTGAAACAGGTTGTTTTAAAACCTAGCAATTCAGGCGTGGAATACGTTAACAGCTTACATTATTTTTTCTGATTTGTAGGCATTTTTTTTCCCCATCAAAACTGGTTTAGGTGCCAATTGGGGACAAATCACTCACTGGCAAAATTCTTAAAAATCGGGTGTTTTAACTGGTGTGAATGAGGTTACCCATGGGAGTTGGATTTGCAGCATCTGGACCTTGCGAAATGTATGGACAGGGGATGTTTGTCTGTTAAAAGAGTGAAGCCACTTTTTTGGCTGAAAAAAAAAAAAATCAGGGCTTGCCTTCTGATACAGAAGAAGGTTGTCTTTGTTTCACAGATCAAAGTGTGATCCTGTAGTTGAGCCTGTAAAATGCCCGGTGCCTCCCCCTCCTCCCCTGGATCCTGTAATGCATTGATTCATCAAAATCAATCGCACTTTCATGAATTAGTCATTTGGTTCCTTGCTGCATCTGGACAAATTATGTACTTCTTCCTGCGCGCCGATATCTCGGCTCTGGTCTCTGAAGCAAATGCTGCTGACTGGCTTGTTAACGGGGCAGGCTGCCTCCGATACGGAGCTGGCTGACAGCACATAAACAGTTATTTTGCAGGATTTTGTTTGATCACCTGCAAGAATCACCCCAAACATCTGTGATGAAGGGACTCGTTGCCTTCCAGTAGCGATGGCAGAGAGAGAAGTTTTCAAAGCACTGTTTCTATTTAAGGATGGATTAAATGCTGTGTTATCACCAGCGGCTTTATCACGGTGGAAAGCACAAAGCCGTGCCTGTCGGTGTGGCAGGTTGCCCCGCGGGCCAGTCCAGGAGCCACGTCCCTGCAAGGGGCAGTGCGAACTCTCCTGCCTCGCGGATGCTTCTTGCTCCAAGGAATTTGAAGCACGGCTGATGACAAGCAGCCCGTAGCAACTGGCTCGTTATATCGATATCTTTTACGACCTGTAGGCTGTGCTGGAAGAGGGTTCAAAAGCAGCGGCGTACGGCGGAAGTGCAGGATGCGTCCCGTGGAGCAGACCACGGGGGTGACGCAGCTTGGTTGGCTTGGGGTGGGAGTTTGAAGCAGGATTTCTGCATCCCCCCCCTTCCCCAAACTCCCTTATAGCGCTGTGAGCTCCAAAACATCCGACCGTTTTCTGTGGTGGGAAAATGGGACGTTGGTGTGAGGATGCTCCGCTGGTAGCGGCGCGCTCTTGAAAATGTTGATTTCTGGGTGCAAACTAAATTCTCCTTGTGAAGGCCAGTGCTCGTGTCTGAGCGGGACGTACCCGCAGTTATATCTAACTCATCTCGCCAACGAGCGCAGCGTGGGGTGTGGGCATCCTTCCTGACTCCTGTTGTTTCGTGCTTTGAAGCATGAAATGTAATCATCATTACCTTATTGCTCTCTTATCTCCCTTGGGTGCTGGTGCCCTCCATCCCATCCCTCAGCGCAGAAATCATTGCTCACAGAATTCCTCTTGTCTCTTTAAAATCTGGCTGGAGCCTTTGACTCGATGGCCTTCCGTGACAGGAAATTCTTCAGGCTGCCTGTGCAAACAAGTATTTCCTTTTATTCGTTCCAAGTTTACTGGCAATTATCGACTGACCCCTTTGCTCTTGTGTTATGGGATGGTATGAAAAGAGAGGGATTGATCAATCTTCAGTATACTGCCCTGCAGAGTTAACGATATTTTATTTTCCTGTATTATGGGAGAGAGAGAGAGATCCTTTTTCATTACAAGTCTGATCAATTCCTAAGTTTTTCAGGGCATTCAAGTTCCTGAACTTTACAGATAGTAAAGAGTAAGATGAAAAGGCGTCGAGTTGTTCTTGAAATAAATCGTTGAAGAAGATGAAGAAAAATCAACGGTTGTTCATTTATGTGTATTGCTTTGTGCCTAAATAAATTAGAATCAAAATTGTCCAGGAAGGAAGTGCAGGCCTCTGCTGTCTCCGCTGCATAAGATCTTCAGGCAGCATTTATGGAGTTTGAAAATAATGTTTCTGGTAATAAATGGCAGAAATATTCTGTTTTCTGCATCAGCAGATATGAGGATTAAAGGATTTGACCATATTAAACAATTTTGCACAGCTTTGGCTCCCAGGGCTTGCAGGCTGCATTATCAGAGTTCATCTCACGGCATTTCCAGACCTGATTTAAGAAGAGAATATGTTCCTGTTTTGCAAGTTGTCACTCCCTAATTTAGGCCATCTTTGACAGAATTAAAAAACCCCAAAGATAACGAGATTATTTTTCTTCTCTTGAAAGTGGGATGGCTTCCTAAGGCTCCCCCCTGCCCCAATCAGCCATTTGAAATGATGGAGATAATTGAATTGTATTGTTTCTCCGTACTCCCCCGAGCTCTGCTTATGCTGGACTATCACATTGCTATGGAAACTTGAAAATGATAGTAGCTGATCTTTGTTTGGGTGAACAAGAAGGTTTCCTCTGCCATTTGTCATCATAATCAAGCCGGACCTGGAGTATAACAACCTGCCCCATGGTCTCTCCGAGGGAGGTATCTCCCACTCTATTTTTTTATTTTTTATTTTCTGAATTTAAAACCATGGAATAGTTGGTTGTTATTTTAGTTATCGAGCATAAAGCCACAGCACGGGTACCAAAATAAGAGTGAGATGCCTTTGAGGTAACTAGGTGTGAAATAGATCCTGAGCATCCTCCTGCCTTCAGGGTTTGTGTCACACCGAGGGGCTTAGTCCCTGCTGTGCTCCAAAAGCGAGTGTTCCTGCTTTCCTCTGCCAAGAACGGGATGGGGCAGGTATGCGTTTAACTCCATTAACTAGGTGTATTTTCTTAAAATTGCTCTGAAGACAACTGCTAACGTTGACGTAGGAGGCGGGCCTGATTCGTAACCGTAGTTAAAACCATCCCACCTGCCTTAGTACTCTTCCAGCAGTTCTTTTTGCAGCGTCGAGTCACCTGCTGTGAGAGCACCAGCCTTCCGCTGCTTTTGAAGAGTCATTGCTTCGGCGGCGTCTGTATGGATGTTTGACTGCCTTTACACGTTTTCCAGCTGGCTGTACCGCTTTGGGTCCATGTATCAGGCACACCGCAGTAATACATCATCACCCACTTGTACCGCGCTGTGTGTACACTGAGGAGTTATTTTTATGATCCAAAGAGCAAGATTTTACATGTTCTCGCTTTCACTTAGTGTGTCGTTTATCTGATAACTGTCTAATAGACTCCTGAGAGCCCTAGAGACTGATTTGATTTTAGAATTATTTTTTGCATTGAAGAATCATTAAACTTTAGGTGAAAAATTATGTAGATACCCATTAAGCTGTGCTTGGGCAGACCCACCAATTCCGTTTTGGCTCATCCTTCCTCATCTCCTAGTTTCTTTTTCCAGACCGAAAGTTCTCAGTCATAGAAGCCCTTTTTTTTTAAATTTCTAGCGAACTATAGCGTCTACTGCAGCATTAAAATTCTCTGCCAGTGCTGCATGTCACAAGCCATATTTTACAAAGCTTCTTTACCTTTATCAAAGAAAACTCTTAGAACTTTGAAAGTCCTGAATGCAGACACCGGCACGCGTTGACTCTTGCTGTCTGCACAGGATTAATCAGGGCTGTCACACGTCTAGCTGTAAAACCTTTAATATTTTTAAAAGCTTTGAAGCTGCTGTATTTATCGCATGCATCAGGGAGAATAAACTGTTAAACTGCTGTATCGGTAGGAAATGGTTTTAGTTGTTGCAAAGTAAGGCAGAGATGAGCCCCAAATGCTAGTCGGCTAGAAAAATCCCCTCTCAATATCAGACCGAGATGCTGCTCTTTGAGTCTTTTGCAAATATTTCCTCTCACATACACACGTATGCAAATCTCACTGTACTTGGTGGAATTTGCACATGGAGGCTGGTGAAAACATTAATCAGTTCCTCTAAATAGGCAATAAAAAGGGTAGCGTGCCCTTTACTCTGCTGGTAAATACCTCATTTCTGAAGAAATGCCATTGTTGACTTTGTCACTACAAGACATTAATTTTGACACACGGCTTCTGATATTGTGCGCCATCAGAAGTGGTCTCGGGTATTTGTAGCAGCCTGTGTCCAACACAAGCATAATGCAAAAGTTTGTAATTTTATTAAATACTTTTCTGTAGTAGCCACCTTTTCAGCCTCATGTTGGAAAGTTTCTATGGGATTTCAACCCAGAGGTGGAAAAACTTTATCCGAATTTTTGCATTGCATTTGAATAATCACAAACCAAAAGAGTGGTGATGGTTTCTCACACCTAATTTGAAATTCTTGAGTCTGCAAAGCTAAATTGGAAGTGCCACCAAGACAGATGTTGCTTTTCCCTTAATTCTGCACTTCAGCTTTTAGCTTTGCTGGAGATTTGAACAAAAGAGAAATTGTGGGGGAGAAATAAAAGTTAATGGCTCCTTGTAATCTCTGAAACAGGTTTGAGTATGGAGAAAGTTTGGGTGAGTTTACTTTTCCTTGTATATATTCCCTCTGTACACACACTATGTTACGTATATGGTTAGAAACGTGTAATGCACAGTAAGATACAGCACAAGTGAAAACTGGTTATACACAACCATTGATTATCTGTCCGGAGGATAACCATCCTGAAATCACATATGGATCTGAGTGGCCGTTATCGTATACACTCATCCCTGCCCAAACACGCTCGTGCCAGAATGAGATGGGCTTTGTTCTGATAGCTTGAGATGTTTGGGAAGGCACAGGCAGGATCTCACGAAAGAAGAGCTGATGTCGGGGCCATACCAGCTTGTTCCAAATCTCCAGGAGGTATTATAATCGTACTGATGTAAATGGGGGGTTGCGTGCACTGATATTGAGCAATAGGTTGTACTTTGATGTCCCTTTTACGAAACCGTAGTGATTTTCAGTGTTCGGTGAGTTGTAAGGGGGCAGATCCTGAGAGGTGTTCGGCATCCCCCGAGAGCTGCTGGGCAATTTAATTCCTTATGGCTAATGTCAGAGCCGAGGCTGTTACGCGCCGTGTAAGATGAGCACCTACCCCATTATGCATGGCTGCAACACTTACTTCTCAATTCTCCCATATGCCTTTCTTACAGTTGAAGCATTGCAAAGGCTAAATTATCAAAAAGGTGTCCAAATAATGATGGCAATTACATGATTAATTAGGCATGGAAGTGCAGTTGCTTAAAAATTTTCAACAGTTGGTGCTTAATAGCAAAGAAACCATTGTGCAACTAAATAAACCCCCAGAAATGATCAGGTGGATCTGGGGGCAGGTAAGTCCATTTAAGTATGGAATTGCAGAGTCAGTGTAATTAGTTACCTAATTGTGTGCCCAAACTTGTTTGATGCACTTAGTGTGCATGTATAATTAATGATGATTTATTGAAAAGCACTCTTACTGTAAATGCTTTCCTTATCATTTCCTAAAAATCAAATTGCTGAGGGAAAGATTAGAATCTGATTTAATATATATGGACGGAATTAGAATTTCTTCTTGCGATTTTACTAGCTTAAACCAGATAAGCCTAGAAATTGTCTGCATATGAACTCATATGTGGGAATTGACCTGATACACTCAAGTTCAACCACTTGCACTAATACTAATGGTTCAAATATTTTTCTCAGTTCACACAGGAAAGGGGAGAAAAAGCAGAATTTTTTGCAGGTAGCGTAAAAGTGTGAACAGTGTGTCTCCTTTCACGCTTTATCTTCTCCCCCAGAGCTCCCTGCCTTGAATGGTACCGGGCATTTGAGTAAAAGTTAAGCTGAGCACTATCTGCTTTCACATTAATGTCGGGTTATGGCAGCAGTAACTCCACCGCTGAGTTTGCATTTCTTCGGGACTACGGCTCCTGTGCGGTAACAACTTTGCTTCTCCTGGAGCTGCCGTTTTGCCGGTACCGGGAGGGAAGTGTGCCAGCGCTGTGAAGAGGCAGCTAGCAGGGCTGGCGCTGCTTTTTGCTTGGGTCTTCCTCAAGTCTTGAAGCTTCAATGCGTCTGTAGATGATGTAGCCAAGTCGGGGGGGAGGTTTCAGAAGCTCTCAGAAGCCAAGCTTGCAAAGCTTTCTCCACCTCCCATGGCACTGGTGTTTAAGCTGTTTCTAGAAGGTTGGGGTTTAGAAGAATTCAGGAGAGAAGAGGGAATTGTGATGTGTTTTTCCCTGGTCAGCTGGGGCCCTCGATGTGCATGCAAGCTGGCTGTTAGACTTGCTTCTAATGGGGAACTTCACAGGGAGCTCAAAAGCAGGGGAGGACCCTAAACTGAACTTCATGGGTGGCATCTTGTTTCACTGTCCAAAATAAACGCGTCAGGTGAGGTGGGCCGTGGACAGTAGGTTACATGGCAGCCCTGAGAACGAGGGCTGCCCCTTCTCCCAAAGCGACAGTCCAGCTGTGCTCTTCCCAGTGGTTCTTCCCTGGTCCGAAGAAGGTGTCCAAGCACATCCCTGTTCCAGCAGTAACTGCAGTGCGTACTCCTGCTACTCATGTTCCTTCTTTCCAGTGTTTCCCCTTTCTGTGATGGGCAAATCTCATTTCTTGGACATTTCAGACAGGTTTGAGAGCCAAATGATGGAAGAAAATTCATCATCGATTTCTTCAGGTTTCCTAATAATCTTCGCACTATTACTCTTTCCTTCCCATCTTGTACTTAAAACAGCACAGATCTGTCATTGCTCCTTTTTCATCTTATTATTTTCAGGCTTTGGTTTTCCTTCCTTGCTTTTCTTGATGGGCTCAACACTGCTTCCCCCGATCTTCTGTTCATCTTTGTTTTCACTGACACGCACAGATCCTGTATTCGTTCTGGCATTCAGATCTTTCCTCATTTCCTTTCTATCTTTTAACAGTCTTCTCTCATCTCTTCAGATATGACTTCCAAGCTGTCTGGCAGCTTCTTCTCCTAACTACCCCGTCGTACAAGGAAAAGTAATGCGTACTGCGTGGCAGGTCCAGTGGGGGAAAGCAGAGCAGAATTATGTACAATAGAGATTGCTTGGTTTTTTGATTTTCAAATACCGGTTTAAATAAAAATTGGTTTCATGGCTTGAAAATACACATAATCAAAGATATACTTTGATCATCTGAAAAATACAATTCTATTATATGAATATAAATTAAAATATATCATGTGTAGGCTATTTACTGCCTGTTGTGCTAATATTCTAATTCAATTTGCTATCTCTTATTCCTACCAATTTTTCCTCAACGTTATTTTTAAAGCAGATTCCATAGATAAATGTAGAGGAAAAAATAAAGTGTAAATTATTACAACAAGGACTCTGGAAAATTACTTAGGTTCTAATTTTCCATCCTATAATATTTGGGTAAACAGATCAAGAACCTCATTGATTTCAGAATGGCTTCCTGTGGAATGATCTGTGCTTTAATCACCACTAGAATCAAAATCAGTCTGAAAAAGTAACAGTCAATTAATTGTCCTTCTTCTTCTTAATCTTTGCCTAAGTTGGCTACGCCAGCACAAGCTGCGATACCTCTTTCCTTTTAGCACAGCTAGGGATCTTCTGCAGACCGCAGTGGTTCGCAGGCAGCAGGGTGACTGGGTACGTAAAAATTCGTGCAAAACGTATCGGTAATAATGCTTCACATCTTCAAAGCCCTTCATTAACTAACGAATTGTCACAGAAACCATATAACATAAACCGGTGTCTTTGTCCTCATTACAGAGATGGAGAAGGTAAGGTAACAAGGATAAATCGCTCGTCCTGGGCCCCAGACAGCAGGGGAAGGGTTTGTAATGGAGGAATTTCGGGCCAAACGTGCGGGAAGGCTGAGATTCCGCTTTCCTTGATGACTGTCTCTCGTACCAAAAATTGCCAAAGGTGGGAAATACTATCCCTTTCCCCCATCCTTTTCCTTCCTTTGGCAAGTTTTATTGCCTTTTGCTCTCACAGATGTTTCTAAAAGGTCTGCGTACAATAAGTTGGGGGAGAGTGTAAAGGTCAAAAATTGTATCTTGGAAAATGGTATTTTTTTGAATTTCCCAGTCTGATGAGTCATTCATTGCTATGACATATCGTGTCTGCTTTCGTTAGTCATGTCATATTAGACTCAGTGAGCGAGAATGATCCTGCCTATTCCAGGCTGGCTGATTTCATGAAAAAACTTAAATTGAGAGTGACACTGAAGTGCAAAAGAGTAATCTGAGGGAATGCAGTTAGTTTGCTTCAGATCTTATTTCTTCTGTACGTTGGACTGACATGAATGTTTTTCTTCATAACCTGCAGTTCACAACCATCTGAGTTCTCTAAGAATATGCACTTTACAGAGGTGACACTATTTTATTGAATTAAGTAAACAATTTGTCACTGCTGGAACTCCGTGTTAGTAATTTATTACAAATTACATCATTATTTTACAATACAGGACAAGTGAGTCAGGTGAAATGCATCTGGCTAATTCTGAATTTCAGGATAATCGATGAAGCCTTTCTTAGATTAAAGCATGATATATTATCTAAAGCCGTTTAACTGGGCCTGGGTTGAAATTTAAATATTTCTATAACAACCTAACTCTTAATTTCAAGAACAACCACACGTTTCTGTTAGTACTTTCCGTGAGTATGTGTCATCATTTTCTGATGACCAAATCCATGGAGAACGTGCTTTATTCTGTGCTGTTCATCACAGGGTTGTACTTTGTGCTGTGATATTGAGGGTTTCCAGAAGAACAAGAAGTCATGCCAGTTGTGCACACAGAGACGGTTTTCCCTCCCTGACCGACCCTTTGAAAGTCTGTGTGCATTGGTGACATCCTTCTGACAGACACGTTTTCCATCTGATTGTTGAGTTTGTATCTAGGAGGTGTTGAACTGAGCTTTGGCCGTTGAGTGCTCTGACGCTGAGAGGGAGACCTTGGATGGGATTCAGTGCCTCGTGGGACGTGTGGCAGAGCGGACGGCCAAGGTCTCCCTGCAGGTTGTGTGTCCAGCGGATCTGCTGCCGTGCTCTCCTCCAGCTCGCTTGGGGCCGATGGCTTTTTTTGTGGGTAGGTTGTATTGCCACGGTCCTGAGAGGAGATCTGACTGAAGTCAAGTCATCACCTGCGAGGCTGTAGACCTTTACCTCCGTCTTAGAATCTAGAATTATGTAATTCAGAACAACTCCCAAATTACTCTCTGAGTTGACTAAACTCAGGTCTACTGTTACAAAAAACTTGGCATCAGTGTGGTTGTAAACTTATCCTCGTGACCACAACCTCTGCCTTGCTGTAATCGCCTGTTATTCCCGCTATTTCCCTGCTTTCCGCCCGGGAGATCTTTTTTTGCTAAAACAATGGGATGCTTTAGAGTAGTGGTATGCTTACACGTGGCGAGAGGCCCAGACCTACCTTAAGTGAAGCACAGTATGTTGCTTTTCACTGTAGTGAAATCTGCATTTCAAAGTTTTAAAATTAGAAAACTGTAAGATCTTAGCAAGATAGGAAAATCGTTTTTTTCCAACCACAGGAAAAAGTAGGAGTTTTGAAAATGGTACCAGGTGATCAAAAAGCTGAAGCCTGGACTATTTTCATTAACTGAAAAGGAAAATAAAATTTTAGAAGGAAAGAAGTCAACTGAGTAAAGTATTTTTTTTGAAGCTATTTTAGTAATAATTTCTATGTATGTCTAAATGATAAGTAAATTGAAAACAGAGATAACGATATTTTGAAAGTCAGTATTAATTGATTATTATTATTTCCAAAATTGGTTGATAAATTAATTGGAAGTTATTCTTCCTTCAAAAATGATGTTTTTATAAATCTCTTCTTTTCTAATTTCAAAAAGTTGCATTCTGAATTTCCCAAGGTTCCTTTTTTCCCCGGGGGTTTTTGCCATGTGTTTTTCTGGGTCAGTATAACCGCACCTCCTTCTATCAGGAGGGAAAGACGTGCTGGCCCGTAGTTGCAGGCCGTTTGTGCGATCTAAACGGAGCTTGTAAGTGTAGGGAGAGGAAGCACTCTTCTAAATCGGAGGGCAAACATTCAATTATAAGGTCTGTTTCTGAGGCTGTGGCTCCTGCTGACTTCCTAAGGAGAAGGACCCTCTTTTTAATAAAGGGGCTTTTTCCTCCTTCCCTTTAACCCGTTGGCAGTAGGAGTTGGATTTCTTTCTGTCAGAAAGTCTGCTCTTGGCAGTGGATGTGCTTGGGACACTTCTGTGATTAATGACCCTAGTTAAGGGCCTGTTACCGAGGGAGAGTTCAATTCATCTCACTTCACCGGACTATTATATACCACGTATCGTTGTTGGTGAAGATACGGTCTTTTGCAATTACGGTAGGTAAATTCTGTCTTTCAGCATCCAGGTGATGAGTCACCCTGTAGCTTTCTCCAAAAGACAGGGATGGGAAATAACCCCAGCCGTGTTGTCTAAGAAGTAACCCCCCTCGATTTTGTTCTGCTTGTGCAGGTGGCTTTTGGGGGAAGCAAGGATTGCGTTACTTTGTGTTCAGGATTTTGAGGTACAAGATGAAGGTTTAGGCAGTTGATGTGGAAGACTTGAGGGAGAAAAATAAGAAAAGTTGTAACCCAGCCCTTATCTCTCGGTTTCCATTCTGTCCCTTGATGTCTTTATTAGGTTACGGTTTCCCATGTGTGCTGTCTGCCTACAGTACATTGACATCAATAAAAAGAACAGCAGCATTTCAGCTACATTTTTTTTGTAGGAGGAAAATAGACTTCCCAGACTACTAAAAATTATCCCCTGAGCAGTTTATTTAATATCCCCACAGGATATTAAGTGCCAGGAAACGCAAACTGGAATGGGGAGAGAAAATAAAGTTTAATGTGAAGTCCCCTATGTCTGCTGATGGAAGGGCAGGTGAGATCCAGCTGCCACCATCTTTATCACCTGGCTCCGGGGGGCTTCAGCGCCCTTTATTCAGCCAGAGAGTGTAGAAGAGGAGCAGGCAGAAGAGGACATTTGTAGGCTGTTTCTGTCTCATGGATGGGTGTAGGTCACTTATCTCTTCCAGACTGCTCCAGGGACCCCCGAGGCGGGAATACAGGCGAGCAAGGAAATGGCAAAAGCAGGTTTGCTGGTGGCAGACGTGGCACGGCGAGTAGCCTGGGGGCTGCTGTTCCTCAGCCCCGTGCCCATGCCTTGCTGCCTTCAGCTCGTGGGGGGAAGCTCATATATATATTCTGGGTTAGGCACTAGATGGGTTGATAACTCTTCCAAGGTAACTTTCCCAGCAGCTGTACAGTTTTGCTGCAGTCCGGATGCAGAAGGAACAACTTTCTGAACCAGAGCATAGGGGTAACAAGAATTCGTTTGCAGCTCCTCTTTCTGCAGCGTCGCTGGGCTGTTCGAGGGAGTTACCGTCTTGGTGAGGAGTTTGTGCGTCAGATTAGCAAATAATCTGAGATGCGTTTGTCAAGATGGCTTATGGGTTGCATGGGGTTCTGATAGCATTGCCTGGCATGGTCTGTGCTTCTTGTCACGTGGTGGACGTGAGTGACATCCTCCTGTCACAGCATGTCCTGGTCCTCGTCACTTTTAAGTTTGTCCACCTTGTAGTTCAATGAGCAGCATGAGCTCTGGCTCAAGAAAAACAATTTATGAACTGTTTTATTTGAGATATTGCCTAAAGTTGCTTTTGAAAATGGTTGTTAGTCACCTCTGTCACTTTGATGCTTTTCAAAATTGTATTTCCTGCCCAATTTCTCACTTTGTCAGACAGCAGTAATTAAGGTTTAGCGTGCAGAATTTAAGCCAGAAAGGACTTGCTGTGCAAAAGATGTATGTGGGCACTGGGGAGTAAATTTAGCAGCCTTCTAGTTGTAAATATTTTATCACTTTATCTGTGAGATTATGACCATGAAACGCAATGGGAGTTGGAGATGTGACTGAAGATGAAAATGTGGCTGTCTGCTAAGGGTGTTCGGGCGCTGAAATGCAGCGGTAGCTCTGTTGAGCCTCTCTGGCCGCTGGGTTCATTTATATTCACCAAAGCCCTAAACCTGGGAAGCGAAGGGACAGTTGTGACAGTTCACTAGTTAAGGTAAGAAGATTCTCTCCAGAAAGACCCAGCGCTGGTCCCAGTATAGCTTTTTTCTGTCTCTCTCTCCCTTTTCTAAGTCTTAGGTCCTGAAGTAAGGAAAGATGCCTTGGTTTGCGAAATGCAGGAAGGAGGGTTCACTGGGGTTGCAATGGCTTTGGCCAACTCTATTGAAGCCTGAGGATGAGTAGGTGGCAGCCAACCCTACATCCCGTACCTGGTCTGTCGGCTCTTTATTCTGTGTGTGTTGTCAGGAGCAGATCCAAGTCAACGGTGATTAAGAAATAACTCTCTGAAAGTCATTTTTTCTGACAATTTTCCTGCTAGGAAAATGAGACAAGAAGCAGATGCAGAAATTGTCCTCCAGACCTGGGCTCACACAAGGCATCCACGCTGCAGGTTGTTTCGATCAAGTGCCTGGTCTGTCTTATGGCACAGGAGAAGAATCATTGCTTATTGGGGTGCAAATTTTCTGCTGGGTAACTCCAGCGTTATTTGGAGAGCAGGATAAAAGCAAAGGACTATGAATCTGCATTTCAGTATGCTTATAGTTGGGGCTTTACTTCCAATAAATCTCTAATTAAAGCCAAAGAATGAAAGCGCTCATTCAATAAGGTATTACACTACTAATTCTGTTACTTGTTTAGTTGCATGAGAGAAATGATAGATTGAGCTTACCCAATAGTTTATATTTATGGCATATGGGTTGTTTGTTTTTTGCAGCTGAGCAGAGCGACAGCTCTGGGCTTGCCACTGTGCTGAGCGTTATAGATTGCGTTTACGATTCCTCCATCATTCCCTGTTTGCATGGACATTTTACTGCCTCTGGACCTTTGCACAATTATCTCCCAGGATTATTAATCAAGACCCAAAACATTAACACGTCCAATCAACTTAATTGAAAGAGATAGATTTTATTAAAAAGAAATCCTAGCAAGGCCTGTAGCCTATATAATAAGATTGTTCTATAGAATCTCTACATCCGATGCAAAAGAAAAACCTCTTATATGTGATACAAAGCAACTAGAGCAAAAAGAGCTGCTACAACTGAGTTCTTGCTGTGTTTGGCTAACCTGTGGATTTGCAGCAAATAGCGAGGAATGTCTCAAATAGTTTAATTTTCCTCTCATTTAAAGCATAAGCTCTGTGTACATTATGAAGTTACGTAACACCATCCGTAGGGCACGTTTCTAGCAGTTTTCAGGGTCTTCACTTTTAATTTATACAGTTTGTGTTACTTCAACGTGAATGGATGGTTGCAGTAGCTGCGTTGATGAAATGTAACATCTATCTCAGTGAGTCAGTGGAAGCCAGTAAATTTATTCACCGCAGATTTGCTAGTTGAAGTGTAGGTAATGCAACTACATTTAGGGTTCGGTTTTGATTCAGAGCGGTAGTTTGGCTGTGAAGGCAGTGCTCTCATTGTCCCCACTGATTGTGTGCTGATTCAATTCACAGCTCTGTTTTGCTGCACAGACCACCCCGGGCAATGCATCCCAACCTCTAATGGAGATAAAGGTCTGAAACAGTGATAAGTTTTGAACCACATGCATGGTGGGCATGGTTGGTTGAGGGGAGCAGATTAAATCTGGTCCCCAGTGAATGCCTGAACTACACACGGTGTAGTTGTCGAAGCCTCAGTACCAGATTGAATCTAATTATTTAATTCTGCTGTGTGAAATAACTTGCTAATGTAGATACAGTGGTGAGACTACAATGAAGAAACTGTTTGTAATTGGTGGCTCTGGATGTAGTAACTAAACTGTTGTCACCTGAAGTTTCTCAGCACGTCTGCTGTTGTATATTGGACCAAACTGGTGAATCATGTGCTCATCATATGCTGTGCCTGTGTAACTCATTTCCTTTCTTGAAGTCTTACCAAAGATACCCTGTGACCAAAAATGGACAAAATCATGTGTTCAGTATGCGTTACTGCAGAGGTCAAGATCAGCGTGTTGGCAAACGTAAAGGATGAGACTTGCTTCACCACCTCCTCAGCACCACCAGCTACTGCCTTCACGTCCTCAAGTGTTTTTCTTGCCTGTAGAATGACAATGGCAATTGTCCTCTCTCAAGGTTTGTTTTCAACACTATTTTAAAGAAAATGAAGTTGTAGATGTGCTGAGGACCTAAATTAGCGGAGACGAAGAAAATGAAGCATTTGAGAATCTTAACCTGACCTAATTGGGGTAGGCACGTATTTGATGAGGTTTCAGTGATTGGAAAATCTGAGTCTGAAGCTTACCATGAACTCCAACTCTTTGCACCCGTTGCTGTTCTGATGCCGTATCACATGATAACGCTCACTGCCTTAGAAGAAAGAGGCCTGTCTTAACCTCTCAGATAAGACACATTTTCTTGGGTTTACTACATCTTTCTAAAATATGTCTCAAACTAATAATTTTCGTTCCTCAGGGGTTGTACTAGCTTGTCCGTACGTGTTTAAGTGGTAATGCCTTCCAGCAATGGTTGGAAGACCAACCGGTTGTTGTGGTTCTTCTAGCAGTTCCTTTAGCTCAGCTGTGTGACATTTCTGCTTTTGGACAGATGTTCAGGGCCGGGATTGTACTCCTGACTGCTCTGTGTGTGCACGCTCATCTACATTATGAACCATGTTTTTTGTTAATAATTCTGTGCAGTTACAGTATCTCATAGGTGACTGATAAGGGTTTGATAGAACCAGCTTGTTAACGCCATGCCAGTGATCAACACAATTGTGTGGCAGGTAGAGAGTAAAGCAGAGAAAATGCGTATTACTGGTGTAGACTTGTCATTCCATTCTACCCAGGAGACACTGAGCAGACCCTAACCGAAACCTGGCATGTTACAAAAATACTGTAAGATACATAAAAAGATGTGAAGCATCAACATAGAAAATGGCCTTACCTCTTTGTGCACCATCTTGCTTTACTAATGCCAAAAGGATTTTACAAGATGTTTTGGGTTTTTTTTACCACTTGTGCTGTTTCCTGTCTGTCTTTAAGTCTGATTACTCAATTCACTGATTTCACATCCCATTTTTCATCTATTAATGCTCTGTTGCAGTGATTTGGCTATCCAACAATGCAGAGAAATATTATGCGTAGAATTTCTTTTCTCATTTTGACCACTTATTTCTGACCATTCCTTTACTTTTTAAAACTCACACTAGAAAATCTAAGTTGTGGACCCAAATAAGTTAGAGCTATTCCTTTTTTTAAAAAAAAAAAAAAAAAAAGAAAGCCCAAAACCTTTATTAAAGTTACCCCGATGTTGCTGTGTCAGCATCAGGGTGATTAACCTGCCATACAAATGTGGGTGCTATAAAATGAACTTGCTCCAAGGCAGCTTTGATTTGCATGCTCAACACTTTCCAAGTGTTGCATTCATAAATCAGTAGTTTTTTGTGTGTGTCTGTTCTGGGTAAGTGTTTTTCCTTCATTCTCCCCTCTGTCCTGCAGCCCAACGTGTATATCATGACCATATGAGACCTGCCCGGCATGTAGATTTAGAGATACTGATTTTATTTCTTAGGTACAGGGGAAGACCTATTGCCCGATCTTTCTAAAATAAAGACATAAATCATTACTAGCTTGTGGAAAAAAAATAAAGAAAAAAAGAAAAAAAAAAAGAAAAAAAGAGAAAGTGATGTGCTAGTGCATAAGCGGGAAATGGGGTATTACAGAAGGTACGTGCAGCGTGCAGTGTGAACATCTGAGTTCATATAAGCAGAACCACTACCAGAATACATCTAAATTCCCTTGTATTTGAAGTTTTGCATTTCTTCCACAGAAGCTGAGCTGTTGCTGTTTCAAACAAACATAGCCCAAAGTCACTTCCAGATCATGCTGTTTGCTGGGGAGTGCTTCGCTTGGGTGCTGTGTTTCTTAGCAAACAGCCCTAGTTGTTTGTGGTGGGGAGCATGGCTGGCTCTGCCCAAACATTATCGATGCCAAGTTCGTTTAAATTGCATAAAGTTAATTGACTCATTGTTGTGGAATGGGATTTCATTCTTCCCTTACCGCAGTGCAATGTCCTCATTTGATGATACTGATTAATAGATTTTCAGTTCCTACAGATACACTTTCTAAGCAGTGTGGTGGCATCTTAAGAAGTGGAAGAGGTTATTTTGGGAGAGGTGGAAGGCTGATCTGAAGTGACAGTGTATTTTCCCGTGTTTTATCCATAAGACCATAGCACCCAGAAGAACAGGCAGTAGCTTCTGACTCACCATCTCTGCTGGAAACTTAACATTTGTATATCTGCGTAAGCTCTGAAGACTTATTCCTTCTTATTATCTTTCACCTAGAAAACTCAGTTTTGTGACTGTTTCATCCCTGCCTTCTTGCCACTTCGTTGTTCAGAGACGAGCCACAGTAATACCGTCTGCAAATGTAGGAACAAGAGTATGGCAATACTGTAAAATATTGTTGACTGAATCCTTGTTCAGTACTGTTGAATACTTGTTGACTTGTTTTCTCCACCTGACGACATCTCAAGTAAGATCTCTCTGGGTGACAGTAACCTGGGTTCATATTTCTCCTTAGAGATTGTTAGACTGATGAGATGGAGCATAACTGTGTTTGATTTAAGCGAGTACGTAGGATGAAGGTGAGAGAACAACAACGAAAAAGCTAAGAAGGATTTAAGTTGGTGTGAAATGAGCAGAATTAGACTGGGACACACCAAAGTTACAGCAGTCTTTTTCATTGGATACTACAGTTTTGTNNNCCCCCCCAAAGCTTAAAATTATATTATGTACCCAAATTGGTATGTAGCTCAAGAAGTTCCAGATCAAAGGATCTTGAAAACAGTATTTTGTGGGTTCTGTGTCCTGCGCAGGCAGACCCCAAACTTTAAGAGTGGCTTTAAATTTAAGAAATTTGAATGAGGATTTTCCCTCCAGCTGCTTGACTGCCTAAGGATAGATGTTGAGCTTTGGGAATTGGTTGGCATTTGATCCTAAGCCACAAGTCTAATTTTCTTCAAGCTCTTCTGAATGGGAGGAGACAGGAAATGTATCACGCCATACACAACTGATGCAGTAGTTGATGATATTTTAATATGTGGAATTTATTTGTAGCTGTAAGTATGGATTATGTATAACGCATGTTTAAACCATATCTGTTTGAATTCCCTCTGCAGCTGACAAGGTGCCTAATTAAAAAGAGAAGCTGGTTATGGCCAACTAGACCTGGCTGATGCCATGCGGTCTGCTTGTGAAGAGAAAATTACATTAAAGAAAGATGGGTGTTAGATCTAACGTCAACTGATTAGAGCAAGGGTGGCTAAGTGCAGTGTTTACCAGAGTAAATCAGGAAAAGGTTAAGGAAGGAAAACAGGGCAAGAGATGAGATAAGAGGTTTGAAAGCCCTTGTGTTCCTCACTTACATCCTAGGAGATAATCCCGGCAAGTCCATCAAGATGGATGTGATGCGTGGTACTGAGCTGCCTGTCCCATCAGGGACCAGGCATGGAAATTGGGAGAAAAATGTCTGCAAGCGTCACTTTCTGCGCATCCAATATGGGAACGATAACAACAACAATAATAATAGGAGTAATTTTAATTTCAAAGGACTTTTGATATTATTATTTATTGAAATACTCTCTCATTTACAGCATTGTTTCAGAGCAGGAGAAGAGAAACTAAATAAGGTGGCCTAATCAGGCTTGAAACAGAATAAGCAGAATATGCCTTATTTTTCTGTATCTCACGGAAGTTTTTCTTTGCCTTTGCTGCTTTTGCTACCTTAATTTTTCACAAAAAAATGTTGCACCACAGGATCTGCAGCTCTGCATATCAATATAGAAAGCACTACGTGGGAAACAGTCAAGTGGTGCCAATATTTATGACACCAAAGATACGGATTTGCTTTGGTTTTTTTGTCTTTTTTTGGTTGTTCTTCTAATATTACTCTCTTGTCTCCAGGCAAGAAAGCAATTCTCCCTTTGCCTCAGAAACATGTGGTATAACCTCGTGTCTCGCTGGCAGGGGATTTAAAGCAGCCACTATAATTTACATGATAATTGTGTCATATTTTTTACTTCCCGTACAAGTTCCTCCTCGTTGGAGATTGTTCTGTCCTCTAGCAAATAGCGCACTTACCTTTGGCTCTGTGGGGAGCTCTTGGCAATCTTGAGCAAGGAATATAATGGAAAAATGGCTCACCTGATGATTTCAAGGGGATTATAGATTTAGGGAAAATAATCTGTGGGATGGGAAAGGGAGGAGAATTCCACCAGGCGCTACTGGAGCAGAACGAATATTGAACTCTGTCGTCATTGGCTTGGCCAGCTTTCAGCTCATCTTTTTTTTTTTCTTTTTTTTTTTTTTTCACAGTGCTGCAGAGGGTGAGAGGGAAAGCGGCGGGAGGGATGTTGGGGGTGCACTTGGTGCACGTGCAGTGAAGATGCACGTGCAAACCCAGATATCTTCTCTGTGCTCAACAGGCTGCAAGCAGTTCTTACATCACAAGCCCATCCTGCTCTGTGTTTTAAGGGGGATTGCCGGCCTAAGGGCAGCATTACAGACTTCTCCAGACATTTTTTTCCAAGTTCAGGCCTGAGAATATGCTGCAGGAATGACAACTGTTCCCCATTTAAACTGCATAAACGCAAAGTTTGCTAAAAGCTGCAGCGCTCGTCCTGGTTGGAGAGGAGATTGATCATTCTGGCCTTTGCACGGCTCCGCTCGGCGCCATTTGGCTTGTCCTGTTTGAAATACAAATGATAGAAATTAGTATATTAGCAGGAGACTGCAGGATGTAATCGTATGTTGACTGAAATGCTTCTGATGGATGGACCTGGTGAGACGACATCTCTTATTTATGGAGAGGAGAACACAGGTAGTTGATAGATTTGACAAGAGCACAGTGGCAAAACAAAATAACACTAAGGCAGAATGAGAATGTATTTCCTAATGGCCTCCCTCGCAGCTGTATACACTGATTTAATCTCTCCAAAGCACTCCGTTGTTTATGAGGCCTGTGGGTACAATTTTATGCCTGACTGAAGAGGTTGCTAATAGCTGCCATATTTGTGTTTAAGGACCTGCGAAGGATTAAACTAAGTATTTTAAAGCAATGAGCCATAATAAAGTAATAATATATTGAAAATAATAAACAGCTTTTTATTCAATAATTGGCTGCAAAACTGGTGAACTTTAAATGACAAAACTACTAATTATAAATGCAGTTGATAATCATATATTCATTGGGGAATGCAAATTAAAACCATGGCGCAAAGTCTCTATATGTGCCAGAGGCAACAAGTCGCAGAGCAGGATGGTGGGCTCCTTCAAAAAGAACACAAAACCCACAAAAAAAACATAAGGGAAAACAAAATATTCCCATAGGAACAAGTTGGGGTGATTACTCAGGGTTGCTTTGTCAGGGATAAAGCTGTTGCATGAGAGGAGAAGTATCTGTTCTTCCCAGTGCCAAGATGTGATGTCCCATGTTGGGGCATTTTGTGTCTCAGTCAGAACGAAATAATCTCCCACCCACAATAACTAGTGGAGCGCTGGTGGTCTCCTTTTCCCATTTTTGAAGAATGATATTCTTCCGTCCCTGTAACCTTATTCTCTTCCTTTCTCTTGTGGTTCCCGTCCTCCAAAGCACGGCATCACGATCAGGGTTTCCTTTCTTCTTGAATGGCTTTTTTAATAGAGCAGGTCTGATAGACGTGACGTGAATAGATGAAAAGAGGAGGAGGTTCCTGAAAACCTCGACCAAAATGTGTCTGATTGGAGCTTACCAGGGTTTCGACCATGGAGACTCACTGCCTACTTCCTACCTCATTATGGGGCAAGATTGCAGACTAGAAGGCACTGTAGGAAATCGGTTTATAGACAGCCAAATTCTGGGTATAAAACGTGTATCACGGTTACTGAATCAAGCGTAGTGTACTTCTGTCTGAATCAGGTGTAGTTCTTCCTCCACGCAGACAGAAGTACAGACACAGAAGTGTAGGTGCAGAAGCTATGAGAGAGGCTGTCCCAGCAGCGAGCCTCCTGAAGAACAGAATGTTCCTGGAGCTGAGACAGCCGAATCACGGACTACCTGCAGTAATGGAGATTTAATCAATATTTCACACAGCCTATTGATGAAATAAACTTAGTCTGGACCTACCCTTCAGTACTGAAATGTAATTTGAGTCTCATAGCTCAGGAAGCGACTTTAAGATCTGTGAACCAAAAAGTCATGGAGATGCTGAGGATAACCCATCATCAGCATCCGCGTGTTCAAGGGCGAGAGCCTTTCTCAGGCCACTTCTAAGCCAAAAGCCATCATCTCTGTGTCTGTGCCATCTGTCCATCCACAGCCTGATAACAGACAGTGGCCGACACTATGGATTGCAGGTCAATGTTGTGCATGAAATTAGTTTGCTGGCCGAAACTAAGCGGTTTGGGAAAATCCTGCCGCTTGCTATATGGCAATTTCCACGTGGCCACAGCAATTGCTGCTGGTTGCGTGGCTTTGGTGCAGGGGGTCTCACTGTGGTTCTGGGTGGTGTTAAAAGGAGACAGAGCAAACTCTGCTGCTGCCGTTTGTCATTGAATGCTGTGCTGGGTCGGTCGCACCTGAAATCCCTGCGGGATTCTCTGTGGGACTTGCACAGGTAAAGGTGTTACAGGGCTGTGTGTCTTGACAGGATGAAAAATGTGGACGCACACCTGGATCTCAATCTCCACCAGTAATGCTTGTCTCTTGCTTCCAGCAGAAGCTGTATACATGGCTGCACAGGCATATTTCCCTTTCTTGATGAATACATAAAATATATATGTCTATTAATTTGCTCTTAGGAGCCTTCAGGTTTCCATTAATGACTTGTGTCCCTCAAGAACCTTGCAATACCAAGTTTATCTAGAGATGCCGGTGTCATAGCCTAAGGGACAAGCAGTGCATCACATGGTTTGTGCCCTCCAGGAATTCGTGTGGAGGGCTAGTAGCAGTCCTAATGTCTTGACAGGTCCCCGAGTCAGCAGGGGCTCCTCCTGTGCAGCCCCAAGTGCAGCTTCTCCCAGTTCAGCAGCCAAGGAAGACAGGTCAACCCGCAATGAGAGCACCAACCAGCTTTTGGTGGTGTGACCCATATTCTATGTTGATTTTATTTTCTTATTTCCCTGGCATCACCAGGCTGGGTTACGTATTTGTAACTAAAAAGGCAGTTACCAATTGAACAGCTTCCGTACAGGTTTGTTGGAAACTCCGGCTCTTTTAAATGTCACTACTGAGGTTAGACAACCTTCTGGAAAACACGTAGTCAGAAGTGAGGCTTGATGCAGAAGCTACTGGATGAGCTTTTGGCACAGTCGAATGCAGGCGATTATATGGGATGATGGTGGAAATCTGTCTTCCAATGGGAAGATACTTCCAGTGGGGCCCCCATGTATCTATATTACATGAGTGACAGCAGGACTGTGCGGCACGGAGCTGCTGGGTCATCCTGCTCCTCATCGGAGGGAGGAAGGGATCCAGATGGAGCTGCTGAGGCTGGCAGCCAGCAGCCCGGATTCAGAGTTGCAGACAGTTGAATTTTCAGTGACCACAGGAGAAACCCAATTTCTTTTTGTTTGGTATTACAGTTTAGCCTTCAGAGAACCAAAACAGGAACATGTGACTTGTTTGGCTACAGAGCTCGTTGGTGTAGCTTGACTACACCAAATTACTTGTGAAAAATTTTCAGACCAAAAAAAGGCAAATTAATGAAACAATAAATCTGTGAACATTGTATCTCATTAAAAGGTAATTCATGGACAGTGAAGCGGCTAAAGCCGTTGAATAAATTATTATCACTGAAATTATTCAGCCCTGTTTAAATTATGGAAGATGTTACCAGGTTGTTGTCTTAAGTCGTCTTGCATACTTTATATCCAGTGATCTTCTGGGCCCTTCTGCGGTCTCCTACATCAAGCTAAACTGTCGATTGAATCTTTGTTAACATTTTCAGTCTTTCCACAAAAACATCCTTTTACTGCAGCTTCTGGGAAGGGCCTGTCACAAAGCGACATGGTGTGAAGGTATCAGCTCAGGTTTTGGTGGCCCTGGCTCGGCCGGGCTCTCTGGACCAGCTGGAGGAGCAGGTCTCTGGGCAGGGGGAAGCTGCGTTGGGCAGAGGCTGGGCTTTCCCGGGTGCTGGCTTGGGGCCGAGGAGGGATTCCCTGCAGGGATACAGCAATTATCAGTCTTCCCTCTCATCAGCGTCCAGTGTAGGTGCCATTCCTTCAGCTCATCTCCTGGCACAGAGCCACCCTGCAGCCAACAGGCGTGTGGAAATGCTGTAAATGCAGTTGTGGAGATGTGTTTCTGAGCTGCCCTCGGTCACAACGTTCAGTCATGGCAGGGGATGAGTTGGGACGGGGCTGGTCTGTGGGTGTGCATCTCCGCTGGGCTCTGCACAGGATCGAGACCAGGGACTAGTCTTGTTCTCCAAGAAACAAACATTGCGCAGTCTGTGCGGCCAACTAAAAAGTGAGGTTTCTCTGGGATCCCAGGTAGTCAAAGATGTTCAGGAGGTCTCAGATGTTTCCTTAAAAAAAAAAAAATCACACTGAGTTAGAAAGAAGGAACAAACCTAGTTTCCCTGACCACCAAGACGGTCGCAGCTCAGGGGTTTATTTGTTGGTTGAAGAGGTACCAGGTTCGGATGGGGATACAGGTGATGTCAATCATGCATCGTTTGCAGGCAAAGCCACTGGGCCATGAAAGGGTGGTTGGGCACTGGAATAGACTGCCCAGGGAGGTGGTTGAGTCACCATCCCTGGACATGTTTAAGAGACGTTTAGATGTGGTGTTGGCGGATATGGTGTAGGGGAGAACTTTGTAGAGTAGGGTAGATGGTTGGACTTGATGATCCCAAGGGTCTCTTCCAACCTAGACAATTCTATGATTCTGTGATTCTATGGACATGTAATAACCGCCACCTGCTGACTTGTTGTGGGGGTTGAAGGTTAACTTTGCTCCCTGGGCTTTGTGGGTGGTGTAAGCCCTCAGTCACACCTGGGCAGCCCCTGGGCCTTCTGGGGAGCCCAGCTGGGAGCAAGGACCTCATGTGAAGAGGAAGGGCTTCATGTGAAGAGGAAGGGCTTTCCTAGTTCCCCTGTAAATGCTGGCTGTGAGCAGCTTGCTTTGGGGGGTGTGGGGTGTGTGAGGCAGAAGAAAATCTGGCCTGCTGCTGTTACTGAACATTTGAAGTGATAAAAGATGTTTTTTTATCCTCTCTGACTAAGTTAGTTAACAGTTTGGATGCTGACAGTAGGAGCAATTCTGCAATGTGAAAGGTACTATTTTTTTCTTTTTAAATGATGTGCTTTCTTGGAGTATAATTACGTAGAAATGCAAGTGTCCTGTAAAACAAGGGTGAGTGTGTAATTCTGTTGATCTGGGGGAACTGTAGAAGTGTTTGCATTCAGACTTGCCTGAATTAGCTCTGTGACCCGGGTATTTACGTAAGCAGCAGTTCAGCTACTTTCTGGATTTTAAGAGTTGAATCACTGAAATATGGAATAACTTCCTTGCCCCTGCAGTTCTGGCCCGGACCGGCGGTGAGTTGGGATAACTTCTTTGTGCTGTAATGTTGAGGCGCAGAGCTGCACTTAGCTGCAGTGGTGGGGAGAGCTGAGGCTTGAAGATCAAAGTCCTGAAAGTAAGAATTAAATTTGCTTTGTCTTTTTGTAGTCTGCACAGCTCTGCCTTTTTCCGAGTCCCAGATTATTCTCTGTTCTGTATATGCTAGGTCTGGCATTGTGCATTTTCTAGGGAGAACGTGTGTTCATCGTGTCATTGGCTTTGGGAATCGGTGTGGGGAGTTTCTCTCTGGACTGCTGTTTTTTTTTTTCTGCCGCTTTTGCTTTGCATTACCTCCCTGTGGTGGTTTGGTGTCATTAAGAAAGTGGATATGGATGTCACCAAACTGTTCCTCTGCTCCTCAGCTGTGCTGTTTAATTTTGCCGTGGTTGTTTTAGTGATACCGTAACAAATTCACAGCCAAAGGTGGTGGGAGTGTCACAGAAAAGATGGGTTTAATAACCACTTGTAGAGCAAACAAAAGCAAATCCAGTGACAGCCCTGGCAATTCCCACCTTCGTTATTGCTGACAGACGGCGCAAGAATAAAAACAAGACGGTTTACATGCACTGACACTAATATACAACCAATGGTGATGTCCCGAAGGAAATCTCACCAATTAGCATGAAAGCTGCTGTAGTTATCAACTTAGACAAGACTTGGCCATGGAAAGTACAAGGTTTAAAGATGAACCTGTGACTCCTTCTCCCAAATGCTTTCCTATCCAAACGCGTGTGGAGATTTTTAAGACAGCTCAAGCAAACTTCTTGGTAGGCTCTTGTGGTCTGGTGAAGCTGTTTCCTACATGGCTGTCTTGCTTCCAACGCCTGTAGTCTCTGGGAATGAGGTAGTGTAGTGTTATAGTGAAAACAAACACATTTTTGTATGTATATATATATATAAATAAAGGTGTGAAATAATGTGATTGCATGACAAAGTTCAACATCGGAACAGTGTTTAAAAATGAAGATGGAAACACAGAGGTGTGTGTTATGGAGGCGGAGGATAGGAGGGGAAGGGTTTGGGTTCCTTCACTTCACATAAACTACTCCATACCCCGTGTTTAATCTGGAACTGGACAGGAAAAAAATGAAAGGGGAGAAACTGCCACACCATCTGTAAAAACTGCCATGGCAATTTATGCTGCATTAAAAACCTTTCCCTGAAGCTGTGCTTTAATAAGATTCCTAGTCAGAAGTCAAGCTCTGCCGAGTAATTCATTCTAAACTCTCATAACGCATTTATTAGTGCGGCAACGGCAGAAGTGAAGTGACCACTTTTGAGGTCCGTATTCAAAATTAGCAAAATCTAATGTCATTCCGAGTTAAAAAAGAAGGAAAACGAGAGCTGTAACATGCAGTGAGTGATATCTTTTGCATTAGCAGGCGGCTAAATGAGCATTGTTTGAAATAACATTTTATTAGGTTTCCTTAAAGTGGATACTCAATGTGATAGATTATTTTTTTATCTTGGATAAAGTTGTTGAAATGAGAAATGTTCCATTATAAAGAAATTTCTTGAAAGACAGGAATACACTTTATCATATTATAGCTCTTGCATCATATTAAATGATACTTGTGTGTTTTATTGAAATCCAAACCTCTTGCTTAGTGTTTCTTTTCCAACAATACAAAAGCTTATGATTCACAACCTCTTACATAATACATATATTAATGAGTTTCTGCATATTTTATTGCTTTGTATTATTCTAAAAGCCATTAATCTATTTTTCTTGATTATCAGTTATGGCAAAAAACATTATAATTTTTCTCTGAATCTCATTGCTGCCAACCAAGTTCAGCACTTCCAGAACTAATTTCTTTAGCTACCTGTTAGACTCATTAAACCTGATTGGTTTATTCTTCCTTTTTCCTGTTGAAAACTGTATCCAGCCAATGAGCCAGCGCATTTTTATCTGAATCCAGGGGAATAAATTCTGCTTTGGGGTACTTGCATGTTCTTTCATTCAAGTAGATTAGAGTTGTGCGTATGAATCTCGGGCCCTAATTATATTTCTAATAATAGAAATTTCTTGCTATAAATACATGACTCATGGAAATGTATCCTGTATGTTTAGGCTGCAGATGTGACTTGTGCATATTCATTAACCTCCTGGTTCTCCACTTGAGATATGGAAATGTATGATGATTAGCAGAGGACCTGCTCGGAGGACACAGGGCGAAAGGGTGTTTGCCACCTCTGTTGCTGGGGGGGGCAGGAAAAGCCAAACTAACAAATTGTGGGAGCAAGTGGCAGTGGCTTCAAGCTGTTCTTGTGTCCTCTCTGTCATGGACCAGTTCGGGGTGGAGCAGACCCTGTTGTAGCTTCAGACTGGAGAGACTTTCAGATGTAGGGCCACCTCATGTGGTGCAGTTTTGCCTCTATGTAGCGCTTCACACTTTATTTGTCCTCTTATTTTCCTTAGTTTGAACTGATTTATTTGATGAAGGGAAATAAATACATATAGATATACGTTTCAACTAATTTTCCGTTTGCTGTAAGTCATATAAGCTAGATGTTTAAGTTACCTGGCTTCTAATTCATTTCTGGACAAACTTCGAATTTCACAGGGATCTGTGTGGTTCATAGGCACGTGATCGGTAGTTTTGTGCACGTATTGCAGCCTGCTGTTAGTCCCAAGAACTGGTTTTGCTGAGGATCACTGCCTGCACTGGTCTGAACAGTGGTTTGTGTGAGAATGGGAAAATATCTATAATATGCAGTATATATCGTGTACTGTATTTTTGACGAGACCACCTAATCATATTATTTGTATATGTTTTCTTTTCCACCTCAATGGCTTTAGTTACTATCAAAACAGGACATTAATGATTAAATCAAAAGACCCATCATTCTCACACATGAAAATGGGTGGCGAAGACAGTTTCTGCTGTGCAGAAGCAAATGTGTGGACTGCAGACCACTTAAATCCCCTTTTAACCTGTTCTGTGGAATTAAGCGATGCACAGATCCCACGCTGTCCCAGCTCCAAGGGGTCCATGTCACCCGTGGGGAACAACCACACTTTCACTGCGAGCACAGACCTTAGTGGTATGGGTTTAATTAACAAATTGCGTGAATACGATGTGGCAGAGTGAACTCTTATTTTACCCTGGCAATTATTGATTTATATTCCCAGAGTGACAGAAAGCATTTTTATTTTTATGTCCAGCAACAAGTTGTTGCCATGGCAACGTCAACGTTGGGTACCTTTCGCATCCCACCCTCATCCCGAAATGAAACCCAGTAGGTTCTGAAACTCTTTAAAAATGATTACAGTAATGAATTTTTAAAGATAAGTTTTACTTCTTGTCTCCTTTCCTGGGGGGAATAATTCATATTCCAGGAAGGTAATGCATGAATCTATTCTACCTTTTGTCAGCCGTTGTCTGTATTGGGCAAAGTCCAACATTCCCTACAAAAAGAGCTGGAAAAGCTTCATTTTTTGCCCTCTTTGACCCTTTACCTACTCCGTGCCTCC
>VZSZ01010734.1:425004-449635 GCA_013398815.1 Ibidorhyncha struthersii | reverse complement strand
GAGGGGGAAACTCCACCAAAACCAGACCCATCCTCATCACTTCCTTCAACTGCACACTCGCTAAGTTTATTTTTTTTTAAATCTTCAGCCTGTTTCTACTACGCGTGCAGCCAGTAGTAGAGTTTGCAAAGTCAAGCTCTCGTCTTTGCAGGGTGCCTGGATGAGGCATGTGTTACATCTCTTCTGTTTGCTGAGTGCAACTTTGATACTTTCCAGCCTTGCTAGATGATTCTCCTTGTTTCAGGGGGAATCTCCCCAAAGCCAGAGGTGAAGTGAGCAGGCTTATTCCTAAGGCTCCAGTAATTTTTTTAACCTCTTGTAGTTGCTCCTGTCTTTACAGCTGAATTTCCAGGTCATGCTGCCTGATGGCAACCATGGTTTCTGCTGTGACCGAGAGCGGGCTGCTTTTTATGAATATATAGACTGCTGCCGCGGAGTACCCGTACCCCAGCTCTGAGGCTTGCTCTGCTGAGCGCTGACCTGCTGCCATCTCCATTCCAATGAGAGTGTATGTTTGGATTTAAAAGATCATGCTTATATTCTTCTGACTTTGCTAAAATATTTGTTTTCTTGGACAAAGGGAGGGATAGCTAACTGGCTATGGTGATGAGCAAGCACATATGGTAGCAACTGTAAATCCAATAATGTGAACTCTTCCCACCAGCGCTGGGGTGCATGTCGGCCCCCCTCTGGATCCTCACAACCAGGCTTTGCTAACAGAGGTGCTTTCTGCCTGAAAGGAAGAGTGTCACGTTCCCAGCAGCTAGTTTGTACTGCTGTTTCTGCCAGCTGCTGGGTGCCCAGGCAGGTTGTGGAGTCCCTGACCTTGGAGATACTCAAAACCCAGCTGGACCCAGCCCTGAGCAGAGAGGATCTCCAGACATCTCTGCCCACCTCGGCAATGTGAGGAAATAGACCCAAACCATGCCTTAGTGCAGGTGCCAGCGCTCCAGCTCCGTTTGTGGGTTGGCTTATGGTAAATACTCACAGCTTATGCAGCCAGAGTGGCCTCCTGCCATCCCTGGGTGTCCCATGAAGGCTGCTCTGCTCCCTGCCTGCCTTGCTGGGATGGGACAAACGAGCATCATAGAATTGTCTAGGTTGGAAGAGACTGCTCTTCATATGATTTGTCTGCTAGGCCCTTCACCAGTTTCGTTGCCCTCCTCTGCACTCGCTCCAGCACCTCGATATCTCTCTTGTATTGAGGTGCCCAAAACTGGACACAATACTCGAGGTGTGGCCTCACCAGTGCCGAGTACAGGGGCACAATCACCTCCCTACTTCTGCTGGCCATGCTATTTCTAATACAAGCCAGGATGCCGTTGGCTTTCATCAGTGCCTGAAAACCAGCAAGAAAATACGCGTGCTGCTGCACCCAACTTTTAGCATTGACTGGCTGGAATTATTTACTGTTAGTGGATCAGCAGGTAGTGAATAGTCTTTCCTTTTTTTTTTTATTTTTCCCCCATCTTGCAAGGTTTAAATATAATTAAAAGGAGATTGACTGAAAATCAAGTTTGGTTTATCTGCGGGTGACCCAGCAAACCACATCTTTTTAATTTCATGCATCAATGAGATGATACGTCATGCTTTGTACAGTGCGACAGCTTGCTACATTGCATAACTCAACATGCTGATGCAACCAGGCATGCAAAATTAACCTGATCGTCAAACCCAGGAAATTCAAGACAACAAGCGGCTTCCTCTGCCGCTTGCATTGTTCAACAAGCCTTGTTATTCCCCGACTTCCGTCTTACTCCTCTTCTCTACAAATGACAAGAATGGAGTATTTTGAAAGATATGATTGGGTTACAGTTAGAAAATGTGGATAACTCCAGGCTGGACTGGGGTTGAACTGACACAGTATCTGTCAGGGGCTGCCCAAAAGGATGGGCACCTCTTTGGCTTTTGGCTTAGCTTGGGAAGGAGAGCGGCTTAAGGGGCTTCTTGTAGGGGCTGTGCCTATCTCTTTTTCTTTAGCAGTGGTAAGAGGCTGTAGTTCCAACATCTCCTTGCGTCCCATTTACCAGCTCTTAGGACTATTGTAGCGCTGCAGAGAGGCTGTGAGTCCAACAAACCTCGTATGAATTTGCCTTTCTCCATTTCCACATAGCACAGCTGTGCAAGCACCGGCTGCCATCTGGCCTTTGTGGTTAACTTCTTTTTGGAGTGACGTGGAGAGGGACATTGCTACAGCTCTTCTGCTCCTCTGCAGTCCTGTAAGGCACTCGGGTCACCTCATCTGCTTCCATCCCAAGGAAGGGAAAAGGAACGTTGCTCAGCAGGTGCAGGGCTGCTCTGTGGGACCATCTGCAGCCGCTCCTGAAAGCCTCCAGCAGCACGTGCTCCGGTCTTGCAGTGCCCCAAGTGGAGCATAATTACGACCTTCAGGGAGGATAAAAGACTGACGCTGGGCATGAATATCTTCAGAGTCAAAGGCTGCGGCATGCCACGTGTAAGCTTGAGCATCCAGTGCTTTGCTCAGGGCAAAATCTTTGCTTAATATCTGACATCTGTCAGTGGCCCCTTGCATGTTCCTGGGTGAAGTAAAATAGAAATTCTGCGGGAGTTTCTGGCATGGTTGCAGCAATGGGAAGCCCTGAGAAACTGCTCTTGATGACCACGCTTGAAAGTATGGAAAACAGGGAGGATTTGCTGTGCAATCTTACCTGTCTACTTGTGGTCATTACCCGTAGCATCTGCGAGCAGCTCAGGAAAGCCCCTGGCTGCAGTAACGAGTGAACAGTGAGCACCTGAACAGTGAAAATCAAACCAAAATGGTGCTTAGTGCCTAAGCAAGGATCCGACGGACTATTGCAGTGATTGGGATAGAGTTTTTTTGGTAATGGTGACAGTGACATAGTCGTTTACCTGCAAATTAAAGCAACCAAAATATGGGCTTGGATGTCTCTGGGTGACCAGAGTCATACCCAGATGCTGCTGCTCTGGCTGGAAGAAGTCCCTTTGGAGCAGGAGCTGCTGTTTGTGTAGCACCCGGTGCGATGGAGTTCAGCTCCTTGAGGTGTCCCTCTGGTTTTTCATGTATATTAAGAGGGGAAAATGAACTGCCTGAAATCTGTTTCTCACCTTAATCCCAGTATCAGCAAAAGGGCTCCTCTAAAATAACGAGAATTAGTATTTCTCGGAGAGGTAGAAGAGGGCCATGACAATTTGGAGTCCTTAGATATTGTTCTTGCTTGAGTTGCTTTGCGTTTTCTCAAAGTGTACAGTGCCCTCTGGCACAATATACATCCACACTGCATCGCTAAGTGCTGAAACTTCACATCTTAATTCTATGTGAGTGGTTTTCTCTGGAGGCGGCGATGTCTCTGTGGAGAGGGAGCCTGATAGCAGCACTGAGAAGGTTACGAATTATGCAGAAAAATGTTGATGGTGTATTAAAAAATTCTTCACTAATGTCTTTATTTTTGTTTTTGTCTTGTACAATCATGTTTGAAGTACATCCACTTTGAGGCTCAGTGAGGAGAAGCCTGTTTATTTGAAGCTGATGGAGATACTTGAATGGAGGATAACTGGGATATAGGGCTCTGGGATAAATTACTCCACTTGTATCTTCTTTTTCTTTTAATCTGGAATGCACATAAGCCACACAGCAATATTATCATCACTTTGCACTTTCCTTAGGAACTATCTTAATATTCTATAATCCTCTTTGCTACAGAATGGGGACTGAACTAAGATGGAATTATATTTTAATATTTTAATGTAATTCCTCGTGAAACAAAAGGGGACCGTGTTCAGAAGCTGGCTAGATATATGGCAAATGGGAACTAGACAAGCTGTGTAACATCATGACCAGTTTCTATGGCAACAAAAATGTCAGCTATCCTTTTGGCTGATTCTATTAATCTGTGGTAGAGGCACTGATACTGACACATTCGGAATTTATTTAAACAAGAAGGTGAAAAGATAACCTCAGCAGAGCTTATAAACAAGGGGGAAGTTAAGCCACTAACATAATGCTATCTGACATGTATGTAACGGTGTAACAGGCAAGTAAGACATTTCCAAGGCAGCCACTCTGAATTTTATCAGAAAAGTGATTAAGCCGTTTACGGGGAGGAGTTACCTGCTATTGTTTGTGTTTTTGACAAAATTCCAGACTTGCCTCCAGGGTTGCCATACCCCAAAATGCTGCCCCGTGTTTGCCCCCGTGCTGTAGAACCAGTGGCCAGGTAGCACTAACCCCACCGAGCGGGGCGAGAGCTGGGCACCTGGGGCACCCTAAACTAGTTGCCGAGTTTCTGGGGTCTTCCCCTTCCACGCTTGCTGGCTTCGGTCCTGGTTTTATTCCTGTAGCCGGAGCAAAGTGGCTGCCTGACAGAGAAAGCTGTAGTACTTGGTGATTAAAATGCAGGGGCTGGCCACTGAAAAATGGAAAAAGCGGTTGCAAGGAAACAAACTACATTCTCTGTTCCCTCTATGTGGGTCAAATATTTTCCTAGGGATACTCGGAAATGATTGTGCCATGCTATTTCCCTTTGGTACTTTATCCTTTATTCTCTTGTTATTGAAATAGCTGAATGTTTTCCTACTTTTCAGTGTACCATGACAATACAAACTGTACGGTGATGTCGGAGCACAAAATAAATATGGATGCAGATACTTGTCATTATGATAAAACAACATCTTTTCATCTTTATCTTGGAATTACAGGCTCCTCAGGAAGATGACAGTGTCTTGTTATGGAAAATGAATTTTCGGTAGTAGAAAGATATCTTTTAACTTATTCTTGAATTCTTCCTGTTTGCCAGAGGCATGTAGAAAAATTAGCTTCTTTCCCAATTCTTTTGCTGGTTTTATTAAAATTCATAGTACAAAAAGTGCCATATAAAAGTGCTTGGCGTGTGACTGAGAAAAAGAAGAGCTGGAAAATGCAGAGCCGAAGTTATTATAAGATTATTAGCTGGCTGCTGTCTGGATTTTTTTTTTTTACTTATTTAAAAAAAAAAAAAAGGAAGCCCTCAGTATCTTTGTCCATTTCTTTTTAGGCTTGTAATGTTCTGAAAGGTATTTAATACAATATGTATTTATATATTTCTGATTTAAAAAAACCCAAAACAAAACAAACCAAAACCAAATGAATTCCCAAATAGTAAAATTGTCAGAATTGTGACCACAATATAGCTCCTGGAAACAGAGTTTATGTGAACTTTTGAACTTCTTCAAATTCAGAAAAGCTTTCTGATAGGGACAGGAATTCTCAAATTTATTCCATGCTTCTGTTAAACAAAATCATGTTCCTACAACCTGTAGCTCTGCCTCTTGCACCCCTGTGACCGCTGGCTTTGTTAACCAGGTGTTGTTGCAAAATTGCACAAATGCATTATGTTTTGAGCTTTTATGAAGTTAAAAAGATAAGTAGCGGTAATATATCTGGTACACAGCAAAGCTGTCTTCTCCTAGTTTCCAGTCCAAGAGCAACAGTTATATTCAAGTCAAGTTTCTTGTCAACCTGTGTATTTAATAGCATCAATTTATGAAGTTCTGCCTCTAACTCCCAGGGGATCTTGACAGTGTTTTAGACAGGTTTTCTTAGCATCTTTGTAATGTCCTAGTAGAGAAACATAGGTAATGTCACTTGATATTGCAGAAAATGAAGCAGATGTGACTAAGACTGAACCTGAGAGCTTGAAATAGCCTTGCTCTGCTGCTGTCTAGGGGAAGTGAGGATGGAGCTGCTTTCGGGAAAAGCTCCACTCCCTCCCGAATCCCAATGCAGTTTGACCTTATCAGGAGCTTTTTCCGAAGGTCATGGAATCATCTAGATTGGAAGGGACCTTTAAGATCATGAAGTCCAACCATTAACCTAACACTGCCAAAACCACCACTAGACCCTGTCCCTCAGCACTGTGTCTACCCATCCTTTAAATAACCATTGGGGATGGTGACTCAACCACTTCCCCAGGCAGCCCGTTCCAATGTTTGACAACCCTTTTGGTGAAGAAATTTTTCCTAATATCCAATCTAAACCTCCTCTGCTGCAACTTGAGGCCATTTCCTCTCATCCTGTCACTTCTTACTTGGGAGAAGAGACCAAAACCCACCTCGCTACAAGCTTCTTGCAGGTAGTTGTAGAGAGCGATGATCTTGATTGTTTTGCTTTTCTTTCCTTTCTACAGGAAATTTTAACAAACGATAGGTGTGAAGGTTTCTCTAGTCCTGGTAGCAGCAAAAGAGCATCTTGGGTTTCTTCCTCTCTTGGCATGCTTTCAAGTCTGCTGGAGATGCCTCTTTTTGTGCATCCTCACTGAAGACCCACCTGAACTCAGAGGTCCCACAGACTGGGGAGTGTCACTAATTGAGATCACACGGAAGAATGTCATGTTTGTCCTGAAAATCAGAGAACAACACCACTTTAAACAGCTTCACTGAATAAAATATAGGAAGCCTGTTCTTTATCCTGGATTAATTGTTACAACAAACCCAGACTTTCTTCCCCAAAGAAGGTGAAATCTCCTATGAAGGGAGAGAGTGGGGGAGTGGAATTTCTCCTAATTGTTTTTATTCTTAAGCAGGGCTGACATACAGTCTGCAACAAACATTAACAACTCATGATTCAGATGGAAAGTCATGCCAGCGATGACTGTGAGAAGAATGCAGTCTTTCCTTCTGAAGCCATTGACTCGGAAAACTTGCGCGCACAAAAAGGCTGACCTTTTGAGGAGTTACAGACATTAACTTTTGATTAAGTACTGTATTTAATTTCACTGAGCATCTAACCTGAGGGCAGGCTCTAGCTTAGCATACTTTGAAGTCAAATGCCTGGCTGGTCCTGTCATGATCAAAACACATTTTTGAGTCCCAGGTATTAGCGAGGGGAATACCTCTGGTGCAAAAGCAGATATATCTTGATTTGTTTTAAGTCCTTCCTGGATGATTTTGAAGGCATTATTTGGGATACCTCTTGTAGTACTTTAAAAGTAAGGACTCTCATTCATTCTTTGTCATCTTTTGTTCAGTAGCTGCAATTCTGATCTGGCAGAAAAGAGTGTTTATGCTCCAGTTGCCTGAGTTGCCATCACTGTATGCTGAGGTTGCACTGGCTCTGTGTTAGTGCGCTTGGATTTCCTTGTCTGCCTTGCCTTCTACCCTGCAAAGGCACAAGCACTGATTTTGGTTGTTATTTTTTTTATGCATGTTTGTGTACATACGCATGCATGTATATATGATAAAAATGTTGTATATAATACGTATATTGTGTATCTGTAATGTCATATATTATCTCATAATGGCATATTTCAGGTATCAAGCATTGTGTTTAAAATCCAGGCATTCCTCATCAATAACGTGACCTGCCAGATGCCTGTCTAGTGAGCCAGATGTTGCTAGAGGAGCTCTTCAATAAAGCCTGCCAAAGGACTAGAAATCACGTCGCTGGCTCTTGGCAGATCTTCATGTGCATTGGAAGTAGGGCATCCTGTACGTGTGTGCCTCCTCGGAGCGAAAGGACGGCGTTTTCAGGGTCATGTCAGAGCAGCATAGGCCAGAAGTGGAAGGTGGGAGTAGCAGAGAGCTGGCCTGATGTTCATTAGCAAGCTTCATAGCTAATTAAGTGCCTTATTTGACACTTCTAAAAATGATATATGGACACATGACTTAGTATGTACTTTCACCTCTAAAGGATACAATCAGAACCACTTAATTGTAAGCTGAAGGGCCTCCTTCTGCTAATAACTAATGTTGGTTTTCCATCTGCTTTTGAAACCCATTAAATTTAGAGCTGCTGCACGTTTACTCCAAAATATGGTCCCCGTTGAATTTCCTTCTACCAAAGAGAAGCAAGTCTACCAGGACCTGCCAATAGTATCGTTTCTCCAAAACTCTTGATCTTTCACTGGTGCACAAAGGGAATCACTTAATGACCACAAAACCTTCCTTGGTTGCTCTGTATCATAGAATCGTTTTGGTTGGAAGAGACCTTTAAGATCATCAAGTCCAACCATTAACGTAGCACTGCCAAATTACCACTAAACCATGTCCCTCAGCACCACATCTACCCGTCTTTTAAACACCTCCAGGGATGGAGACTCAACCGCTTCCCTGGGCAGCCTGTTCCAACGTTTGGTAACCCTTTTGGTGAAGAAATTTTTCCTAATATCCAATCTAAACTTCCCCTGGCACAAGTGTCAAAGTCCCCCTTGGCAGATTCCCGGGACAGTTGAACCATGGGTGAATGACCAGCAGGTTTTCTTCCCTATGGACCATGTCACATTGTGGTAGGAGATTCAGCCCTGTCAGTGTGTGAATTGAAGTCTTACATTTTGTGCAATACTTAGGAAATATTAAAACATACTGAAACGAGAGGATATTGCCTTTAATTAGGCTGGACGTGTGCTGGATTCACATTAGGAATGTCTGTTCTGCATGAAATCAGGTGGGATTAGAGCCGCTGCTAGTGCAAACTGTTGGGGACATGGTGAAGTCGGTGCAGACGTGCTGATTCACTCCTCTCTACACGTGGCATTAACACTGATCCTTGTTACCAGACTAAAAACGTCTAAGACGACGCAAGACTGTGATACTTAACATTTTTAGGCAATTGCTGTTTTTGTCAAAACTGTCTGTAGCTTTTCTTCTTCAGCACAAGATGGTAAGTAATGAGCTATTGGAATAATGTCTGTTTGAAACATCCGTAGCCATATGGCAATGTGGGAGGCGAGGATAAAACAGGGATCAGTCACAAGTGTTTACTTTGAAGGATAGATAAAAAGGCAAGTTTTGTGCTGCAGCTTGGTAACGTGTTGGATCAGGTACTGGAAACAGAGTAGTTTTTAATTACTTTTGTGTTTAGTGAACTTGAAAATCCCAAGCACTTAAATCCGTTGTGTGTTAGTCCTCCTGATTGCTCTCTTCAAATCTGCACTGTAAAATAACAGGACAAATTGATGTTGCCTTTGAGTGAAACCACAGCTGGCTTATGCATGTATTTGGGCCCAAATAGGCCTGAAGGCCATGCCCAAAGAGCAGTGGTGAATGGAGTTAAATCCAGTTGGTGGCCGGTCACAAGTGGTGTTCCCCAGGGCTCGGTGCTGGGGCCGGTTCTCTTTAACATCTTTATCAATGAACTGGACGAGGGAATTGTTTATCAAACATTGGAATAGGCTGCCCAGGGAGGTGGTGGATTCTCCATCCCTGGAGGTATTTAAAGGATGGGTAGACGTGGTGCTGAGGGACATGGTTTAGTGGCGGTGTTGGCAGTGTTAGGTTGATGGCTGGACTTGATGATCTTAAAGGTCCCTTCCAACCTAGATGATTCTACATATATTAGATATTATTTTCAAGACTGATATGAACTGTATGTTGTTAAAATAGGGAAAATGTTGCTTTGGAAGGTTTGTAAAACTGCCTGGCTGCACTTGCAAGATGGCTTCAGAGGTTTTGAGGGTTTTTTAAGACCAGTTCGAGATCCCCTGGCAAGCACTTGGCTGAATAGTTATTTTTTCCCCCAAATAGCTGAAAAACTTCCACTCCTTCCTGGGGCAAGCCACAGCTGCAGGAAGCAGAGTGCTCTGGGAAAGTAGGTGGGTTATTTTGATAACTGAAGTGGTTTTGGAAGCGACAATTTGTAAAAATATCCCTCCGGAGATAACTCCACATTTGGGTTGTGCTGATTTTGTTTTTTTGGTTTTATTTTTGCACCTGTGCTGTCAGCTCCTGCCTCCCTCCTGGAACGGGAGCCCCAGACCTCGGCCGTCTGCTCCATCCCGGGGTTCCCACTTCAGAAACCTTTCAGGTGATGAGGCAAAAGAGGCCTTTCTGCATCCATCCGTGAGGCCTTTGGAATCGAGTGTTACTAACAAAATGGTTTGGTTCAGCAAAGAAAACCTTGCGTAGCCCGCATGCATTCCAATTTTAAAATACTTCTGCAGATTAATTAGGTTGATGATCCTACTGGGTAGGATGAAGGTGAAGAAGTAGGTGAAGAGAGAAACTTACTGCATCAATACGGTCCAGTGGTTTCCTCTGGAATACGTCATTGACTGCCGATCAACTAAAGGATACTCAGTGGTTTTGAAAAGGAAATCTTGTGGAAGTGGAACACTTTCTTCATAGAGTGGAAGTGCCGAACGGGGGCGGGGGAGAATAATCCTCAAACTTTACTAATACTGTGTGGGCTTTTGATTAGAGAGCAGTCTGTATGCTAATTGAATGTTGTCTTTTATTAGCATAATCTTGGGGTTATGTCTGGTCAGTATTAATGATAAGTGGCAGAGACGCATTTCAGAAATTCTATTTCATCAGATGGGAATTATATCCTGTAAATGGAAGCCCTGATCATAATATTTCATCTCTGTGTTGATTTATCCCAGTGTTAGACTATTTATATCGATTTGCTACTGGAAAACATATAATCTTGTATGTGAGCTACTAATTGCACACATACAATAGAGACATTATACACCGTATAATGTATAAATATATAAAAGATGAAGACTTTCTGAAATGTATATAAGTGGATTCTAAAATCAGTTTCAAGATAAAATTGCTTCATAAAGGAAACATATTGTATATATGCTTGTACGTACAACATGTACATATGTTTTTATAAACTTCATAACCATGTTTAATGCGTGTGCCTTAAACTTCCAGGACCATATTGCCTAGGGAATTATGCTTGTAGTTGTTCACAGGATAAGTGTTTATAATTGCTATGATTTTTGAGCACAATTATTGTAAGTAGCTATGCATCAAAATGAGCATTTAGAAGAGAAACAGGCTTTTTCCATGTAAGAATAATTTTTTTTTTTTTTTTTAATCCTAGGGAAGTGGCTTTGTTCTACCAGCACCTAGGTGACTTCACTAAAATTAAACAGAAACAATCCCAACATCTCTACCCATCCGTTTTAGTGCTACAAACAAATGTCTTCACAGCTATTTGCACTTGAAATGCTTCATTTGCCAACTCCAACGTGGCATTTGCAAATGCAGATTAGTTATGGGAACGCTGTTGGCTGCTGCTTCTTCCTCCTTTCAGATGTTGCTCCTACTGGACATTTCCTGCCCAGACTTGTAGGCAGCAAACATATGGTCTGGTAGATAGTTTATGGAATAACTTGCTGGGAGTACTTCAAGTGTTCCAGAAATCTCACAGGCAAAGATGCACAATTTTCAACATAACATTCATCTGAAATGCCAAAGTTAAGATATTCATTTGCTCACTCATATTGTTGCATTTCATAACGAAAGCGCAGACAGAGATAGATTGTGGGTTAAATTAACAGATACAAATCTCTGCCTTTATTAGCTGTTTGCTTGAAATGCAAACACTTTCAGGGGTCTGCGTTACAAGAAAAATTGCTATATCTTATTAACAAATGAGTTCCACAGCATCAGTAGCTAGCAACAGTGGAATTGTCTGTCTCTCTGAGATTACAATTTCCCACTTCACACTGTACAGCACTTCTGTTTTATCAAATGTATTCAGTGGCTGCCATCACTAAGGGAACTGTCTAATTCTTCCTTGTACTTCTGAACTGTGTCAAGTGTTCTGGGAATCAGTTTTCATACAATTTCAGTTTTTCATAGCCTATAGCAAATGAGTGTAGCACAGCAATTTTGTATTTTCAAATTTCCTCCAAGATCTTTTTCAGAAACACCCTGGTACACGGGGCCAGGATTCACCTGATGTAAGTCACTGTAGCAAAAAGAGTTTGATTTCAATTGCCTAGCAGGACGTCTTTATTTATATCTGCTAATCTTAGGCGAGGATCTGGATTCAGGCTTTGCCTTAATACATTGTTTAATATCCCAAAATGCGATGCAGATCAATGTGTGTTAGAATGATTCACCATTTTATCTTTCACGTGGCGCTTCTACGTGCAGGTCCTTTACACGGCTCGTCTCGGTACTGCATGTGAAGTTGTGGTGGTGAAACTACGGTGGCTCGGGGTGGGTGGTCACACATGGGGTACGTTGGTTAGCCTGCGGGGAGTTTGTGCCGGCGGTGAGAACTGACCACAGGCTGCCTGGCTGGGGAGCCAGGGACCTGCACCTGGAGGACGGAGAGGCTCAAAAAATGCCTGTAGAAGGAGAGTTGGAAAAGACAATGCAACTTCCATGTGAGCTTAATAGGGATTTTTCTTTCCCTCTAGTTAACTTCTATCCCACTGAGCTGAACCCATGTAATTTAACTTTGTCCAAGCACTCTTTTCTCTTCCGCAGTCTTTCTTCCTGGATGCACGTACATCAATGGAAACACAACCTGAGGTTTCTCTTCCTTCTCCTTTCTGTTCTTCTTTGGAGCTAGATGCCTGCTTTTGGTAGGAGCATTGGGTAGTGCACCTGGGTGAGGAACAAGCACCCAGTTCCTTTTGGAGTTAATCACAGTATATCTGTGTTGTGCCTTCCAAGTTGTAAACAAACTGGCTTCCCACTCCAAGTGTCCAGCCCTGTTGGTGCAGAGAGGCAGCCGAGCAGTGGGGCTCAGGCTTCGCTACTTGCAAATCAGAAGGGAAAACATGGTTACAGTTTGGAAACTCCCGCTGGCACCTTATCTGTTGCTCCAGAGCTCCCAGGTGCTTCTGCTCTCTTGGCAGCTGCAATGCCCAGATGCCAAACTGAGCAACAACATATGTGTTTTCTGGTGGCTGGCTTATTCACGTGATTTTTACGTGATGTCTTTGACTGTTTTTGTCATAATACACATGGAGCTGGTCCAGGGTCACGCCTCTGACAGCCTCTTCTGGCTGACTGTGTTTGATCAGCCCATGGTTGATTCCTGTTAAATATTTTCAGATAAATACATAGCCTGAGGCAAAAATTAACTTTAGCTTCAAGTGGTTTTGTGGTTTAAAGGTTGTTTCTTAAGTGAAAGTCGAGAACCGCCTTTGTCCTTTTTGCTGGGTAACTTGTCACTGTAGCTCATGTGAAGTGACTGAGAGCACTGCCTTTACAAAAGGATGTGTTGCAAAAGGGTGAGTCTTCTCGTTTCGGGACAGAAAAGCATTTTCTCTTGCAGAAAGGCTGTCATCTTCCTTTTCCCAACCCATCCCTTTCTACCAGTTTGAAAAGAAAGGGTTGAGCCACTTGCTTCATCCAAAGACAGTTTCAGTACCTGTCTTTAGGTACCACGGTGAAACCCAGTTTCACATCACCATTTTATTTTAACACAGGTTTTCCGGGCTCAAAAGGTTTTGAGCGTTTCCCCTTGCCTCGCTTGGCACCACGCTGTTGTGGAGACTTGTTTCTAAGCCCCTCTCTCTTTTCGGACCACTGGGGAAATGATGGTGCCCAGCTCCAGGTGGGGACACCCTCCTGGTGGGGACACCCACCTGGAGGACGGAGAGGCTCAAAAAATGCCTGTAGAAGGAGAGTTGGAAAAGACAATGCAACTTCCATGTGAGCTTAATAGGGACACCCACCTGGATGCTGCCGTGCCCTGCGTCCCTCTGTGGACCTAACCCTAGACCAACTGGGTCACTGATGTTTCTAAATTAGGCCCTTCCAGGCCCAAACTAAACATTATCAAACTTTGCATTTCTTTTTCAATGTTCACATGCCAAGATGAGTAGGGAGGAAAATCAGAACCTATTCAGTATTGTAAATACAGCAGATTATTATCCTAATATGTTATCCAGCAGTAACAAGCTAAATAATTCAGCACACTTTTAGGTCTCTATTCAAACTGATGAGCTGAAATAAAAAGTGTTGATTAAGCTAAGTGCATACCTCAGTGTAGATGGATATTGCTGTTTTGTTTGGTTCAGCTTTTTCCGAATAGGGGAGGTCTCTGATAAATATACAGCTATTCTTGTAAGGCTTCTCATAAGCTGCATTCCTTTGCTGGTTTACTGTCTTTTTAGTGTGATCGCTTTAAACCTGCATTGCAAAACTAATTGGGTTTTCTTTCTCTCGCAAGCTTGTGCGCTCATGATGGGTTTTGGTTTTAACCCTACCTCACTGCTGGAGTTCAGGCGTCACATAAAGAAAACCTGGCTGTAGGACGATGATAAAGCATAAGTGTCAACTTCTTGTATTTTCTTAAAGTATTTCCTAATTGAGAATGAAGTGTTTTTGTTCTAATTTTCCGCTGCTGCTTCCCCTATTAAAGATCCTATAGTTTCTAGAAAATTCAGTATTATTATCACACCTGAATAACCCATGTGTATTTAACAGGCTCACTCTCTCCCAGTGGGATGCTTATGAAAGGGGTGACGGCTTCACTGTGGGGTCTTTGGTCACTTCTGTACTCACATGACAAATGTGAGCGCGCTCTCCTGGCGTACAGTACCCTCAGGAGCTGCGAAGGTGGCTGTCACTGGGGTCTCAGATAGCTTCCTCAGAAATAACCAACGTCCTGGGGTCATCCCATTAGGGAACAGATTGGCAGAGATGTAATTGGATTTATTGACCAAATATTTTGACCATTCAGACCAGTTATAGGTGTTTGTTTCCTGTGCAAAAGAACAGGATCTTATTCCAAGATCCTTATTCCAAGAAGGCCTGAGGGGGTGGAATCCAGGTTTAGTTGTGGCTCCATTTTTATACGGAGATCCCTACTTGTAGCACGCGGTAACAGTTAGGCTTGATCTGTAGATGTACTAACCACACCTTTGCGTAAACTACCCCTTAAATTCTCAAACTAAAGCTTTATGTATAAGAGGAAAACAAAAAACCACCATGATTTTGAATGCAGGTTTATCGAGCGCAGTAAATCCGTGGAGGAGGGCGTATAGGAAAAGGTGGCTGGCAGTCTGCTCAAAGCGTTGTGCCAAAGAACAGAATAAATGTTTCTTTGGGAAGCTCATTTTTCATAGTATGTGGTACATTGATGAAACAGTACTATTCCTACTGAAATGAGCTGTTATCGCTTCTGTAATTAGCCCGGTGTTAATGATATGATAGGACTTCACCCTAATTTCAAAGACACAAAGTTGTGTTATAGAGACTGAGTTCCCAGAAAACTGATAGAAGAATCTTTAGTCTTGCTATGAAGTATTTAAATAAATTGGCTTTCCAAAGAAACTTTTACGGTGTTTGCCTAAATTAAATAGCCAGTTGCTTTTGTAAAAGAATTGAAATGTTAAGAAAAACCCACACATGTTCAATTAAATCTTTTTTTTTATATATATAAAAGCTTGAAGTATGAAACGGTCAGATTTTAATCTGAGTTTTCATTGTGGAGGCTCTATCTATGGAGATATTTCTGACTTGCACAGTTTCAATCAAGTTCAGAAGCTGATCTTTTCCTTCTCTGTCAGCACAGATACAGAAAAGCTGTTACAAAATGATCTCTTTAATCCTGTACCGTTTTTATGTGCCGATTAGAATCGGGGTAACTTCAGCCTGTGTTGAAGGAGTTAATCTTCCTGATGGAGATGTGAAAAGTAGGAGCCATTTTAAATCTCAATACCACATGCTGCCTTAGGGATCACACTGTGCTAAAACCCAAGATAAAAAGGCCTGACAAAGATTATTGACGGTTTACCTTTTAATGAGCAGCTTGGATTGATTTTTATTTCCCTCTGGGGCTGCTTGCTTTGCCCTGTTTCCACCCATGATGTCATGATTAACAAAAACAACAACAACAAAATTAAGGCTTCATATCTGAACAATTGCAGAGAAATATAGAGTAGCCATGGCATTCAAGGAAAACCTGTGCCAAATCTCATTGAAGCTCCGAGGAAAAGCCGAAGCACTTGAGTCAATGGTTTGGTGCTTCTCCCGTCAGAGGAAATGCACCTTCTACCAAACAACACCCCGATTCTTTGTTTATATTATATATTTTAAATAGCATATCACTCTGCAAATCAACAGAAAAACATCAAGAAGTCTAAACAAAGAGAAAATGCCTTGAAATCTATTTAATACTGTTGTTGAAAAAAGCAATGATTTCTCTCTTTTTTTTTTTTTTTTGCCAAGCCCCCATCCCCCTGAAGCCAACACTGAACAAACCGCCTCTGGCTACGTTCCCATAATTTCGTTCAAATCCTTAAGCTTCAAAAGAGAACAGCTCTGCCGCCACAAAACTATCATCCCGAAAGCTCTTAAGCTCTGACATCATCTATTCTGTTTGAGTCCTTGCGTGTAGACCTTGCCAGAAAATGGAAATCCCTTTTTCACACGGGAGAAAGGGCATTTTTTTTTTTAAAAAAAAATCCCATTCTGCATCAGGATGAAACAGTATTTAAAAAAAAAAAAAAAATAAGAAAGTAAAAGGCTGTTTTTCCCAGGCACAGCTTTCCGGAACAAAACCCTTGTTTTCGAAGAATAGGCTGGAGCGAAGCCTTCCAGGCAGGCAGATGGGAAGACGGTGGCACAGAACCATTCTGCAAAGTGGAAACTTTCCCATGGAAATCTCCTGTCTTTCCAAGAGCAGGAGAGGCCCGTACCCAGGAGATGGTTAGGAGATGGCTCCAGCCTCCTGGGCAGGGCTGGAGAACCTGTCTGTGATCGGTAGGTGGTTTTTGGGCTGGCGGGAGTGAAGCGTGGAGAGTGACAACGTGCGTGCGTGGCAACTTGGAGGCTATAGGGGCTGGAAAAATGCGAATCCAAGCCAGTTTGTGAGAACTGAAGGAGCCTACTGATAAATCGGCGTTCCTCGGAGTTCTGTTGGGTGGCAGCGTAATTGGAAATGTGGTGGGTAAGAGCACTTGAAGAGTGGTACTTGTGCGGAGCTGGACGCTATAGAATATCATTCTTTAATGCACTTGGCCTGTTGCAGGAGAGATGCTGTTGGGCAGAGGATGGAGAGGGGAAGAGCAAACACAGAAGGGCAAGGGCTGGTTAAATTGCTTGAACTATCCCTAAAATCCTCTTCTCAAAGTGTGCTGGGTTTTCTTCTTGGTTGGGCTTTCTTTTTTTTTTTCTTTCTTTCTTCAGAAGATGAGTATGTTGAATAACTACAGGCTATTCTCAGCAGTGTAAAATTTCAATTCTTTAAAACACATTCTTACCTATCAAATTGGCAGGCTCGAGGAGCAGTTACTCTGCTGCAACTTCAAATCACCACTTCAAAAATTGATCTGGGCTTAGGTATGTCTTTGCGTGTCCATGCTTATTAGCTTCATGTTGTGATTAACTTAATGGGCTATGGAATTTTACATGTACTCTATGCAAATGCAACTGAAAAACCAATTATTGAAAAGTGAAAAATGAACTCTAGGAGACAGTCATTAGACTATTAGAATCCCCAGTTCCTTTGGAAACTGTATTTGGGTAATACGTGGTTTTAATACTGAATTTCAACCCCAGAAAGAGCAATTGGCAATTACAGTTTTTTCAGGCAGTATGAAAACATTTTGACAGCCCTGCCTGCATGGGCTACTAAGACCCACTGGGCTTTACGAGTTGGAAAATTAGTCACGGCTTCGATAAAATGTTGTAGTCCGCTTAGTACCCTATTTTCAAGATCCTTAGATGTACAAGCATCCGTGAATTTAGCTTGGGTGGCTGGTGAGCATAATCCATATTAGCTGGGCTGGATCCAGCAGCAGCGGTGCTCCCCTTGGCTGCTTCCTTGCAGGACTGTCTTCCAGTGAATGTGTTTCGTGTGGGTGGATGGTGATGAAAAACCTCCTCTAAAGCCTGATTAGGTAATTGATGTGCCCAAGACCACGTCGACAGGCTGTGGCAGCACCTATTGAGACAGCAAATAGATTAACACTTGTGTTACGGGGTTGTGGCCTGGATGGCGCTGCTACTGTTAACTGGAAAATAATGGTGGTGATTTTTGTTCCCCTCTATAAAAGCTCTATTTTTTAAATAAGTTCCTGTTTATGTGCCAAAGGGTGCTGCTACAGGTGGCTGTTGATCAGCCTTGTGGCATTTACGGGCTGGTGGCCCCCAGCTTTGGTTAACAGCATCTTTAAAAGGAGGCTGCTGGTGGGGGCACGGCTCGCACGTTGCAAGTGGCAGTGAACGGGGATACCCTGACCTTGCAGCATCTTCCTCAAACCAGGACACCCTCGCAGAGAGAATGCGAGCGCTGGCATTTGGTGAACTGTGCTCTCTCAGACTGGAGCTCACGTGGGTGTTTGTAGGGCACAGAGCTCAACGTGAAGTCAAAAAACTGATGCAAGGCCTTTGTGGAGGGAATGTTGTCAGTCCTTGAACACATGTGGACCAGCATGGTTGTGCCATCTTTCTTCCTAGCTGGTGAGCTATAAATAGCTCAATTCACCCCAGGGAGCCGGGGTCGTTTAGTCTGGAGAAAAAGAGGCTGAGGGGAGACCTTATCACTCTCTACAACTACCTGAAGGGAGGGTGTAGCAAGGTGGGAGTTGGTCTCTTCTCCCAAGTAACAAGTGATAGGACAGGAGGAAATGGCCTCAGGTTACGCCAGGGGAGGTTTAGATTGGATGTTAGGAAAAAGTTCTTTCCCTGAAGGGTTATCAAACATGGGAACGGGCTGCACAGGGAAGTGGTTGAGTCACACCATCCCTGACGGTTATTTAAAGGATGGGTAGACGCGGTGCTGAGGGACATGGTTTAGTGGTGGTTTTGGCAGTGTTAGGTTGATGGTTGGACTTCATGATTTTAAAGATCCCTTCCAACCAAAATGATTCTATGATTCTAACTAGTATTCAGCATGCCGAGATGCATGTTTGGACCCTTTATCCTCCCTTACCTTCTGTTTCCATCACAAGTTTGTCTAGTTTTCACTGCCTGCAATTTCTGCCCTCCCTCTGGAAGAGGTTTGGCACGTGCAGACACCTCCGCCCTGGCAGGCTCCCTGTCCTCTCTGTGGTGGAGGTGTGTGACTATAACACACCGTGCTTGGCATCGGCGTGTCTGACTAATCTGATAGCATTCTATGATGAGGTCACTAGATGGGTGGATGAGGGGAGGGCAGTGGATGTTGTCTACCTTGACTTTGGCAAGGCTTTCGACACTGTCTCCCACATCATCCTCACTGGCAAGCTTAGGAAGTGTGGGATAGATGGATGGACAGTGGGGTGGATTGAGAACTGGCTAGCAGATAGAGCTCAGAGGGTTGTGGTTAGTGGTGCAGAGTCTAGTTGGAGGTCAGTAACAAGTGGTGTCCCTCAAGGGTCAGTACTGGGTCCAGTCCTGTTCAATATATTCATCGATGATCTGGACGAAGGGATAGAGTGTACCATCAGCAAGTTTGCTGATGACACTAAACTGGGAGGAGTGGCTGATACGCCAGAAGGCTGTGCTGCCTTACAGCGTGACCTGGATAGGCTGGAGAGTTGGGCAGAGAGGAACTTAATGAAATTCAACAAGGGTAAATGTAGGGTACTGCATCTGGGGAGGAATAACCCCATGCATCAGTACAGGTTGGGGGCCGACCTCCTGGAGAGCAGCTCTGTGGAAAGGGACCTGGGAGTCCTGGTGGACAACAGGATGACCATGAGCCAGCAATGTGCCCTGGCGGCCAAGAGGGCCAATGGCATCCTGGGGTGCATCAAAAGGAGTGTGGCCAGCAGGTCGAGGGAGGTCATCCTCCCCCTCTACTCTGCCCTGGTGAGGCCGCATCTGGAATACTGCGTCCAGTTCTGGGCTCCCCAGTTCAAGAAGGACAGGGATCTGCTGGAGAGGGTCCAGCAAAGGGCTACAAAGATGATTAGGGGATTGGAACATCTTTCATATGAGGAGAGGCTGAGGGATTTGGGTCTCTTTAGTCTGGAGAAAAGAAGATTGAGGGGGGATCTTGTTAATGCTTTCAAATACTTGAAGGGAGGATGCCAGGGGGATGGGAGCAGTCTTTTTTCAGTGGTGCCCATTGATAGGACGAGGGGTAATGGGCACAAGCTTGAACATAGGAAGTTCCATCTTAACATGAGGAGGAACTTCTTTACTTTGAGGGTAGTGGAGCACTGGCACAGGCTGCCCAGAGAGGTTGTGGAGTCTCCCACTCTGGAGACATTCCAAACCCGCCTGGACGCTGTCCTGTGCAACCTGTTGTAGGTGACCCTGCTCTGGCGGGGGGGTAGGACTAGATGATCTCCAGAGGTCCCTTCCAACCCTGACGATTCTGTGATTCTGTGGGTCCTGCATAAGCCCGGGGGCCCCCACGTGGAAATGGTTGCGGGACCAGGGGCTGTCAGTGTATCTGATGGACCGTGAGTGTCTAACGCGCGCACGTACGCTGCCTTGTGCCGCAGGGAGCGCGGTGCCCGACTCGGTTCTTTGTTGGGCTCACTTCATCTGCTGTAAAACACTCTCGTAACAGGGTGACAGGCTGGAAGACCTTGTGTAGGATGGGTCACCCCGGGCTCCACGGGGAGTTGTGCAAACAGATTAGGGGCAGCATCTGACCTTTCATTTTCGGTAGTGCCTAGACACAATTGGATGAAGAGGTGAGAGGGTATCCAAAGAATACGGGCTGTAATTTAATCAATTGGCATTTAGATGCGCGGTGATGAGTGTCTGTAAATGCTTTGGATGGATGAATATAAGGTACAGCCAAAGGGAAAAGAAGTAAGGGTGTGCAAATTCCATGGACCAGAGTTTGGAAGCAGATAGCAAAGAGTAGATGAATGGGAGTGAGTGAGATGTGGTGAATGTAACAGAGAAGCTAAAAGCTACTGGACATAAAGCTTCATATGTTGAACTGTTTTGTCTACTCAGTCAGGTAGCTTAGAGCCATTTAAAATACCCTCTATACAAATCAGGAGGGGACAATAAAAATAATCAAAGCATAGATAAAGCGTGTATGAAGAATAAAAGAGCGATAAGGAAGATTATGAAGCAAAGAGAAGGAATAAATATGGTGTGCAAAGCAGATGTGGAGACTGAAGGGAAGGTGTATAAAAGATAAATGTAAATAATAAGACATTTGTCAAATCCTTGAATGTAAAATGTCAGGGCTTCAAGAACTTGTAAAGGTTATTTACTAACTAAGGCCAGAGTGAAACACTGTCTAAGTACATTGATGAAACACAGACGTGTGCATGTAAGCTTTGCTGAATAGGACTGGTTTCATTACTTAGTGCCTAAATAAAATATAATAATTCTTTGTCTCTTTGTTGCCAGGGAAATGGGAGATAAATGCCATAAGAAATTGATGTAAATTTCTGAGCTTTTAAAAGAAAGCAGGAATGAAGAGAGAGGGGAGAAAAAAATCACACAAGAAATTACAATGCTTAAGCATCGAAATCTATATTGGAAAACTTAAAGAGATAGAAATAACATAAAAGACTTGGGATTGAGAAACCTGTAGAATTGCATTGGTTTAGGTGTGGGAAGGCATTGATAAATTTTCAAAGGCCCTTGGGGGGAGTACATTCATAAACAGCATCTAGAGCTGCATTTAAAACTGATTCTGGAACGGGAGAGTCAAAGAAATTCTGTAAAAGCCTTAATAAGGTATAATATGGAAAACTCTTTGAAATCAGGATAATTAGTGTTCATTCAGAATTACATAATCACATGCAGTATCTAATTAATTTTTTTTAGGAACCAATGTCAGTATCTAAAAAAGTCAAAATACGTTAGGGGTTTGGTAAAGCGGTCTTTAGACCTCGTAGCGTTCAAAGGCTCATCTTCCTCTGGTCGCTGAGAAGGGCATCTGTCTTCAGCCTCTGCTTCAGAGATTTCACTTGGACCACGTGAAGCATTTTTGAGTTATTGGCATAGAAACAACAGAAAGAATTGTAAATGCTTCGTATGTTAATAACCTGGAAAGGGGAAATTGTGGCAGGATAAGAAAAAAATACAGAGTAATACAGAGTGGGGAAATAAAGAGTTAGAGCAGAGGAGGTAAGCAACCTATAATACTTCTGAATACATCCCATAGATTAAGAGCATTGACAGATAAGCAGGCTGCACAATTTATGGCAAAGCGAGATAAGCCTTATGGACAGACAAAGCATGAAATATAAAAAGATGCAGCAAAATAACCTCCATGGCTGTACACCAACAAGATGGAAAAGGAACAGATGACAAAGGTAGTTGGGTGATGTTGCCTTCATCACAAATGTTATCATCAGAGCATTACAGCAAACAATATATTAAAGCACAAGCAGCAGAATGACATTTAAATCGGATGAAATAATCTGACACCAAACAAAGGGCCGGGGACTACCTCTGCAGTCACGTGTATATAGCTTTACTTGCGTCTTTCTTGGCTATAGGCCCAGACAGCATACGGCAGAGGGCAGCCACCTTTTTCTTCTGAACTCCTGAGCCGTTTACATGCACTGTCCGCACATTTACATATACTGTACTGTTAGACATTTTATTGAGCACGTTCGTTAAAATTAACTTTTGTTGTCATAGCTTCTGGTTACATGCACACAATTGCCATAGTCTTGCAAAAGGAGAGTCTTGAGAAGAAATGCTATAATTACACTCAAGACTACTAGAATGAGATTTCTGTACTTGCTAAATGTAGGTTCATCCCCCAGATAGTTTCTTTCAGCTGTTTATCCTCTGAGAATCTATTAGCTGTTGCTGTTTCTGTGCAGGTGGTAGGATGGCTGTTTATAAAGAGCCATGTAGATAAATCAATAACATTTGCAAATCTGATGAACTAGGATGTGCTGCAGGTCGCCGTGACCGAGCTGCTCTGGGGCATAAGTATACAATTCACTCGACTCGCAGTCTGTTCCCAGGTGGAACAAGTGTTACTGGTTTTGGTTGTGGGTTTTTTTTTTCTTTTTTGTTGCCGGTCTCCTCAGTGCTATATTCTTTCTTCTTGTCTTCCTGGTGAAGCAGCTGCAAATTACGGCACAACCCCAAGCTAGAGCGGGGTGAATTCCCTTCCTCAGTCTTCTCACCTCTGTCCAGTTCTTCTGATGGATGAGAAGGAGGCAGAGTCCTGGGCATGCTGTGAAGGTGGTAGGTGGATTGCCCTTTGCTAGTCATCTGTGTGGTTTGTGGCTTACTTGCCATGTGCCTCGGACCCTGAAGACCCAATTGCTTTTACAGATCAGTGATGGGAAGCAGCTGCAATCTTCTCTGCATCCTGCCTGTCTGTCTTGCCAGCTCAAAGATGTAGGTTGCTCTTGGGTGCATCCTTCAAAGAGTCTGTCCTGCTTCCTTATGTGCAGTTGTGCTTTTCTAGGTGTTATGATATAGTTGCAAAGGGAGCAGAGTTCACATCTTTGAACTAAAATCATCCTCGTTCAATTTTAAGTACATTGTCTGAATTATTAGACCCGTAAATCTTCTGTAGGCAGCAATCCTCCACGTTTTTGGATGTCTGACACTGGATTAGTGGGAAAAGGCTGCTGCATCCGCACAGATCAGTTGAGCAGAGACGGTGTGTGCGTCTGCCGTGACCCATGTTGGACATGCTGCTTTCAAATCTAAATCTGCTAGTTGTGGGCTGTTTGGGTCATCGGCTGTATTACGCTGAGGATGAAGAACGTAGCAGCTCCTTCCTAAATCCTTTATACTTGTGATGTAGCACATCCAAAGTAACCCCAGAAGAATTTTCTCTGTACCTTCCCTTAGTCATGTACTTTAAATTTAGCAACAGCTCCTAATCTCACCACACTGTAGATGTTCAGCGGGTTAGAGCAGTAGTGGCTGTGTGTGCTGTACTGGTTTGCGTTTGCCTCTGCTGTAAGGGCGAGGGAGAAAGGTCTTTATTCACCAGAAGATCAATGATTAATTCCAAGCTGCAGAGTTTGGAGCTGATCCAGCCTAGAACTTCTCCAATATTTATGTTGTTTAGCTCCAGGATTTTCCAATTTAAGCATTTCTCGAGTCCAAGAAGGGTTATGAAGTGTTGAAGCAAACTCTCAAAATACTTACCTTGCCCTAAGAGGAATAATCTGCGCAATAATGTAAGAAGGTTTTAATCTATGCACTTTGACTAGTGGTTCGATAGTCTCTGAAGACGTCCCATTTAATTTGGAGTTAATTCCACCTTCATTGCTCCGTGGATGCACTTGAGGTGCTCTGTGGTGTTTAATTTGGGTTCTTTTGAATGCCAGATGCAGAGAATTAGAGTAATTATAGTGTGTAACTCCGCTTTTAAAGGCTGTTTCCTTTTTAGAGAGCATAAAGAGTATATAAATTGTTCTAAACGTTTTAGTGAGTATTGATGTCCTGGAAGATTATCCAGCTGGAAATAGAATGCAAGTTCTTTGTGTTTCTCTATCCAAAGATAACATCACCATTTCTGGCTTCTTTCTTAAGTAGAAAAAAAAAAAAAGAAAACCAAAACCAGCCCTGTCTGGGGGAGGGAAAAATGAGATGTATCTACACACGTGTAGTGCTCTTTGGGGAAAAATACCATCACCTCGATGGAAATCATCTCGTAGCACCACCCTTTACTTTAGGGTTTAGGAGACCTAGTTAGGGATTCGCAACCTACTGTGGTGAATACTCTTTGGGCTCAAAAGTAATGCCAATACGTATTTCCAAGTAAATATTTTATGCCACCTCATAAGGGTTGTTACTCACGGGGAGGAGATTTTATTTCTCTTCTGAAAACTAACCTTTGTGTCTGCAAAACCTCAAGAAATACTGGTTTTCCTTAGTGCTAGTGCCTATTGTGGAATCTCACCCCACTGTTTCTACGTGCTCGTTCCTTATGTCTCTCCTGAAGCTGCACTGTCAGGAGCAAGGACTTTGTTCCGTGTTACTGCAGTGCCTGACACAAATGGGCATGGCAGCAAAGCTTTTGCTCTTGCGTTAGCCCACGAAAAGCTAAGAAAAAGAAAAAAACAAAGTATCCAGGTCTATCAGG
>VZSZ01010734.1:394288-424992 GCA_013398815.1 Ibidorhyncha struthersii | reverse complement strand
ATATATATATATATAAATAACTGTGTTCTTTCCCTTCAGTGCAGTCATGACTGCAGGTTTTTAGTACCAAATAAAGGCAGTGGGCAGAGTCTTTGTTTCCTTTTCCAGTAATTGAATGCAATCCTGCGGTCTTTTCTGATGTCTGTGTTTTTGGCGGTCGGGTTCGGGGTGTGCAGAACGTGTTTGCACCCACTGGCCGTACAGCGAGGAGCAGCTGCCGTGGGGATTTTCACGGCACCGAAGAATGGACTCTTAGGAGCAGTCTTAAGTTTTCTGTACATTTAATCAGCTTTCCCGATGGGGAACTAAAACAAAAGGAATATATGTACAGCTAAACTTAAATCAAATTTCCTGTGAAAATACGAATCTGACACTCATGTATGACCTATTTCAGTGCACCATAATTCACTAGGGCAAAATGCGGTCCTCACACAATGTACAGGCTGTGATGAGATGCAGCATCTCTGATGGGGGCTTTAGAGGCAGTGGCTGCAGTGGGAATAGTGTCTGACAGCTTAATATTTCAGTTGTGACTGGCCGTACTTACAGTAATGAGGATGTGATTTTATTTTTTTTTTTAGCCTGGTTAGAGCCAGAAACATATGGTACAGTAGCAGAAAAAATTATTTTGGGTAGCGATCCTTAAATATTTTTTGGCAATCAAAGGACTAGGCCTTTCCCAAGGGAAAGCACAGAACTTCCCATAAAAGCACCGTACTGGCAAGTCTTTGTTACTGCTCTTCCACCCAAAGACAAGGGATTACTCCTCCCGTGTTTCACTTGGCTGCAAGTCTGGACAATATCTTCTCTGTTGGCAATGCTTGCTTAGCTTGCTGTCACCTGGAGGAGAGGATAGCACAGCAGGGTCTCTTTCCTTGCTATGTGAACGACTAATGTGTTGAGTGAATTATTTTAGGTTTGATTGATCTATTTATTTTTTAACTTATTTTTATTTTTTCCCCTTGGAAAGCATGTTCGTTGCTAGTGCAAGAGGAGGTGACTGATTTTTGCGGCGTTAATAAGTTTTATAAAGATCTCTTGAATAAAGAGTGAGCCATTTCTCAAATGTGGATGACTACAGTAAAACTACTGAACGTTAGAGATTGAGAGCATCGTGTCCATGAGGGTCTATATGGTTTTCTGGTCATCCTTGTGTCCGGGGCTCTGTGCAGGGTAATACACAGAGCTCGTTTTCTCTTCCTGCAGAAATGGGAAGTTCCAGTTGCGTCGTCCCATAATGAGTCTGTAGTCTGCGTCTGTATGTCCTTTATGCAGGTTACACATATGCCGCTTCCTCATTAGCATGTGAAACTCTGCCAAAGAGAGCAAGCGCGTGCCTGGGTTCCCGAGTTCCGCATGGTGGCCGATTGCTCCTCTCTCTTCTGCGTGGAGTGATTTCTGCAGGAGCTCTGATGTGGACGACGCAGTTTGGTGCACAAACTATCAGACGGGTTTGTGTCCCTGATGGTAGCTGAAGGGGCTGTTTTGTTCAGAAGCAGAAGGCAATCTGCTCTCAGGTGAAAGAACGAAGTCCGGTGATCCCAAATAATATCTTTGTCAACATTTATGGATTTATGGGGCTGCAAATATTATTGCCTCATCCCTGCGAGAGCCTTTGTAGGGAAAAACAAATCTAGCATGAGTGGTCCTCCAACCAACCTTATTTTCCCTCCTTGCTGGAACAGAGCACACTTCCCAGTGTTTTCAATGTAAAAGACACGCTTTGAAAGTGAGACCTCTGACCTCGCTCTGTAATGTGGTGATTCCTGGAAGCTGTGTTTTGCTGAAAGCTTTTGCTTTTAAAGGAGAAAAAAAGCAAACAAGGATGCTCCATGGAGTCAAAGCTAGAAAGAATTCCTTCTCGTAGAAGTCGGAGAGGAATTTGGGGCCCAAAATTAGGTGTTGAGGTGTTACTGTAGGGAGAGCTGATGCCTTACAAACATTGAGATGAATGTTATATCCAGAAACACATCCCAAGACAGGTTCTCTGTCCCATTCTGCAGTGTTCGCAGCCCTGACCCCTCTCCTGAGCTCCGTATTTACATTTATTTTTTGAAAGGTGGAGCCAGTTTTGCTCTTTTTTCCTGCTAAGGTATGGCTGGAAGAGGCAGAGCTGCAGCAAGAGGAGCCGCAGCAGGGGCTGCCGTGCTCGAGGCGGGAACGATGACGTGGGTCCTCTTGGGAAGCACGGGGAACTGAAGTCACGTTTTTTCAAGTGGTGGGCACACGGTGAAGGCTGCAGGCTTTTCTACTGAAGGAGTGCTGGTTATGCCCTTAACCTGCAGTGCTAATGAGGGGATAAAAACCCTACAGAGAACAGAGAGGTTAGTTGATAGCTTTCCCAGGAGTTAGATGGCCATGGAGACAAGTCAGGTATCAAAGTTGCTTTGATTTTTCTAACTCATAAAAATGACAGAAGGATTTGTCTTTGCTAATAACTGACCTTAAGTTTGGATTTCATTTGAGCAAGGAAGGTGCTGCTTTTTTTTTTTTTTTTTAACCCTTCTCTCTCCTCTCTTTGAGGATGATAAAGTCATAGTCAAACCATTTGGTTTCTAGCAGGAAAAGTGGAAGAGGGGGGCAGCAGGGTGAGAAACCCCCAGCATCGGGGGGGGGGTCCTGTCTCTTGGCTGATGCTGTTTCTCTTGGAAGCTTTCTCATAAATGCACGTGGTTTTGTTTTGAATCCATTCTGTGGAAAGACTAAATGATAAATTGGATGTAGCAATAAAAAAGTCATCTCTTCCTCGGAACTGATACGTTTATCATGTGATGTGCTATTGTTACAGAAAAATACTCTAAGTGCATATTGATTTCACACAGTTGTATGCAGTTGTATTCTGGAAGAGCCTGGGTTCTGCTTGGCTTCCGGGGACGGCAGCGGAGACGGAGGGTGCATGGTACCCCACGTGATGCGGCACTTCAGAGGAGCCAGATCCCAAATTCAGCCAGCTGCTTGATCTTGGTTCAGATCAATAAATAATAGTTGGGGGATGAGTTCTCAGAGGCTGCTTTGGGTATTTTTTCCCCCTGTGTTTAGCAATTTGCTAACAACCTCTTTCATTATTTCTCGGAGGGAAGGAGGGGACCTTTACTGGGCAATGTAAACTGAAACAGGCTCAGAAGAACATATTTTGCAGGCATTTGTAGCATACCAACCAGTATAGCGATGGATGGGGAAATGCAGGACTGGACAAAATCTCCTTTAGCCTTTTTCTGGTGTTAAGTAGCTTGGTGATTGAGGGGGGGANGGAGGGGGGGGGGAGGGGGGGATTTGAGATTGGGCAGGTGGGGGAAAAAATCCTCTTGCAGGGCTACCCAGTGCCTTGGGTGCAGGAGTGATTTTGACTGACTGCTGACAGTAGTCTGTCAAGGCAAGAGGATGCTTCACGTGGCAGCAGCAAACTACAAGTGGCATTTTCTGAAATAAACATGTCGATAGACTATTATACGTGCTTTGCTAGGAAAGTGCCTGATAGCTAACTAATTTAACTCAAGTAAGACACTGGTTGTCTTGCTCCTTCCTCTCTGCTACGTAAATTGGTAATGTTTTATTCTGCTTTTGTCCACGAGAAGATGCACACTGCCTGCAGGTGGGACCGATGTGGAGTCAGAGCTGGCTGTGAGCATAAGCAAGGCCAGCAACGGCCTTGGGCAGAGGATTGCCAGGAGCAGCAAAGTAACCATGACTGCGGCCTTGCTGGAGCTCGGGGAGCCGAAACGAGTCGCAGAAAAGACAGGAGGAAGAGCAGAAGCCCTTTGTCCTTTCATCAGGGCTGGTCTGTTCGTAAAGGCATCCACTCATCCATAGGCAATAAAACTTGATCCTGCCAGTGGTCCTAAGAAAACATGAGCCTCTTGCAAACTAGAAACGAGACAAACATTTTAAATAGGGAGGATAATTGAAATAATTGCCACGAGGTGCCACAGGGTGTGACACTCTCCATCAGTGACTGTTTTCAAGTCCTGTGTCCTATTTGGTGCAGATCGGGTGAGATGTTCCAGTTCGTTCAGGTTTTATTCCCTACAAAACTGCGAATGTGACAGAGGAAATATTTTGTCTTCCCAACCCACAATTTATACTAGAGCTAGTGGGGTTGGTTATTTAAAAAAAGATAATGTCTCCTCTTGTTACGCTGTCTCAGTGGGGTCATGTAAGATGTCCATATGCCACGAGAGGTGCTATTGGGAATGCTACTGGTCCTCTTATAAATCCGTACCCACCATGGTGGAAAGCATAATGGCTCACTGGCGCTTCTCAGCGGAGCCAGAAGCTGCTGCTGCCTTTGGGCTGCAGGTAGTAAAGTGCACAAACCAACAAGGTCGCATCTTACCTGTGCGTTTCTGAATGTTTCCTGGTTTTCTTCGTGGTCTCATTAAGAAAGTGAAGCTGCAGCTCGCCCCTGGGCAGGAGGCCACTGTGAGGCACCTGCCGCCCCTTCAGGCCCTCGAGGCGTTTCGGTGGGCATCAGGTTAGCGGTGAGGAAAGCGATGGTGAGAGCAGGCCTGATGGAGATTATTAACATCTCTCAAACAAAAAAAAGAAACCACCCCCCCAAAAAAACAACAAAAAGCAACAAAAAAAAAAGAAAAGAAAAGGAGACTCTTCCGTCATTCACAGCTCCCGAAATATCACTAATTAGTTTCTGAGGAATACAGACTGCGTGGGAAGTTAGACATTCACCAGGCTGTTCATCTGGGAGCCGTCTGAGGAACAGCTCTTCCACGCTGGACATCTGCAGGATTAGGAGAAAAAAAAAAAAAAGACACAGTTCATTAACCATCAACAACATTACCCGTAAAGCAACTGGGGAAGCTAATCACTGCCACTAAATCTTACTCCGTTTACCATCAATTAATATTTAGCCTCCCAAATTTGGAGCTCTTTTGTTCACATGCCTCATGTCATGTAGAGTTTCCACAAATCTGGGAATTGCGACTGGCGGTGGTTTGCATGAGCCCATGGTGCCCCATGGGCTGCGACGCTCGCTGCAGAAGCCTTCAGGGTGCCGGTCTATTAAAGAGATAATAGTACAGATTTGAAAGCTTCAGCTGATTAATTAAATGCAAACACAAGATTGTACTCGCAGTGCCTTTCAAAGGACTCCGAGTCCTTTTCTTAAATCGGTTCAACCTTGACCTGAGTAAGCGCTTGTATAAAAGATTAAAGATGACCCGTAAAGAGAGAAAATGGATTTGCATTGGTTTTAAACCTAGTTTTGTATGTTGTGGAGAGAAGAACTTCTCCACCACACGTGCATGCCTGCTCACTCCCTTATAAATACGTGGAAAACAGCGTTTTGTGTTTCCAGATGATGGGGGGGTTTAGGGTGGCACATCAAAAGAAAGCAGATGAGAGCAACTTTCTGCCTGGTTTGCGCATCACACTGGCAAGAAGTAAGCATGGCATAAACTGTGTATCTGGTGAACTGCTCCGAGGGAACTAAACCGTTAGAGACCTCTGGCAATGCAATTACTGACTTTCTGCTGTTGGCACACACATCAAAGCCCATCCACCCCTGGGTTGACGTCCGTGTTAGAGGTCCTGCATGTCTCTGATCAGATATGCTGCCTTGCGCGCACCTGGTCGTCACGAGAGCAGCACGCCTGGCGCGTGGGACCGGGGTCGCATCTGCTGCGTGGTGCAGATCAGCTTTATGCTGAACGGGCAAAGACTCTGACATAGGATGTGGGAGACTCACTGCACCTCTGCCGCGCAGCTCCTCTGCTGCTGGCTGTGGTGTCTGGGCTGCGAGACCCTGAGAAACCCAAGAGGTCGTTACCTGGAGAAGCCAATCACCGCTAAAAATAGTAATCCGCACTCTGAATTGGTGGGGCTGTGGGGTCTGTGCATCCTCCACCTGTGGAAATGGGTGGCTGCCTCTCTGAAAGCTGTTGGTTTTGCGGTGGCGTCGAGCATGTTGCGCTTGATGGAAAGGAATCTGCTCTGCTGGGCCCCTGATGGGGCAAGGCACTGAAATCACAGGCTGCGGGAAACCAGCAGTGCTGGGACCCACTGTCTGTCTGGGAAACACATTTCCATCCTACTCATTAGGGTGGAATTTAATTTTGGAAAACGCTTAAAATTATTTTAATGTCTTTTGGGACCAGTCGGAGCAAACTGTGGCAGGAAATGTTAATGTACTTGGGGATTCTTAGGATACAGTTTCATTTGTTTGGTTTTGCTGTTTAATTCTGGTTGTACTTCTTCATTTCAAGGGCTGAGCTGTATGTTTAGCATTCGCTGAACAGCATGACAACTTGTGAAGGATGTGACAACATGGCTTGAGAAAAAGAATGTGGTGGACATCATAAATTACCTCTTCAGTTATATTTCTGAAGCTTTTAGGACAACTGAGATTTGATCCTTTCTAACTTGAATTGAACCTTATGAATTGCAGATTACTATTATTTTTTGATCAGAACAAAAAAGGTTTTCATTTTCAGGCCACAAACGTGGTTTTCTAGCAGCTATTTCCTAATCTGTAGCTGTTGTAACCCCTTAGACTGTTTAATTGGGTGTTGCCAGCAAATATACAGAATTATAGTGTTACCAGTCATTGTACTACATTACAAAGCTGAGTTCATCCAAGTGTGCAATTTTTTTCTCAGTAAGTTTGTCCCTGCAGACTTCTCTTTAAAGTTAACGTTTGTCCTTGACAGTGTGCGTGTAACAGAAGCAGTAGAAAGGACCAGATGTAGCGTTATGGAGCTGCTTTGTTCTTCCCTTCATGATAAAGCATAAAAATCCTACATAGTTTAACAAAACTCTAGTATCTGGTCCTAATTGCTGTAAGTAAAGCACGTGTGATCTAAATGTTAATCAGATTTTTGCATTTAATGAGGGAAAAAGCAGCTATTATATGAGAAGTGTTCAGGAGCAGGAGCTGTTCGTGTTCCAATCAGGTGATTGTGCATTTGAATAGTATTTCCATTTAAATAGCTTTATCGCCCCGCTGATTCCTAAGCACTGAGTCAAAACAAAAACTAACAGCTAAATTGATATTATTACTAAGGAGGAATGAATAATAGGCAGTAAATCCATACCTGCTGGGAATCGTCAGTGTGTTCACAGACTATGTAGGTGTAAAGGTTTGCACCAACTCTATGTAACTGTTATATTTACAGAGGAGCGTCGTGGGGATGTAATTCTGTCCTACTGAGTTCACGTTTCCATTAAATTCTTCCTCTGCTCATTTTACTATTGAGTCTCATGGAAATGCTTGGTCATGCAGTGGGCTCCCTTCCCAATTCCCAGCGTTTGGGGAAGCCGAGCCTTTCAAGCAGGCACATTCGTGGAGATCCTGCAGGACACGTACTCATTTCCCCAAATCACGTTCCCAGTTAGAGCATTTCCCGGGACGTCAGTGCGACACTCTTGCTTTGGCCACCCATACCTCCTAATGCTCCTGAAAGGATTATTTTATAAGCTTATCCTGTGAATGCAACAGCTGTAAGCCCAGATAAACTGCATTCCTCTAGGGAAAAGTGAGTTGGGACTCGTTTTAACTGCTTCCCAGTGGAATTACATCATCTATAATGTTAAATGGTATTTGGCTGACTGTGATTGTGGTTGATTCAATGGAAGAGCCACCTTAGGATCTACTGGCCTCTCCGTGTTTATATAAACCAGGCATAAAACAGGCTGGTATATACCGATGCTGCAACCAAGCCACTGCCTCTGATGTATCCGCAGTGGGACTGCCCTTCAAATAATGGCCTTTGGGAGAGTGTCACGAGAAACACGTTTGATTTTAGATTTGGCTATTCTTCTAGCACGTGCAGCTGTCATGCTAGGTTGGATACAGATACAATTAGACCTTACGAATGTTCAGAAACTGGTTCTTTCAGGCTACGCTTCGCAGCTTTGCAGATGGTAAAAGCCAGATGAGGTTATATCATGATCATCGAGTCCTGCCTCCTGCGTAGCCCGGGCCAAAGGATGTCACTCAGCAACCCTTTCATCAGGCTCGACGCTTTGTGCTTGAACCAGAGCGCTTCTTTCAGAAATGCATTCAGGCTTCTGTGAAATGACGGCGAATCCAGCCAGCCCCGCTTGTCAAAAATAAAAATAAGGGAGAAAACCTGCTTTTTCTCCCGAATGGGAACCCTAGTGTGACACCTGATCAGAAAGTGCTATATTGGAAGGGACCTATATCAATGTGATTCAGAGCATGTGAACTTCAGTCCCTGTGCAGAGACCAACCATTGCTTGCTTTAAACTGTTGATATTTCATCACAGCTGCTTAAGAACTTGATCACATTGTAATACGTCTATTTGTTATTTCTTTTTCTCTTCCAGCTCCCTCAGGAACCGTTGAGTACTCCTATTTGTGCAATACTTCTCTGTTCTTGATGTTTCTGTTCCAATCATCCTCCACTTTTGCATAACCATGTTCTTAAAAGTTCAGGCCCCTTGTGCATACATACAAAGTAGATGAACACTTGTATCGTAGTTTAGGCAGTTAATTAATAATGGCTAAAGAATAGATATTTCTTCTTTAGGCTGTTTCAGTTCTTCGGCAGAAGGGTGACTTCTTTTTTCAACTTTTTTGTTTTCTAGTCAAAACCCATAAAACCTCCCACAAAAAAGCAATCGGTATTGACTCAACAATATAACAGTAGTGACATCAAGCTTTGGAGGTGGAGACCACGCTGATTTAGAAATTTAGTAGGAAAGGGTACAGCAATTTCTGCAGGAGAAAGGCTGAGCCCCAGTGCTGCGGTACACCCTGTGCAATACAGAGGTGGAACGCTATCTGGAAGGCAGACTTCCATGAAACACCTTCTCGTCTTGTATGTTTGCATTAGATGTATATATGTGTAATGAGGGAAAGGTGACGTATGTAGGTCTAATAAAATCCCAGTTTACAATCCCGAAGGTGATGCTCCAAGAGGATAAGTGCTTTGTGCGGGGAAAAGGTCCCCAAAGACCTGATCCAGTGTTTTTAACCACAATTTCTTCCTTCCTTCCTTCCTTCATACCGTATGTACAATTGTAATACTCGTATGACAAACGATGTGCTGCATGTGAGTGTTGGTTGCTAATGAAGAAGGCTGTATTCTTGACAATGTGGTTGAAGGTATCAAAGATGAACAGAGCACAGCCAGGAACTAATCAGAAATGCATATAGCAGTTGAATGAGAAATAAGTGAAGTGATAGTGCAGATATATTTAGTGTTGGGCTGGTTTTGCCACTGGGTGTTAGAATTTCACGTTGGGCTTGGTAGAGAGGTACATTTGGTTTCAACATTACAACTTCACACCTGGAAATCAATTCTTGCACACAGCCTCTTTCAAACTGTTGAATGGAAAATATTTTCCTGACATCTACAAAAGCCACACTTTGAGCGATTAAGATTGGAAATGTTTACTAGAAATTAAATCAATGGTGAAGTCTAGGAGAGATCTGATTGCAGGTTTGAAATCTGAGATAGATGCTTTGTTATCCTCCCATTACTAATGATTGCATTAGTCGAGAGAGAAATCGATAGTGTGACTATACTGGGGAAGTGGAATAAAATGATTGAATGATGGGCAAAAAGACTTCATAGCGTGAGACCTGCAAAGATCCTTTGCACAAGACGCGCATCTTACAGTAAAGAGAAAATCAAGTATTTGCCTGACAGCTCTGCAAAACTCCCCAGCTCGGGGCTTTCTGCAGATGTAGTTCAGCTTATCTATGGGAGCACTCGAAGGGTCCCCTCCGGTGTCAGGCATAGAAAAAAACCCACCAAACCCCACAGATCGAGTCAATAGTGCTGAATTGCATTTAGCTTTATGTTGAAGTGACAATTTTTGCGTAGTTTTAATGAGAGGCAGCCCTGGGCCAGAAACTTCAGCCTGGGATGCTTCTTGCTTTCTGCCCTAGTTTGGTTTTTGTCAGTCTGAGAGTGTTTTCATGCCCGTCACATGAGAGTGCCGTCCTGTAGTGCATTAAGCAGTGGGACTAGCATCTATCATGCGGTGTTTATTCTGTCATCTCTCCCCAGGAAGAGAAGTGTGAGCAATGGAGTGTTTTATTTTAATAGCATTTTTGTTTGGTTGGTTTTGTTACTGTGGAAGTCTTTTCTGAGGCAGGAGAAGGGGTTTCTTTTCGGTTTTTAATGCATCACTTGCTGTGTACTGAAGTTAACGCAGGGAGAATCAAGGTTTGGATCCTGCATTTGGGGTGGATGGGTGTGAATTTTCTCCGAAGCTTTGCAGTTGATTCCACAGCCTTATGCTTCCCTTCAAGAACATCTGCCTTCTGCCTGGCTAAGCTTTAACTCATCGTGCAGAAAGCGTTCCCAGGGGATGGCCCGTGGGCACATGCAGTCTGCAGAGTCATTCTGTGCAGCTCGCAGAAAGACTTTTTAAATAAGATATGAGTCGCAGATGAATTTTGGTAGGCAGACACCAGCCTGGCATTTTGTCTTCGCCCTAGACTTTAGGGTAGTCTTTTTAATACCCTGGGCCAAGATCATAGACTGCTGTGACAGACGGGGACAAAGCTGTCAAAAAAAGACAGAACCATGAGTATCTTGGTTCTGGTTATCATTTCACATCAGTGTCCTGGAAAAAGAGAGCTGGAGGAAAGCCGTTCCCACAGATGGCAACAGGAGACCCCATGGCTGCAAAGGACCAAGGACTACGCCTTGCGTCAGGAGCAGCCGTTGGACACATTGACCATGGCAGGTGGGAATATTTGAATGAAACCTGTGTTCTCCACGGTGGTACGCTCTCCAGAGCTTGGTCTGGATCCAGCTACACAATCTCCATACCTCTGTTTCTCCATCTATAAAATTGATTATTATTTTTTTTATACCGCTGTTGAAGTATAGACCTTTCTGCGCTACAAAGCCAGCTCAAAGGAGACAGCTTCACTAATCATTTAAAGTGTTGTGGGGCTAAAATGGAACAACTGGAGAGGTATCTCCAGAAAAGGAGAAAAGGGGAGGAGGAACTAAGCACATCCTCTTCAGTTCTTCACAAGGCTGCCAGTGGTGGAAAGCTTTGGGAATACATAATTTCAAAGTTTATGCTCCTCATCTGGAAAATGAATGTATCTGGGTTTTATAGTATTAAGCAGTAAAGTTCATAGCAGCTGGATATGAAGTGGAGAGGAGGAATTCAAGGGGAGAAAAAAACCCAACACTAAAGGTGAATTATGCAGCAGAAAAAATGGTTAGTTAGCATGATATCTGATAAGGAAATGACGAGACACTTTCCTATTATTAATAAAATCAACCCGTAAAGGTAAAATAAGAAAAACAAATTTCAACAAATGAGAATAAGGGAAATAAGTAAAAAAAAAAGTTTTCTTGCTATTTGTAGAATGCCTTGAAGATGATGAACGCAGTAATAATGCTAAGATTACTGTTGGGCACAAAGCGAACTCTTAGTCCCACACAAAACCTCTAGCCAACCCAAACGACTGGGTCAGTAGAAATTAAATCAGCACTGAGCCCCAGATCATATCTGATTGTGGGTTTGTCTGGACGGATGATTTCTTTCTTGTTTCCTCATTATGACTGATTGCAGTCACTGCAGAAATCAATAGTCTGGGCATGGTTGGGAACCGAAACAGTATTAGGCAGAAAGGCGGCATCACGTAAGAGCTTTCTTGGAGGCTTTACAAATCCTGGTACCAGTCCTCCCAGGTGCGCAGTACCTTCTAGCAGGGACTGAATACAGAAGACTAAAACTCTCTAAGGTCTTGCTTGGTCAGTCAGTCAGGCAAACTATTTCTTTCCGTATTCTTGTGTCAGATAGCGTATGCTTCGTCATGGCACCGGAATTCCTCCCTGGACTTCTTAGGAAGTGTGTGCAAGTCCAGCTGGGTGGAGAGAAGCACTCCTTGGAGAATCTGTGTTAGGGACAGCAACCCAAAATTTGCTGAAAAGTTCTTTATGGTGCTGTAGTATACAGAGAAAGAACCAATTATGATTTCTACTGGGGGGAAAAAAGCTAAAAGCTTTGAATCTGGTCTTCTGAGAGCAACAACTGAGATTAAATGATAAAATTTTGCCATGGTTTTCCAGTAAACTTTTAAAACACAAATTTAGATGTCAATTTCACAAAAAGGCTACTTCATTCACCACGTGCTTGGTTTTATTTTACTGTTTCCCTGGTCTTATCTCTACTTGGATTTTTATGTGGTATTTGTGAACAGCAGCAAAAATGTGGTGTTCCTGCAAAATTAATAAGTAAAATCCACTCTAGATCAGGTGGCTTATCATATATTAGCTGATCGCAAGGATATGCTTTAATGGATTTTTAAATGAGGCTTTCAGTTCGTAATTCATGGATCTGCGTACCCCTGAGTTTTACAGGCAGGGTTCACGCAGCAGCTCGGTTGGGTAATTGAGTTTGATTTCTAGAGAATCCTGCATGATACTTGTGTATTGCATTAAAACCGCTGTGTATACTGTTGACATTCCCACTGATCCAAAAGCTTGTAGAAAATGGATCGAGTGAATCGGAATATAGGAAACTGATTTAAAAATAAACCAGTGGTTTTCCGATGAGGTAGGTTATAACAAAAAGGGAAAAATATTTAAAACACTCTTTCACGGGGAGGACAAACGTACCCTAACAGCACGTAGACTGCACTGACGAGAGCCAGCGCTGCCCGTGGCGTGCACTGCGCATGGTCCGCAGCGATGTCCTGGGGTCCTCCTCTGCCCTCTCCAGGTGGTGGGACAGGGGTTGGGCTGGGACCTGCCCAGGTTTGTCTCCCAAGACCCTGGGGAGGTTTGGGTCCGTGTTTGCAACTTCCCCTCGTTTCAATATCCAACAACTTTTGGGGTATGCTGTGTGTGCCCTAGGCCGAGGATAAGCAGAAGCTTAATTTGATCCAAATGATTTTCCACCCTTTTTCCTATTGTTTATTATTTGTTCTGCTTTAATTTATTCACAAGATTAAGTGGGTAAACAACATCACAACTACTTATTGCTACACAGTCCAGTAAGCATAATGATGCCACTTTTAAATGCCGAACGGTGCTGATTAGAGCTGTTATGCTAATATTCATTTGTTTGTTTTACCTTTACCGCTTTGCTCACATACTTCACAAATTAGGGTATTATCCTTCTTTTTCCTCTTACTGTTTTTATCATCAAATGAAGGTAATTTGCCATTTTTCCATTTGAGTTGTAAAGCTAATTGAACTTAATGGCTTTAGAAAAATCAATAATTTCCTACTGTTATTGATATAATGAAGCACATGTAAGAGATTATCCAATAAAGACACAAACCACTTAAATGAAGAATTCAACTCCATGTTGAACTATTTAAATTCTCTATGTGGACAGTTAAGGGGGGATCCTTGTATGTGGGGAAACAACAATAATTTTAGTACGCTAAAGTTATGACACAAACTGGGCAGGTCGCAGAGGAGTGCACCGCTCTGTTCGAAAGCCATCCAGTTATACCCAGAAAATGCATTTTGGGGTTCAGTCCTGCCTTCCTTTGAATGTCATATCTCCCACGGTTTGCGAGCTATGTCCCCTCACGTGCCACTAACTGAAGTTAATATTCTTCTTGTAGGACAGTCGTGAGCCTCCGATGGGTTTGTGCTTGTCCCATGCAGCTGAAGTACGTGAGGGTTTACCCAGGGGGCTCGTACATTTTCTATGCGCTGTCTGTAAGAAATGCTGCAGTATGTTCTGTGTTATGGTTTGAACTGGTAAAGCGGGAAAGGCTGGGATCACCAACCTGCCTTCCAGGTGTTCACCCGTCGCTGCCCGACGGTGTCGCAAGAGAAGCAGCCCACGTTCTGCCAAAGGGCTGGAGTCCAAGAAATTAATAAGGATCGCAGCGGTCATAACAAGGCAGCTTTAACATCTCGTTTGCGGCAGCCAGGCTTTTGTGATTTAATGCACTCTTATTTTTCATGGCTGGTTTTAGAAAGTAATAACAATCCCCTATTGAAATGTGTTTGGGGTCAGAAGTCATCCCATGAGAAGGCTGCGCTGCTCTGCCACGAGGAGAAATGGGAGTTGGTTGGTTAGAAATGGAAAATGTTGAGGTTTCTTCCCCAGTTTAAAAATACAGATTTATTTGGAAACTACCATTAGCTTGCACCCTGGTTCTGGCAGAGGTTTAATGGCTCCTAGAAGAGTATATGAGAAACTCCAAACAAAACACTTCTAAACCTTTAAATCTGGATCAAAACCATTAAATCCCTAAATGACATAGGAGACATTAAGGTCCTTAATTTAGGGATCAGTGTAGTAAAAAAGGAATGGCAAATATGAAATTAATGACATCGAAATTACTGTTTCATTAGAAAACAGTTTTGCCACAGTATTTTACTGAATCGAGGATATCCAGAGATCAATAGCAATTCCCTTTATTTAAGGCACTTGTGACGTTTACTGTATGATTTTTTTGGAAAGGAGTTGCTATTTGTGAAAATGTTCTCTGTGAAATATTAGTGGAATTAAATGAATTTTTAATTGCACTCTAAAGCTGTATTAGCTTGGCACTTGAAACTTCCGCATTAATTTGTATGATGAATGGATGTTGAGAATACAGGATAGACAATTTCTGCCGGATTTGCAAAATTGGAAAGGTAGACCGGAGTCGGTTCAACACCACATGTTAGGGGATGAAGAAGAGAGGGGAAATAATGGGCTGCTTTAGCTCAAAAAAGAAGAAAAAAAAAAAAAAGTAGTGCTAAATGCTAAAACCTGCAAATTTTTTAATTCCGCTCCCCCAAAATTTTGTGAGGTGCCTTGGTGGTGCTTCCTGAGCACCACCAGGATGTCCACATCACCTCCGTTTCATTCTGAGTGCCAGGACTGGCCTCCCACGGGGCGCTGGAGTCCCCCGTCAGCGTGACGAGAGAAAGTACATCCCAATATATTTACGTCTAGACTGTACTGGAAAATAATCTCCGTGAAGTAATCCAATTAAACCCCCCTAGAGGCACTGAGGGAGGATGGCTGGGTGGAAACACTTTAATTTAGGAGGCACCGGCTTTTGTTGCAAATACCTGAAAGATTCCAAGGAGAATGAATACCTTTATGGAAACTGCCAGTTCACAAATCTGCATTTACAGAAGAAAATGTGTAAATGAGCTGTTGACAGTCGGCAATAATTGCCTGAATGCTGTGTGCATCTACCATTTGATGTCTGATATTTTTACCTCCGCGGTGTAAAGAGAAGGACAGCGGGTCCTGCCGGGCACCGTGCCTGGACTCGCGTACGCTTCGGGAGTGTTTTCTCCTCCGGTGCTCCCCATAACATTTTCAGGATGACACTTATGGGCATGAAAAAAAATGACAAAGAACAGTAGGAACAAACCACTCCTTTTTAACACTATAAAAATCGTGGCTATTACCTTCCCAGCATCCTCTCAGCTAATGGCCTGAAACAGGACCAATATTTGATTTCTACTTGCTGTATTTACTTTATAAATAGATACTTCATGGGTTTCATTCTTTACTGAGATTGAATTAGTGGGTTAAATAGACAGAAATATTTCTTACCATGGCATACTGATCTCTTAGCATCTTGCAATGACCTGATAACAGGCTAGCAGGAGAGTAAACTTAATTATTTTTTAAGCTAGAGACTGACAATAGAGGACACTGAATATTTCTGAAACCGAGATCTTCTTTTCTGTCATTAAAAAAACGGGGAAATCTGAAAGGAGTGTGAATTCGAGGCATATATCACTGCGATTATTGAAGGGTTTTCAGACAGTGGCTTATCACCTCCGGGCTTATTTACCTGATAAAACTGAAGCCTTATGCTTCAAAAGCCCCAGCTCCTCAACCCTAGCGTGGTAGCCACCTCTTAGTGAGGATGAATAAAGTAAGATGGCATCGGCAAGCAAGACATCACCGAGGCCTTTTGTTGCAATTTGCACTTCAAAAAAATACCCCCCAAAGTCTCATTATAAGCAATAACTGCATAAAATGAGCTTGAGAAGATGTCTGAGGGGGCTTTGCCTCCCTCGTTTTGCTCTTTGAACTTGACTTCTTCATGAGTAAAAGTGACGGAGAAGCTGAAGGGTGAAGGTCTGTGGTTTTGGGGACGTTTGAGAGGATGCACAACGCATCCCTGTGAGCTGCTGAGCCCAAGCGCGAGCTCTGCCAACCACTGGGGCATGAGATTAAGATCTAATTTCAGATGGTCTTTACAAACCCCGCTGTGAACAGCAGTAATCTACAAAAAGCAATAAATACCCTTTGTATCGGCGTTCACCAGTGGGTAGGGTGCTGGAAAGCCACTTCTGTCCCCGGGGAGGTTTTGTGAAGGGTTCCCGTTTCCCCATGCATTCTTCGTTGCCATTCCCCGGCCGCAGAGCCGTCTCTCCCTGCCCGTCATCACGGCCCCCCTCCTTCAACGTGCATATTAATCTTGATTCTAAAACATCCTACAGACGCCGCATGCAAATGTACCGAGTGATTCAAATTGGTTTTCTCTGTTTGTAAACGTAGTGTTCTGTGACTGCTCAGGGGCACTGTGAACATATGCTCCTTGATATCTGACGTTTTTCAAAGTTTCAAGCAAGGAGGATATTTGCAGCATCGGCACGTGTGGGCCTGTTGTGCTGCCCTGCCTCTCCTCCCGCCCCGCGGCACGCACCCGGAGCCTGCCTTGGGCGAGAGCGGGTTCAAACCCTTAAGTGAAAGGTTTTTCTTTTTGGGTGTGTGTATGTCGGGAGAGGGGACACGACACAAGCGGTGGAATGCAAGTTCTCTGTGAATTCAGCAGAAAAGCCCATTCCCAGATTTTCAGTTGCAGCAAAGTCTACTATTCAGGAGGTTTGTGTGAAAATAGCATTTCTTCTATCTTCCTGCCTTAAATTGTCTCTGCAGAGACCTGCTCTCCGCAGGTCTGTGATCTGGGAGGGGAGAGGCTGGCTGCTGCTCTCAGCCCCAGACTGCGGCCACCAGCCCTGGGTAAGGGGAGCGGGGGAGGCATGGGAGAACCTTTTGCTGCCCCTTTCCACACCAAACCCCACATTTTCCTGACCTCCACATGTTCCTTGCTGCTCACTGTCTTCTCAGTCCCTCCTCTCTCCTTGGACAGTGTGTCCTAGTGCGTGGCACCTGAAGGTCGTTTAATGGCTCAGATCACGGGTATGTAAGCACATATGGATGGATGTGAAGTGGCTGAAACTCCTGCTGCTCTCGCCCAGGTGTCCTGCTGATCTGTGAGAGGTTTCTGCTCTTGCATGAGGCATCCCAAAAATAGCTGTGAGGCTGATGCTGAGCATGGTGGTGTGTTTTCACATCAGCCCTGACGGGCCCAGATGCAAACTGGGAGAGATGAGGAGCGGGCTGACGTGCTGTTTTGCCACGTCACTGTAGGGATGATGCCCCGTAGAAAGACAGCCTTCAGTCATCTGTGCTGAACCTTCAGTCATCCGCACCTAGGGAGGAATAACCCCATGCACCAGCACAGGTTAGGGGTTGAGCTGCTGGAAAGCAGCTCTGCAGAGAGGGATCTGGGAATCCCGGCGGAAAACAAGTTGACCATGAGCCAGCAATGTGCCCTGGTGGCCAAGAAGGCCAGTGGCATCCTGGGGTCATTAAAAAGAGCATGGCCAGCAGGTTGAGGGAGGTCATCCTCATCCTCTTCTCTACTCTGGTGAGCCCACATCTGGAGTACTGTGTCCAGTTCTGGGCTCCCCAGTTCAAGAAAGACAAGGAACTACTGGAAAGAGTCCAGGGGAGGGCCACGAAGATGCTCAGGGGACTGGAGCACCTCTCTTAGGAGGAAAGTCCGAGAGACCTGGGTGTGTTTGGCCTGGAGAAGAGAAGGCTGAGAGGGGCTCTCATCAATGCTTATCAATATCTAAAGGGTGGGTGGCAAGAGGATGGGGCCAGACTCTTTTCAGTGGTGCCCAGTGACAGGACAAGGAGCAACGGGCACAAACTGGAACATGGGAAATTCCATCTGAACGTGAGGAAAAACTTCTTTCCTTTGAGGGTGGCAGAGCACTGGCACAGGCTGCCCAGAGAGGCTGTGGAGTCTCCTTCTCTGGAGATCTTCAAAACCCACCTGGATGCGTTCCTGTCCAAGCTGCTCTGGGTGCCCCTGCTCTGGCAGGGGGCTTAGGCTTGGATGATCCCCAGAGGTCCCTTCCAACCCCACCACTCTGTGAACCCACCTGCATTTGCAAACCACCACCGCTTGATTTCTCTGGATGAGGAAGCTGAGGTTACTGGAGAGATGCAGCATCGCTGGTTGGGTTCCCGGGCGCAGTCTGCACCTCCTGTGCAAGGTTTGCACGTGGCAGCCCAGACATCGCCGCGGTGCAGCCAGCGAGAGGCTGTGGTGGTTGCGGTGCTGCCGGCATGCAGCTGCACTCCCTGGGCTCCAGAAGCGCACAGCCTTGTTCCTGGAATGCCTGGCTGCACTGCAAGACTTTAGGTACACATTTGAACACTAATTCCTTCCACTGAAGGGGAATAAGTACTGTAACAGTTAGTTTGCTACAATAATTAAAATTCATGTTATCTTTCTTTAAGCTGAGAAGACTCTCTGTTGTCAGCACCTCCAGAGGTCCTAGTTTAGCTTCTTCTGGTTCGTTTAATGATATAACAGTGAGAAGTAGAGATATTCCTTTTAATGTTGATGTGCAAGGTTTAGAATTAAATGTCTCTGCTGGTTGCTGGGTACTTTCTGCTACTGCCAGCCCCACGAACTCTTTAAACATATGCTAATGAGCCCAACTTGCTCCTGTTCCTTCTGTATAATCCATGAAGGAAGAAAAGTCAATCTTACTCTTGCTGCCTAATGGCCTCTATATGTTGTAGTTAGCACAAAAACACTGTGAAGTGACGGAGATCAAGAGTTAAATGCACGAATTAAGCAGAGTCCCTCTGACCACACTCCATTAGAAGAGAAACTGTCTCTAGGGAGACAAAACAAGATTTCTCTATATATACATTATGAGAGTCGCCAACTGATCCTCCAGGCATTTTGAAACATTACTGGCACCCTAGTGATGTAGACAGAATATAATTTATCAATATCACTACAACTTCCTACCTGAGATGTTGCTGGAATACAGATATGCTACAGCATAATAAAGTTTAAGGGAGTACGTATATTATTTGTAGCATCACTTCCTATCATGCACCTGACCTCTCAGCCCTGATAGAAGTCTAAAAGGTTTATTAATTGGAATTACATGTATTTTAGCAGTCTGTACTGCTTTATGTTTTTGACATTGCTTTTGAACACCTGCACACGGTTTTCTGGCTTGGTCAGCAGCTGCTTGTGTGTGATTTGCTCAGAAAATAGAGGGGGAAAGTTATCCAGCAAAGCTCCTATGATGGATGAATGCAACAGAATTATAGTGGTAAACTTTTTGCCGTGGCAGCAGACTGGTGAGCTTCAGCTACAGGACAGGAGGCTCTTCCACCGTTCTTTCAAGCAAAATCTTTTCGTCTGTAGCACCTGAGGAAAAAGCAGTCACTGTAAAAGACTGCCTCCTCTCCAGCTCTGTGATGCTGTTCTTAGCATCGTTATGATTGATTACGGCATCTTATATGGCCATTGGGTAAAAATAAGAGAGTAGCAGACCTTGTCCCCTGCCTCGTGTTCCTGCAACCCCATTCAAAATGCTGCTGCCGTAATCAGCTTTTTACCTGGAGTGTTTGATGAGGATATGGGCCAGTCTTCTCTGCTGCGTTGGACGTGATCATCCGATCTCAACTTTTAAAGCTATTGACACTTTTTTTCTCTGCATTTATCTTACTGCGATCCCCCTGCTCCTCCTTTTGCGTCAGGCATTTCTCCCATAGCACCTTCCCCCTCGCCGCCCCAGCCCCAGACGCTGCCATGGTTCTGCAGACTCATGGCTTTCGCCTCCTGGTGCCATTCCAAGCCTTCCCCTGGTGCAGGCTGTGAGCTGCTGGCTGTCCTTGGGGGGAAGCCTCGAGTACCCTTAGCCTGTGCCAAGCACTGTTCCCCACTTCTCTGCCCTACCATGTCCACAGAAACTGCGCTTCTACACCTGACTCTTGTCCCTCTTTGGGAATGCAAGAAGTATATTTTACTATGTGTTTTATATGTTGTTGCATGTAAGCACATTGTCTTAACTGGAGTCTCTGGATACTGCTGTAGTGCAAACAGTGAAGTTTCCAACAGCAGTGGTCACCACTGTGTTAACTTCTCCGGGGTCCTCGAGCAGTTGGCCCCAGCATTTGTGGTCTTCCAATTTTAGTATGGGCAAAGATACCAGATAAGAATCTGGAACAGAGGGAAACCCGCTATTTGGATGTAGACATTGTGTGTTATAGAATGGGGTTGTACAAATCCTGTGAGCTGTTTGGATAATGTCGTCTTAGGATCCCTCAGCAGAAACTACATGACCTTTCAAGAAAGGGTCTACCATCATCTGATCCTTAGCACAGTTTGGTACCAGTACCAAAAACTCTGCTGGCTACTTTGGAGTGAAAAACTTCAAAGAATAACGGTACGGACAGTGTAGCACCAGAGAATATTTATTTTTCAGAGAAATCCACTAATATAAGTTAGTTTTTTCACAGTGATTTGGGCAGACGTGTTTCTTTCTATCACTCTTTCAAATTTCCCAGAAGCATTCTCAGAGAGGCCTCCGGTCTTCCACAGAACACTTTAGGACATTTTAGCCCTTCTAATAAATTATTTAGAGGAAATCTCTTAATCTATAGAGAGAATCCCACTTGACATTGTATGTCTTCCTTTATATACCTAAACATGAGAAGAGTTCTGCAGAAGTTGGGTGTGGGTGTTTATGGTGGAGCGTGCTAGATTGTTTTCAAGAACTATATGCTGCCCTGGCTCGTGATGGCTTTCAAAACAGAAGAAAAAATCTTTCCTCAAGTGCTATTTTTATCAGTAATTCCTTAGCCAGAGGATCTAGATGCAGTTATTAAAAGGGAGTAAAAGAATAGGACGAGCTAAATTCAGCGTGCATACTTTTTCTGCCAGTGTAGTGTGGAGGCCCGGCTCCATCTGGTTTCCACGTGGACTTTGTAAAGTTGTAGTCTGCAGCAGGACGATGCGTTGAGCCTGGAGTGCAGCATGAGGCTGTACGGTGTTTACAGCTGTTTTCTTTCCTCTCTGGGTGCCAACAGCCGCCTTTTAGAGAAACCAGCTGGAAGAGCACCCCAGTAATCCTTTTAGAGCTGGCTGGATCCATGTTTAAATACTCCTTTTGCTGCTTCTTTCTTGAAGACAATTCCTTACAGTAGGATCAGTGTGATCAGATGCATTATTGCTGAGGTTTTCTGTAGGGCGTGCAGCCTTTCTTCCAGCACCGACATGTCATGTGTATAAAGCCGTTGCCCCAGGAGATAAGCTTCTAGATCCCCATTGCCTGAACCTGAAGATGCTCACACAGGAAGGTTTTTTTGTGATGCTTCTGGTGCTTGCTCGCATCACGCCATGAACGCGTTTGTTCTATAGAGACACACGGGCTTTGGTTTAGTTTTGTAATATTGCCACATTTCTGGGGTTTGCTCTGATATTTATTCTTCGTGCTCTGCTCCCCCCCCATCGTGTTTTGGTTTGATGCAAGCTTCTTAATGGAAAAGCAATTGCTTAGGGAAATACGATGCCTATCAACTGTCTGATCACGGCTATCAGTTTCTGGAATTAAACTGAGACTGTATCGGTGTAAAGGCTCCATGAAGAAAATTTGCTTCATAAAATTCATCTTGCATATCATGACTCTCTTTGTCCATAGTGTTCAGAGGCTCACTGTTCTTTCCCCATAATCTACTGAATAATAACAGTTAGCACTTGCGTCTGCAAATAAATTTGCAGGCTTTAGCTCCTGACCGTAGTGAAAGTTGTGTTACTGTATTAAACAGTAGCCATTACCTGTCATGCCTATAGCTGGTGGTTGCATTCTGTATTTCTGTCAAATTTGACGACAGTCACCTCCTGAAGCTTTAACAAAAGACAGAAATTCCCCTGGTGCTTCTGGCAATTACACATTAGCCTACATGGAGACAGAAGATTACTTGCTGATTCCTGTTTGCTGATTCCATTATGTATGCTCCAGTACATAATGGTTTGTTAATCCTTTAAAACAGCATAGCTAGAAATATTCTTTTGAAATTATACTGGTTTGGTCCAATAAAAAAAAAAAAAAAACACATCAAAAATGATGAATTCCATAGAGTCTCTTATAACCACTGGGGTTTTTAAGATGATCGCTATCAGGAAACTTATCATTACGGTAGCTGGACTGTCTGCTATGTGGTGAACTGTTTCCTTTTGAAGATATTCATTTTCCTTCCGTCGATTTGATGCGATATGCTTGCAGTCTAGCTGGGCAAGAGTAATAGTGGTGAGGAAGACAGCTTGGTGTTTTATTGTGCTCTAAAATAATTCCATTAAGATCTAGTCTCTTTCCTGAGATGAATTCCTGTTTTCCCTTTGCTGCGTTTGCGATCACTCAGCTGCAAGCTTCACCTGCAGCCCTGTCCCGACGGAGAGCCGCGGGCTATTTCGGCCCTATTAAAGTCAGGTTGATACGCTCTCATGAGGTTGTACTGTTCTCCCAAATCTGGGTTCTTTACCCGGTGTGCAGAAACCAATTGACACACAGAGTCGAGATACTCATTTTAGTCCAGTTGTGCACAGAAGACGGTGCCAGGCGGTAACTCGCAAAGCTAGCACACCTTTTGAGGAATAAGCTGGGTCTTATATACCAAATAACAACAAAGAAGAAACTACGGTAAAGTAAATGATTGGTCAGTCATTCTGCTCTCCTAACTTTACATACGAAAGCAGAAATTTACCTGTCTCTTATCTTGAGACTCCTACTGTCTTTGTTTGAGATGAGTTTGGCATCACCAAGGTCTCTTCTCGTCTCCCATTCAGCAACTGCACAAACCCACCAGGTTTTGAAACTGTGTCTGTTAACCCTTTTCTTTTGACAACAGTACTCAGCCTCGCTTGCAAAAAATGCAATGCTGTATAATACCATGCTCTGTGAAGTAGGATAAGGACAGGGGAAACAGAATGTGGTATAAAGTTTGGCCTCGTCTTGCTTTGTGCTTCGGTGCAAACCTCGCCCTGCCGCGCTCAGCCCTGCACTGCTGGACGCAGCTCACGCGTCTGAGCGTTGGGGTTAGCTCCGCAAGCAAAGGGTCTTCCTTATGGAAGAATGGCCATAACACTCACTGAGAAGCCCTGCGTCCCTTTTCCTCAAACCTATTGTATGTCCCTTGCTCATGTGAGGATGGCACTGATGCCATCCTGCAAAAGGTCATGGCGAGTTTGAAGGGGCAGAGCAGCAGCGGGTCCCGCTCTGATCCCGCCCCCGTCGTCACGGGTATTGTCTGTACAAGCTGTAATAGATAGTCCTTTCCCTGTAGAGCTCACCATCTAATAGACGAGACGGAGACGGTGAGAGTAATATTATCCGTCTTCCGCAGATGGGGAAAAGAGGCGCAAAGAGATTAAGCCCAAGGTCACAGAGGAAGACTGTGGCAGGACCAGGAATTGAATTTGGCTCTCCCGGGTCTTCGTCCAGTGCCTTAATCACAAAGCCCGCCCTCGCCTCTATGCTTTTCTATTATTTAATCAGCTGAAGAAAAAAATGCAAACAGATTTAATTAAAGGAGAGAGCAAATTTCTAATTTCAGCCTGGATTTGTTCTATGGTTATGGAAATTTTGAAGAATGCAGAATAAACATCTGTAATTTCTTTTCTCAACAGATGTGTTTTCATTTACACAGCTGTGCAAGAATAGTATTTATATATTTTGTGACGTATAATTTTAGCCTAGAAACAGATCTGATGTTGGACTATCAAGAGGTGTCATTTTCTGGCTTGCAGAATAATCCTCTTTCTGGCAAAAAGTCGGTCAAGTTTCTTCCCGCAGACATGGTTTCTTCCTTTAAAGTGTCTCTCAAAATTATTTTATACTCGATGAAGCAAATCCTCCAAAGGCTTCATTATTCTGATGGTAGCATCATCTGATTGAATATTTCAATCATAATGTCCTTTGGAGAATTTTAGCAGTTTCCACTCGGGATTTTGGAGGCTTGGATTCATGTGTGTTCCCGAGGTTTTGAGGAACGGGCGTAGGAAATCCAGATAATTTTGGATGCACAGAGTTCACTGGGGAGGTAGATGTTAATGTTTACTCTAGCCGTTGATGAGGATACATTAGATTGCCTCTTTCCAACTTGAAAAACACAAATGTGTCTTCTTTGGGCCCCGCTAGCAAAGCATTTAAGCATGTGCTTAGTTTTAAGCACGCGAGTGTTGTCTGAGCGTGTTCCTGCCACGCATTATTAGCAGATCGCAAAGGTTAATGCAATAAAATGTCCCTCGTCAGATCCGACTGCTGGGGACATCAGCAAGAAAGCATCCTGATGCCAGGAAAACATGTAACATTTGTGGTGCGTGCTGCCCGAGGCTGTCCCCGAGAGTGCTCTCCATCGAGTTCTTCCTCTTACTTTGGTGTCGTTCCCCTTTGTGTTGCCATGTTGTTCGGAAGCCGTGAGCCCCGATGCTGCGGGCGCTTGGGGACGTGCTTCGTTTCTATGCAAGGCAGCTGCCTCGTCGGCCTGAGTGGGGCAGTGCCTGTGCTTTGTGCCAGCGTTGGTGAGATCAGGGCCTCTGTGAAGGGCAGAAGGGGAGGAAGGAAGCTTTACTGCCTTCGCCCTTGATGTTTCTTCCTTGCTCACTGAAAAAGTACCTTTAGATAATTCTGAAGAAAATTCTGTGTTTGTTTTGGTAAGCGAGTTCCTACAAGGATGCCAATTTTAGAGCTTTCTAGAGAGCTACGACAGCCGTTGGTACCCTGTCGCCTCCTTCCCCCCCTTGCACCCCCTGGAGAACGTATGAAAGACTTTGGCATCCACCGTTGAAGGAGGAGCTCCTCAGGCTTACATTGCTGCCTCTCAATTGCCGTGTAGCTGAGGACTACTTATTAAAGTTGTTCTGCTTATTTCAGGCTCACATTAGGTTTTATGAACTTTAATGAACAGTAAGTAATAAATTTGCTGAAGAAATTGGGTTAGCCTGTGATTAACATTCAGAGTGATGCAGATGAGTGTACCAATGATGGGAACATGTGCTCACATCACGATGAAATGCAGATGAGACGCCCTGGAGCAAGCCCAAGGATGTGGGCCAGCGCAGTTTCATCTCTGTCAGCTTTAATCTGATCGAAAGCGCAAGTGCTACCGGCCTGCAGAAGGAATCTCAAACCCTGGGAAGACCTTAATACAACTTTTGTTTTCTATTAGAGGCTGTTAAACCATTTTCTTTACAATCAAAGCTCCACAACATAAAAGTGCAAGACGCTCTATCTAAAAAAACAATATTTCTAGCAGTGGGGAAGAGAGGGGAAAATGGTTGGAAGATGCCTCTTGATTTGGTTTAGCTTTTATAACACGCTGCTTTACTGAGCAGTCATTTTAGTCAATTGAAACCCAGCTGAGCCTCATCGTCTTATGACAGCGCCGTTGTACAGAACAGAGAAAAAAACCCACCACCACTCCCCCCCCCCTTTTAAATGAAGTGCAAAGTAATGCCAGAAAGGGAAAGAATAAATCAATTTTAAGTGGTAATCTATGAAGTTGGACAGAAAATGATGAGAAATGAAGCAACTGGTCATAGGAAATTGACCTTGAAAATGGTGTTTATCTTGCGGACGCAGTGGCAGGGCCCCGCTGCTGCTGCAGGCCGGCGGCTGAGGGGGGAATTTAAATCAGAGTTTCTTCGCTTTGAATCTCAGTTGGGTTTTGGGGGAGTTTCTTTTAAGACTCTGTTCTCTGACAGTTAACGCCAGTGGTGCTGCTCGACAGCATCTGGCAGGCAGGATTTATTCCTTTGTGGCAGTCTCGTATTTTACTCTGTTGCTTGAAAGGCTGCGTCTGTTTGGGAGCGGTAATTGCCCAGGGTCAGAAGAATAGCCGTGATTGTGTAATAGATACATATGCTAGCAAAAGAGATGGTATTTTCACCTGACTTTAATTTCCATGCAAATAAACACGTTAAAGCAAGTAAAAGGACAAATGAGTAATACAAGTCACCTCAGCTATTTTAAACTCGAACACCTACTTACACCAGAAGGATGGCTATTGCAGTATTATACACGTCTTTATTTACAGAAAAGGTACAGAAGGGTGTGGGAGGTGGAATATATTGAGTTTTCACTGAAACTCCTCTAGCAGAAAACAATTGACAGTGTATTTCCATGATTTGTGTCTTCCTAGGGCGGATGGTCAGGACTCCTTCAGATTAACTAAATACTTTTTGATTCAATTGATGATGATCTGCCTTTTTTAGTGTCAGCTCTGTCCATAAGTGAGCCATGCAGCTCACCATGGTGGGTCATCTCCTGTTCTTGGGCACCTGCTTGGGTGTCTCAGTTGTTCCCAACTAAAACATGAAGGTGCAAGTAGTCACCTGCCACACCATGGAGACTTTATGGTTTCGATGGTCAGCAAAATAACCTTATATTAATGCCTTAACACATTAACTCTTATGAGGAGCGGCTGAGGGAACTGGGGTTGTTTAGCCTGGAGAAAATTAGGCTGAGGGGAGACCTTATCGCTCTCTACAACTACCCAAAAGGAGGGTGTAGCGAGGTGGGGGTCGGTCTCTTCTCCCAAGTAGCAAGCAATAGGATAGGAGGAAACGTCCTCAAGTTACGCCAGGGGAGTTTTAGATTGGACATTAGGAAAGAATTCTTCACCGAAAGGGTTATCAAACATTGGAACAGGCTGCCCAGGAAAGCGGCGGAGTTGCCATCCCTGATGGTTATTTAAAAGATGGGTAGCCGTGGTGCTGAGAGACATGGTTTAGGGGTGGTTTTGGCAGTGTTAGGTTGATGGTTAGACTTGATCTTAAAGGTCCCTTCCAATCTAGACGATTCTATAATTCTATAACTTTACTGAAACATTAGAAAGCTTTGCATCGCTTCTAATCTGAACCATACAAGTGGGCTATCTGGTTTACTCAGTTGGTTAATATAATCACTGGTCTCCTTTGCCAGCACAGATTCTCTTTCAGCATAAGTCAAATAGCAAACACAGGCAGGAAGGGCACTGGAGCTGCCCGGGTGTAAGTGAGACCAGGTCAGAGCCCTTAAGTGCCCTATATTGTGTCTGGTGACTTGTCGCAGACTTTGACTTTCGCCTGAACTTAGATGCCTGAGGAATTGCTCATGTTGGCAGTTAAAAGATGTGGTCCAGACAGTATCTGCAAGTAGCAGTTGCTTCTGCTTGTACAGCCAGCGTCCACCCTAGCTCTGTGTACATAAGGGCTTATTTTCCTGGATGGGACCATGCAGCGTTTGGAAATGCTCTGGCTGAAGGCTTTTCCCTTGGCTGGGAGCGTTTCCCCATCGATTCGATCCTGCGTGTGTCTGCAGGGATAGGGTCCGGGATGAGCATCCAGAGCAGGCGATACCAAAGGGAGCGAGGTGGGAAGCGGTGCTCGCCAGCAAAGCTGCGGGAGGAGAGGAGGGGAGAGGAGCCGCGCTCACAGCAGCTCGCCGTGGAAAACTCATATTGATCAAGTGCCGGTGACATTCCGGTTGGTTGTGTTATTACAGCGCTTGCGCTGTGATGGAAAACTAACAAATAATAAATCTAAGCGATGTTTTCAGACTGTGCAAAAATTAAGAATTTTGAAGCAAGGCTTCTCCACATATTTAAAATGCAGCAAGCTTTTTTTTGTCCTGGGTCTTGAGATGTTAATGACTTTGACTAATTGTCAACACCACCAATTACTATGACTGATACCTTATCATTTCCCACAATGAGCAATGCTAATTAAAATTGATTGTGCTGCTGTTCTGGCACAGCAGCAAGTTTCCTTTTCATTTTTTGTTTAAACATGAGCTTATTGTGCCGATTTGGTGAATTAAATAAGGAAAGCTCATTATTCTGATGTTTATTTTTGAGCAGGGGTTTTAAGGCACATGGGAAGCCTGTTACAAGTGTCAAAGAAATAGAAGAGCTTGAATGAATTGTATTTTTGGAGTACCAAAACATACACCTAATAATAATACTTACCACTTTTATACCACAGTGCTTTTTACACGATCCCATTTCTGTACAAACGTAACTACTCCTATTATCTCTGTGAGGTGGGTAAACACTATTACTTCTGTTTCACAGATATTGAAGCTGAGACACAGGAGCTTTGATTCTCTAATAGCAGCGCACTTCAAGCTATTCACTTCAATTAGATTACAGGTCTCTGTTTTACAGCAGTGTGAGCTGGATAAGTTAGGATTTGCAAGATTGGCTTGCTTGAATTTTATACTAACTTGGCCTTTTGTGTCTCGCTTTTTTTTTTTTTTCCAGCATGATTATATATTTCACCCAAAGATAGGATCAAGGCTTGCTTGCTGCTGGCCTGCCCTGTGCTGGCTCCTGCCAGTAAACGCTGATTCTGCACGTGCAGGGCGCAGCCATGCAGGAGGGCTGGAGTTGGGCCCTCCTTTTTTGCGGTCTTTGCTTCGTCAGCTGGATCTCCTCGTGTCAGGAAGGACTGTTCTTTACTGGGGAGAAGCTGCTTGTGGGGAGGAGAGAGCGCCGGGTTATAGTGTGGGACGGTACCCTGAATGAAGCTCATGTGTTATGTATCTCCTGTGCAGCGCTGCAGTTGTGTTCTGAATTCAGCTGTGATTTTACATGAACTTTTCCACGGGGAATGTTTATGGGATAAGTTATCAATGGAAGATGTACCTGGTTTTTGAACTATTCTGCTGGTATCCTCTTCTTAAGTGGCTAATTGCAGTTAATAGCACAAGTCTATGACCTTATCCTGGTGGAGATTTATTTAATCTGAACAATTGATTCCTTCCATAATCGATACGTAATGAGTTAATATGTAATGGATATAAATGCATGGAATTGCCTGAAATATTCCTTATATCCTCCTACTTAGTCCATAAAACAAGTCAACTGCTTCACAGTAGTTATTGAAAAAAAAAAGTCTTTTAAAGAATTCTACGTGTTGCATTTTTTCATAAACGAGATCTCTCTTGGGTCTTGACAGAAAGGGAACCCATGTTTGCCTGCATGGTGTCTTGCACGAGCAGTTAAAGAGGAGTATGTCAATCTAAAAATGTTTTACATTTATTAGGAAAAAAAAATTTAAGTGTCTGGCATTTGAAAGCAAGATAAACATACTTACGTTAGAGAAATACCAATAGCAAAAATCATAACTGAAAAGTAAGTATTTCAGTCAGAAACTGAACAGTATTTCTTGATTATTTACAGCTACACGAATTTCTCTTGAGCATTGATTTCTCTTCTGATCCTGGTATGAGCTGGGAGAAAGCTTATAAATCTGCAGAGCTCTTCATGCCATAGTGCCGCGACTGACTCCAGTGCAAATCCTCCTTGCTGCAAAAAAAAAGGGGAGGTCCTGCCCTCCCCACCCCTCTGGGTTTGGCTCTCCTGCTCCACCGTAAGCCTTCATAGGGACCTGAAAAATAGTTTAAAAAATAACAATGTGTGCTGGTTTTGGCTGGGGTAGAGTTAATTTTCTTCATAGTAGCTAGTATGGGGCTGTGTTTAGGATTCGTGCTGGGAACGGTGTTGATAATTCAGGGATGCTGCAGTTATTGCTGGGCAGTGCTTACACAGAGTCAAGGCCTTTTCTGCTCCTCACCCCACCCCACCCGCGAGCAGGCTGGGGGGGGCACGAGAAGCTGGGAGAACTGACCCAAGGGGTATTCCATACCGTACGACATCATGCTCAGTATACAAAGCTGGGGGAAGAAGGAGGAAAGGGGAGACATTTGGAGTGATGGCATATGCCTTCCCAAGTAACGGTTGCGCGTGGTGGAGCCCTGCTTTGCTGGAGATGGCTCAACACCTGCCTGCCAACGGGAAGCAGTGAATGAGTTCCTTGTCTTGCTTTGCTTGCCTGCGCAGCTTTTGCTTTACTCATTAAACCGTCTTTATCTCATTCCACGAGTTTTCTCACTTCTCACCCTTCCGATTCTCTCCCCCATCCCACCGGGGGGGCAGTGAGTGAGCGGCTGCGTGGTGCTTAGTTGCCGCCTGGGCTTCAACCATGACGTAATAAAAAAGAAATGTTTTCAGCGGTGACCGGTTGTTTGGTGTGGGGTTTCTGCACGGTTGTGTGAAAGCCAAGGTTGTGGCTGTGGGGGGTTGGGTATGGGGTCTCAGAGCAAGCCCACCTCCGCTGCCACAGCACATTGGATGCCTAATTGAGCCGACCCTGCAAACGAGGCCTCACGCTGTCTCTCTAGCGGTGCTCTCCTGAGTGTTTCACCTAGGTTAATTTGTTTATGTTGGGAAAGTGCTAGGAAACGGTGCTGGAGAAGTGCAAAGCATTCTGACTGGACGTAAGCACTCCCCTTTTTTTAGCAGTAAAAGAGCTGAAAAGGGCGGTGGTGTGGGTTCAGCTGACACGCACTGACGGCACCATTATCAGAAGGTAATGTGTTGCCATTAGCACATGAAGCTGTGAAATAACATGCCAAGTGTGTCTTCTTGAAGCGCGTTGGACCTAATTCTCCTCTCATCTGTATTGATATCTCTCCATGGACTACAATGAAGTTGCTCATGATTTACACTGTAGAAAATCAGAGAGGAATCATGGATGACTGACACTCTCAGTGTAACAAGCTATACGTGGGGGCAGAAGTTTTTACTTTCCCCTCTATTTCCAAATGTCCCCTGGAGTTTTGTTGTGAAAAGTCAGTTATGAAAATCGAGGGGGGGGGGGGGGATATGTAATTTGGGTGGTG
>VZSZ01010734.1:367547-394257 GCA_013398815.1 Ibidorhyncha struthersii | reverse complement strand
GTGAGTGGGTGTGAGGAGGGGGGGGGGGGGGGGAATATGTCATTTGGGTTGTGATTTGCTGTTAATTAAACTTTAGTGTGACACATCCTTTATGTCAGGGGATTCCTGATTCTCATCTCAGTGGCCTGGTAGAACGGAGGAGCATCTCCATTGAGATCGATGCTCATTATGATTTTCCTCATTATCATCATGATCCTCATCAGTATTTGTTCTACAACACTGGCTGTGGAACAGAAGCGTAGGCAGAGATGACCCTCGCCCGTTCCTGTTCAAAATCTTTCATTTTTAGCAGACAAGAGACACAAAGGCTGGGGAGGGGAAAGCAACAGTGAACTCATAACAGAGAATTAGATACAACTACTTGGAAGTCAAAATCGGCCTTTCTTTTCACTGCAAATGACACGATGAGATAATCAGTTTTCATTATTTTCATCTGAGTACAAGTACTCACACACAGGTTGAAACCCACAGCGCACAAGATGGTGATGGATGTTGTCAGACAGGTTTTAGCTGCATGAAGTTCATACATCTGTGCAAGAGAGGGACTCAGTTGTAGATGGGAGTGGATTCTGCCCAAATAACAGGGGAGGCAGAGTGGGAGGGTGGTCAAATTGAGTAAGTGTTTGCTAGAGAGAGATCTGGCATGGAAGGTAAGGTCCACAGCCTTGACCTATTCGTGCTTGCTGCCCTAAATGGGATTTTGAGAACTGTCCTTCTTTCTCCTGAGTTGCAAGAGTGTTATTGTGGGGAAAATGCTCATTTGACAGTCTCAGGCCTGAAGCATGGCTTTAGGATTGCGCTGTGTAGGTGGCAGGGAGCCCAGTATGATTTTCTTGCCCAGCAGTAGCTCGTCCTTGGGGTGTGTGCGGGCTGATGTCAGGATGGGGGAGCTTGGCCTTGGAGGAGAACCAACAGAAGCAAGGTTCAACTCCTGCTCAGCGCCCCTTGAAATAACCTTCTCAGCCTCTGTTATGCTCGCCATGGTGATGTTGCTGGCATGAAACGCTGAGAAAGGGCAGACACTGCCAGAAGCATCTGGGAAACAAATTCAGAAAGATTGTCTAGACTGGGGGCAAATCCAGGGGCAGAAGACCTGACCGACATCCCATTTGTGTCTGAATGATAATGAATGTAGGGCTGGAGAGAAGCTGGGCTCAGACCGTGATTACAGTCAGCCTGTTTCGGGACCTGTTTTGTGCAACATGTGGGGCAGCAAGAGAAGCATCTGCACTGACATGTACCTGTGGGAGACCTCCAACACAGCAAGCATTTGATTAGCTGACCACCTTGTTTTGCTGGGTGACCTCTTGTAAAATCTGCGAAAAGAACCACAGAAAAAGATGTGTCCCATCGACTTAGGGGCCTGGATCTTTCTGCTTAAAATGTTTAAAATCAGTTCTTTTGAGCGCTCTGGAGCAGAAAAGACCCTTGCCAACCTGGCAGCTCATTTCTTCTGGTTTGAGATGTAGGAGGAGGGGTGCGATTTCTGTGACTCATGTTCTGACAACCAATTGATAATCCCACAACCATTCCTTCAGTGCCAGTAGTTTCTCTTTCCGCTGATGGAAAGTCATCTGGGGGTCAGGAATCGGATGGAGTTGTTAAGGCTCTCACATAGAAATGATGGGGTACAAACATGTTGAAGTTGTCGTAGGCTGTACCACAGGAAGAGAAGCTGCAGCTATCTCTTTGGGGAAAGCTCAGAATATAACAACTATTGAAAGCTTTGGGGTTCCTGGAACAGATCAAAACTAGTCAAGATCAGCCTTACTTCCAGCCTGATGAAAGAGGTGTTAATCTTGCTGCTCATAAAGAATTTAAGAATGTAAATGTATGAGCTGCAGCCTGGAAGATTAGAAGAACACTTAAATAAATGATAGAGGCTGAATTGACAGAAAGGCTGTCATGCTGGGATCAACTATTCTCTCTTCCTGACTAGCCAGTTCTCAGCCCCTACAGAGTTTCCAGTTATGGATCAACACTGTTGTGACAGAGATTATCAGGATCCCTGCTTATGGCCAATGTCCAGGGGTCCCTGTCATGCCATTCAAACATCATCTGAAGGTCCTGTGCAATGCACTTAACTCTCTGTGGGATGCTTTTTTGACAGCAAGCTCTTCCAAATAAACTCTTGGAACGAAAGACGTGCTTGCCAGGGAATGGATGAGTGCAGTGGGTTGACCTTGACTGGCTACCAGATGCCCACCCAGCTGCTCTCACTCCCCCTCCTCAACAGGTTGGGGGAGAAAATGTGATGGAGAATCTCATGCGTTGAGGTAAAGACAGGGAGATCACTTACGAATTACTTTCATGAGCAAATCAGACTCGACTTGGGGAAAAGTAGTTTAATTTATTGCTAAAAATGGAGTAATATGATGAGAAACAAAGACAAAAGCTAAAACATTTCTTCCCTTGCTTCTTCCCAGCCTCAACTCCACTCCATTCCCAACTCTTCTACCTCCTCCCCACCACCACCGCACAGGGTGGGTGGGAATGGGGGGTTGTGGTCGGTCTGTAACAGCCTCGCTCTGACACTCCTTCCTCCTCATGCTTTTCCCCTGCGGCAACCTGGGCCCTTCCATGGGCTGCAGTCCTTCAGGATAAACCTGCTTTGGCATGGGCTCTCCATGGGCCGTGGTTCCTTCAGGAGATATCCTGCTCCTCCGGTATGGGGTCCCCAGGGACTCCAGTGTGGATACCTGCTCTGGTGTGGTCCTCTCCATGGGCTGCAGGGAAATACCTGTTCCACTATGTTGTAGGAAATTTGCCCCCGTGACCGGAGCCACCAGAGCTCCCCTGTCCCGGAGGGTTGCTTCTGGTTTTGGGGTATTTGCGGCTGGCAGTGGTGGGGACCTGTGCTGGGTTCGTGGGTCCATGAGGCAAAGTGGTGATTTTAATGAATTTTTCTGGTGATTTCCTGTTACCAGCTATGTTTTGTGCCTGTGGTGTGGTCGCTGTGGTCTCCCCTTCCGGAATTTGTGTTAAGTTGCCGGCATTTTGTAGGTAATCTTTTTTTTGTTTAAATGCTTGTGTAAGGAATTAGCTACATTTCAGAATATCTAAGTATAGATAGCCTTGGTTTGTAAAACAGAGAACAATGCTAATTTATTGCACAAAACAAACAGAATGCTTTTTTTTTTTTTTTCTGAGAAGGAAGAAGATAGCACTGCAAGTTATAGAGTTAATGCATCACTTAAAAAAAAAAGAAAACCCACCAAATTTTGTCCTCCCCTTCCTCTCCAAGACAGAGGCAGTAGTGAGGATCCGCTCAGGGTCACCCTTTTGCTCCTTGGCGCCACGTGAGTGAGCACTCTGCTCTCTACCGCGAGCCCCGGGTGCTCTCAAGTTTGCTACAAGGAACCTGGTTTGGGGAGATGTTTTGGTTGCACCAAAGTGTTTTGCGGGTCGACCTCAGGAGGTGAACTCATGTCATATTAAAATGTTTGCTGCACGTAAGAAGAGGTTTGGGCTGTTATGGACCCAGAGAGGGTGGCAAGATGCTCCCTCTCGTGTGAACATTATAACCCGGTGCGTTTGCATAGCACGTGGGTTAATGGGCCGCAGCTCGGACTTGCTGGAAATTGCCCGTGACCGTAGCACTGTGGTGACGTTTGACCTCTCCTGGCCCCGAACCAGAGCGGTGTCCCCTTTGGGTGAGATCTCTGCTGCTCTTCGCGGCAAGCTACAAGTATACAGCTTTTCATGCACTTAAAATGGCTGCTGGGGAGAGGACGCACAAAATACTTTCCTCTTGTGAAAACCTCTTTTACAGCAATAGGTGTATTTTAGCATTATGGATTTTCCTAACCTACTTTGTTGAAAGGCAGCGAGATTACCAATGTGCATCTGTATGTGCTGAGCAGCTGCTGGCACACAGAGCTGGGTGTTGGGCTGGCTGCGAGGGTCGTGTATGATAATTTGCCCCTCTAGAGCACGGCACAGCTAATGAACACAGTCCCTCCAGTCATAGGAAGCACACAGACGCTCATCAGAACAGATCGGAAACAGCCTCTGCTGACTGGACTCATGAAAAAGCTGCGTTTTCTACATGGCAAGTAGCAGGGCGTTGCATATTTTTCATTATTAACTCTGAATCCATACGATTAGGGGTAAAAAAGAAAATAATATATTTTTATCCATTAAGTCTAATGATAAAATAATACCCAAGGAAAATATCGATCCCTACCTTGACCTCTCCCTCTTATAAAATAGGAATTTCCATTGTTTCACCGGTTTGTCAGTGCATTGCATGTGCTGGGGTTGGCAGTACATCTTGTATGCACATCGGCTCTGCTGTCCCGTTCCCTTCCCTTCCTTTCACCAAGCCTTACCTCTCTCTCTTTCCTTTCCCGTGGGCGATGAGGTGTGCGTTTGCTCGATGGACAAAATGCCTTCCTGTGACACCAGAAAGAAAACGATCCAGGGAGTTACAGGCCACTAAGCCTTCCATTTCTACTGGTAAACTGGTTCAGACGATAAGAGAAAAAAGAAAACATTTGGGAGATGCTGATAAGATCAGGCTTATCCAGTAGAAAGGTACTGTAGGATGTGGCTGGAAGTGATAGGAAAAGCCTACGCTTGATGACCCAGCAGGTCACTTACAGTCTTTCACTCTTAATCTCTTAGAAGTCTTTGAACTTGTCAATAAGAAAATAAGAAATAAGAGAGAGGAACTGGCTTATCTCATTTATTTACGATATTGAAAGGTCTTTAGCAAGGCCCCTCGTAGAAAGCAGTCAAAAAGACAAGGTAGGCGGGTAAAAGGGAAAAGTATAGTCATGAATCAGAACCTGAGGCGAAGATTAGGTATAACCAGGCAATTTTCACCATCACAGAGGGTTATATCAGGGGTTCCTTGTATGTTCCCGAGTCCTGTATCTGGTCTTTGACCTGGGATGGAGAAGAGGTGGAAGGGTAGCCAGGTTTGTGGGTAGCAAAAAGCCACCGAGGTTGGTCAAGTCCAGGGAAGGCAGTGAGGAAGGTCAGAACAACCTAAACAAGCCAATAAATACAGGACAGAACATCCAAAAATTGTTCAGTGTAAATATTTGGCTTTTGCCCATCTTGTGGTTTCCATTTGAGTTTGCTATGGTCAAACAGAAATAAACCAGTCTTCAGTTCTGCAGCCCATGTAGAAGATCTTGTTGGGGCTGCTAATGGGAGAAGAGATGACCTCTCCCTGAGAACCTCCCCAGGAGGGTCCGCATTTCAGGAAAAACTGTACCGGTGACTACAGACTCCGATTAATGATCCTTTTTCAGAAGTACAGAAGGGTTGGACAAACCCATACATAGTATTATCTAAAAAATCAGCAATGGTACTCAGCATCAGAGTAGCCCCATTAGTGAAGGAACCCAAATTAACAGGCTTCACCGTATCAGTACGAACATTTTCCCAAACTACTACTGGGATTTAAGTTAGATTTTCTCCCTCCGTTTAGACACGGCATCTTGTTTCTTTTAAATAGCCATGTCTGTCCCTTTGTCCTAAACAGGAATTTTGAATAAGCCTTAAAAAAATACTATGTGTTTGCTTTGCCGGCTGGTCTGACTGTCACAGCTGAGTGTGTTCCCTGCACCACTGATTCAAAAGACCACCGCAGCTCTGAATTGATGGAGCCTCCTGCCTTCCTCCCCTGCCCAGCCCTCTGCCTTTCCCCGCTACCTTTTAAGCCAGAGAAGAGCTACTAGATGTCCCATTCAAAGCCGGGGACTGAAGTCCTGAATATTGCTAATTAGCAGCGAGAGCCTTTTAAGGAATTGAAACATTGCATTGTTACGATTTGGGAAACAAAAGCTGAATAAGAACTGTAACACTTCACTATGGAATTCCACTTTATTTTTCTCTAATGCAGGCTAAGCTGCCTTACAGCAATCTTTTAAATGTAATGATTGAGACTATTATAGAAAATACTATACAAAGCAACGTTTTTTTTTGCAGCCTAAATAATAAGTAGGGCAAGGTTTTAAATGAGGCTAGAGTAATGAATGCTGTACAATAATTTTGATGATAAATTTCCCCGGAGGATAAAGTGGGAGAACAGAAGCAGGCTGTATTTAATCATGCAAAGTTAAAGGAATGCAGACCAACAAATATTTATAGAGATGCACAGTATTTCTAACCTGTTCTGAGATATTCTTGCCCCTTTTCACCTGAGCAACTTAGTAGAAATTCCGGTGTTTCGGTGTGTGATAATTAGGAGGAGGAATTGATCACGTAGGGTCAAGTGTTTGTTTGATGTAGTGCACAGGAATTCCTGCTTCCTTGCAGGCTGGAGGACTCAAAACAATAAGACATTTGTTTCTCCCAGCTATTTCATTCATCAGTGAGTCTGAAAAGCTTGCTTTGAGCAGATATACAGCATGTGATGACATATCCTGCAGCTGCTCTTCACCTAGTATTGACCCAAGGAGATATGTCCCCACCGTAGAGCAGAGCACCGTTCGGAGATCCTGTTTTTGCTCCCAACAGCAGTATAGTTCCCTTTGTGCAGTGCTACGTGCAGAATAATAAGGTGGCCTGTGCATTGCATTACAGAGACGAGATCTGGGCTTCCACGTACTGAGCAAGCTCAAAATCTTTACCCCGTGCTCCATCACCAGGTGCGGATCTGCCCTTCCCGTGCCTGTACCAAAGGTGGTGCTCCTCAAAGGTGGTGCTCCTCAAAGGCGGTGCTCCTCAAAGGCGGTGCTCCTCGGCTGTGGTTTCTACTGGTCTTTGCTGCTTGTCTCGAGGAGGCAAGCGTGACTTCAAAAACTAAGAGACAGTAAAAAAGTCACTGCTGACATCTGGCTTAGCGTGTTCCTGGTTGTTCTGCACAGATGCACACGCTTGTGGTGGAATTAGGTAATCATTTCGTAAAGCACAGGGTTGGGTTGCTTTGTGGGCTTTTATTTTAAAGTAACTGTTAAAGTAGGGTGTTTCAGCGGACTTTAGCTCAACCTATAACAGCATTCACTCGACAGAGGCAAAAACCTGAAGATTTCTGTTCTGCTCATCAATACTTAAAGCATATATTGATTTCCAATTTAGATGTTAACTTTTTGGCTCTCAGAAATGCTCTTGATATCAATTTTCACCTTGCCTGATGTTCATTATATGCTGAACATTATGACAGGGAGCACGCTAGGATCTCGTGTGGGGAGACGATTAGTTCTAGTGACTTCAAGACTGCAACGTGCAAAGATTTACTTGTCTTGTGTAAGCATCATGGTAGCATGAAATATCTGTGTTTAAGGCAATGACCTGAGAAATGCTTTTATTCTGGCCTGGCACAAGTTTCTTCTAGCGTTTCTTAGTCTGTGTAGTCCATCCCTGAAATGATACAGTAAACTAATTAATAGGGCTGTTTATTACATTCATGTTGTTTTCTCATAGTAATTCGTAGAAAATGAGCCTGAGGTCCACAGCTCAGGTTGCTGGATGGCTGGACTTTATTTAAGCAATAAGACACACATGATAAGCAGTGCATTCCGATGTGATTATGCCTCCAGTAGTGTTAGGAGGCACAAGGTCAAAAGGCTCAGTGACTTTAACTACCTGAGAAGTGCCGTGTAATCCCCTGCAAATGGGCTGTCTACAATGTCTTACTGCTGTATCAGAGAGGGAATTATTTCTTTTTAAAGGCAGAAACATGAATTACCTCTGTAATTGGCACAGGTATGACATCACTGACTGCCAATTAGAAATCCTCGTTGTCTTGGATTTTAACACCTTAATTTCAAGTTTGGATCACCCGAACAAACTGATTTTGTTAAAATGGTGTTTTATCCTCGTTGCGCTCCGCGTCCCATCTGCTCGCGCTGGTGAGGAAACCACCGTTTGCGCTTTGTGTGCGCTGTGAATCGCTCGGCGGTAGCTTTTGTATCACCATCAGGCACTAACCGGGGGCTGAAAAGTCTTTGCAGAGCTGGTGACGTGCAAGCCATGGCTGAGTTGTAGTGCCTAGAATGTTATTTAGACTTGGAAACTCAAGCAGTCAAGGAAGCAAGGGGAGGGCAGACAGCAAGGGAAGCACTTCAGGATCCAGGCAGCGTGGCTGAGATTTCAAAATCAATGTGTAGCCATCAAATTCGTTCAGCCCAGCACTGTCTTTTCCTTTTTATTGGCAAACATAACCCCCGAATAATAAAATCATCCTGATTTACAGTTATTGTTGATAAAATAAGTACACGTAGGTTGCAGCTTTACTAGCCTGAGCACATGAGGAGCAGGCCACGAGGAGGATGATATTTGCCTTGGTGGTATCGAAGGACCGTAGGCAGCTGCTGCCATTTTTGAAGGGGGGGATGCGAGACCCCAGATACGGAGATTCTCCCTTTTTTCTCCCCACTTTAAGCCCCGGCAGAAAAGGTAAAGGCAAAGCCCCTACGAAGCTCTCTGCAGCCCCTTGGGGCTCGTTTCACTGGCTTCCAGCCACAGTCGCTCCTTCAGCAGGGGAGAGAGAAGCCTGCACAAAGTCCCGCGGTCAGTCCCAGAGGACGTTTTTCCTTTGGGAGAATGGGAAGGGATGCCAGAGGTCACGGCTCACCTGCGTCTCGTGTCTGCCGAGGGGTGGGATACGAGCGTCTGCGCATGGGAAGGTGCAAAACACACTGGTTGAGGGGATGCTGTGAAAGTTGCTGTTCAGTTGCAGAGGGTTTTGGGGGCAAATCATGCCATTAGAGGGCAAAAATTTAACTCATAGTTTTAAAGGCTTAAAATAAATCTATCTTCATAACCCGACTGCGGTGCTTTTTTCCTTAGATATGTTATAGAGGTAATGATACCTCTACAGTGAACTCAATTAACCTTCTCCAGCCTTCCCTGTGACAGGGAATCCTAAATCTTCTTTTTTATGAGTGTATGTGCAAGATTTGAAGCTACTCTGAAGTTAGCATTAATAAATGCCATTTCCTAATTGGTGCCCATTTGTTTGTTTTTTTTCACAGTGAGAAAGACATGGTGGCTGTGAGTGGGATCTAGTGTTCATGGTTGTAAAGAGCTTTCCACACAGGAGTGAGGTAACATCTTTATTATTATTATCATTATCATTATCATTATTATCATTATTACTACTGCTGCTGCAAATCTGTTGCTTGTGTGGGTGCCTTTTGGGGTTTCTGTTGTTCAGTGATGTTATAAGATGATCTTAAGGAATTTAGCTTTTTCTCTGTGTTGTTTTGTATGGATGGACGTTCATTGCCAATAAGAACTATGTGACTCTCCTCTGTCTGAGACCTGGTGCATTTTGAGTGTCCTTTGGAAGCGCTACGGGAAAGAGGATATGAAGAAAAACCTGTGTATTCAGGCTTTCACAGCTCTGTTAGTTTTCATACAAATCTTCCTTCTGCTCTGTGATACATCCTGGTAGATGCACATCGCATCAGGAGACTCAGTAGTGTTCGCTCCTGCCTCACTTCTGAGATCTTTGCATGAACGCGTGCTGTAGGGAGCAAAATGTTTCATCTGGGAGGGAGGACGTCAGCGATAAATGAGAAAACAAGAGAAATGGATGATCCCCCATAATGCATACCCTATAATATAATCATTGTTGTTTGATAAAAGAGACACTTCTAGCAACTCTCAGTGCCCTGCTAGGTATGTCTGGATTTATTATTCAAAAAGGCACAATCAAATCTCTTCATTCAGTTGACAAATGGGAGCTATTCAATTCAGTATCTGCCTCTTATTTATAGCATATAGTGGGGTGATTTATATGCTAGCTGCAGATCTTCCAAAACAGTTTTAATTAGCAGCGTTGGCTATTACAATGAGAGTCCTGCAGCATCCCTGTCATACACATCCCCTTAAAATGGAATAGAAATCTTACTCTATGCCAGGCAATGCTTCTCTATTTTTTTGTAATGCCGGCAAGAAAATGTACCTGTGCTTTAGTAGCTCAGCGGGTGCGTTCATGTTTGAAGCTCCAAGGGGGCAAGCAGGGGGAGGTCGAGGAAGGGAATGCCATTTGTTGCTGTGCCTTGAGGAAACAGGGCAATCCTTGGGGCATTAGCACCAACATCACATGGGAGTTTGCAAATGTCATAAGCCACTTCGGTTTTGAGAACAAAGTAAGTGCCGAAGACGCTAAGGCCAGCTGCTCTGGCTGCCGGCACCGGCATTTCTGGATTCTGCTCTGGGTTTTTGTGCTTGGAGGGTGATGGATCTGAGAAAGCAGGAGCCCTCATCTCGGCGTGTCCCGTGGTTGGAGCGTTCACAACATTATTTTTCTTGTGTGCATTGTCTGATGATGTAAGTAAGCATTTCCCCAGCTGTTCCCTTATCCGCAGAGCTGCTCTGGCTTGTGGTCTAATTGGTACCCCTGAGGTACAGACCAGAGTAAGGCACAGCGCGGAGGTGAGTTCAGTAAAGGCACTAGTTTGAGTCTCTATTATTTTCACGCATCTAGTAGGAATGTAATCCCTTTGAGACCTCTGCCTATCTGTCAAACCTGAGATCAGCCAACAGGTTCAAAAGTTATTTGGGGAAGCGATGACTGACAGAACAATTGCATGTCTCTTGTTTTTTTTTTTTTTCTGGGAAACCAGGCTAAAAAAGCACAGGAAACATAAAGAGTATTTTTTTGTGGTTTATGCTATGTGCGTAGCATACAGAACAGTCTGTTGTTACGTTTCCACTGATCTTTTTTTGACATGAACAGTGCAGTCATTCTGTCTTGGCATCAAGTAAGCCTTTGTACTACTTGTCACCAGCGCGCAGTGTCTCTGTATACGTGTAAACTTGATGTTTGCTACATCCCCTGGTCGAAATTCTGCTGCTGCCTGCAGGTGGGTGGTTCTGCTCAATCTCTGGGTGTTTTACAGCAGCGCGCTGTCAGGGGCATTTACTCCGGAGAGCAAGAAAACCTTAGAAAACCTTAAGTTCGAGGTTGACAATAATATGAAAAGAGAGATCGTGAGCACTGGACCTGGTCGCAGATGCTTAGTGTCCCTGCGTGTCCGTCCCTTGGAGGAGGTCAAGGACACAAGCCACAGCTGAGAGAAAAGGCTGAATAAAGTCCATCGCTGCCCTGCCAACGGTGTGCGTGTGTGGTGGTTGGGAGACAGACGGGAAAACGAGGAAATAGGAGGAGAGGACATTAAAAAATCCTGCTACAAACAAGCTTGAAGTAAATGTGGTCAGAAGGAAGGGTAAATAGGGATGGAAATGATTCCTGCGGTTTGCAAGTGGGAGATGATGGGCTCTGCAGCCAGGACAGCATCACAGCCGCAGGGAAATCACAAATCAGTGCCTACGCTGTGAGAAAGTCGAAGTCCTCTGGCTGAACGCAAGTCAGGTTTTTATTTTTTTTTTCATCTACGAAAATCCTGTTTAGGTATTTTTATTTTCTTTTCTGAGCATATTGATAAAGCACATTGTTCAAGGAAGCTTTCAAATTACTAACATATTTGGGCTTGTCTTTGAGCCAAGTGAATAGTATTTGGTAAGCTGTCTTTGGATATTACACTAAGTGCTTTTCTACTGCAATTCTAATAGAGTGTAAGGCTGAATTTGATAGTGTTACCTATTAGTGATTAGAAAGTGAAGGGCTTTCAGTGCGTCCGTACTGCAGAATTGGCTTTGATTGATAGATCAGGCATTATGCATTTCATCATTTTTAAATTTGGCCTTAAAGTAATGAGATTTCCTCTTAAAACTCCTCTTCCCCCCACCATTTTGAAGGCATGAATTTGGGGAGGAAAAGAAAGAGGAGAGAGAACAGTTTTGTTCATAAACACTTAAATATTAAATTGTGCATTAGTCAGCGGTACAGACTGAACTCTGCAGGAGAAAGGTACTTTTAAATTACCAAAATATTAACATTGTAATTATTGAGCATGGATAATAGGTATGAATTATGAATCAGTCAGGTTAGCAAAATCACAGCTGCCTAATAGAGAAAGGTATGATGGGAACGTGAGAGAAGATGATTGAGGATTCCCTCTTAATATTTTCATATGCTCCTCTCCGCAAAGGAGGTTGCCGCTCCAGCCGGTCCCCGAGAGCTGTGAAAGCCCACCGAGGGCTGGAGCATCCCTGTCTGAGGAGCACCTGCTCCGCGGGAGGACGGTCTCTGTGCCACCAGGGCTTTTTGGTGTGCCAGCCCAGCTGGACGGCCCTCGGTGCTAAGCTTTATTTGACGCTGTCACTGTTTGTCACCACTAAGAAGTCCTGGCGTGCTCCGAGGCGCAGCATCTGCAACGGGAATCGCTGCCGCTTTTACACCTGGTCTTCCCTGAGGAGGCTGTGGAGGGTGGCAGCGATGCTGGAGTGGTTAAGGACCATGGCTCTAACTTTGCTGATGACCCGCTATCTCATCTTGAGAAAATGACTTCTTGTCACCGTCTCTCAGTTCTCCTGTCTGTAAAATGAAGATAACGTCATGTCATACCGCTGCAAAGTGTTTTGACATCTATGAAGGAAAAGTGCAGCCTCGACACACACAGAGAATATCCTACTACCAAGCGACTCCAAGACGAGCTCTGGGCAGCGCTCATTGTTAGGATATATATTTTATTTTTTTTTCCCCTCTGTGATTGGTGAGACCTCAGGTTTGCTGTGGCAAGAGGTCCTGCCCTGTCTCTCTTCACTTTATAAGAGCAAGTTGCTGGTGTTGTTAACATACAACTGCTCTTCCATCAGTTGTTCAGTCTGTATCTGGCCAGCTTCTTGCCGTTTCTTCAGCCACATCTGTTTTCTCCAAACAAAACCAGTTTTGCTTTTACTTCATTGTTTAGAGGAGGGCTGTAATGTGTTTGAATTTTGAGTAACTTTTGAGATTCAGTGACCTTTGTTAATCAGGAAGGGTTTGGGTTGTTTTTTTTTTTTTTTTGAGATCTACAGGAAGAATTAATCGTATGTAAACTGTTTGCTTTCAACAGTCTCTTACTGAATTTGGGATTTCCCAGGCAGCCATCGAAAGGTCAGAGGCTGGAGGCAGAAGCTGTGAGCAGCTGGGAAGAGGGGAGCTGGAGAGCACAGCAGGAGGACAAACCACCTCAGAGCAGTTTCAGAAGTAGGGAGAGCCCTGCGGTAACACATGGCATTGGGGAGAGCCCAATGTGTTTGAGAGACTGGCCTCAAGCCAGGAATACGGAGTATCTAAGGAAACAATATACAGACTAGCAGCATGCTGTTGGACCATGCTCATATTTGCTTGCAATATTCTGCTGTTTCAAAAGCAAGTTTTTGTGCTTTCAACAAAATGTTCCTTGGCCCTGCTAAAATCATATGTGGCTCAAAGAAACCATGAGAATTTTGAAGAAGTTTGCAGTCTCAGCTGGTGACACAGTCCCTTCTCCCAGGCACGCTGGGTACAGGAGTCTCTAAAGGAGAAGATTTGTCTTGTGGACCCTTCCCGTGTCAGCTGTTGGCGAGAGCTGTGTGTCCCTCCAAGTAGGGAGTGCTGTAGCAAGGACCATCCAGACTCCAGTCCCCTCCTGCTGCTGAGAGCAAGCCCCAGGGCCGTGCCGAGGAAGGACGTCCCACGTCTCTGTGGGAACCAGAAGAGGCACTGCTGCCTGCACGTGTTGCTTGGTGTACTGGGGGAGAGGAGGTCAGATGGGGTTCATCCTTGCAATTGCATAAATGGGTGAACTGCATCAAAAGTTACCATCAGCATCCTGAGGTAGCAATGGCTGTAGAAGTGGAGGAACGGGAGAGTGGGAGAGACTTTCTTGGTTATCCAGTAGTATGTCCTACACCTTTGTGTCCCACTTTGGAAGTGGATTCCCCAAAGAGTCCCTTTCCCAGAAGCTCCCTGGGATGAAGCAGAGCTGTCGGTCATGTTAGGTAGTTGATGGTCAGAGTGGTGGAAGGTGGCTCCAAAGCTGCCAGTGCAGATCCCCTGAAGAGAGAGGGGGCTTTGCCCTGCAGCTGTACTTTGTGTCACTGCTAAATATGCTCAATGAAGTTTAGCTTGGGGGACTTTCATAGTATAGCAAACCCCCGCGGGGTTCTTCTCTCCTACCGGCCGCTATAGCAATGATTATGGGGACCTTATAGCTCTGGGTTAAACCCGTGGAGGAAAAAGAGTTCATGGAGGAAAGGGCAGTTGTCAAAAGAGAGGGACAGTCAGTGCCACTGATATCCTAAAGGCTGCAATGTCTTGGTGTATAGGGTCCTTGGTAAGCAAGGTCTTTCTCTAAATTTTACAGAACTCTGCATGTTTAACCAAACCCCTTAATGTTTTAATGCATTTTTCTGTATTCAGGAGTGGTTTTTCCCTGTGAGCCCTTGGCATGCTGTTTCTCAATGAAGAAAATGTTGGGAGATGTCTCACAAATTAGTTGCAGTGCAGTGAAGTCTTTGATTTCCTACTGTGCAGCTCCGTTGTTCACCCCACTTAGCTTCTTCAGATGATGCCGTGGAGCCTGTTCTCAAACTCGTTTTTAAATTTTTATCAAGTCTTGGAGAATAACTGCATTGCGTGTTACAGGGAAGCACGTTTGGAGAGTTTCATTCACAGACGTACATCGCATGACAGTTGGGAGAGTTTACCTAACTTCTTTGCCCGCACAGGGGGAGGACATCTCGAGCACTGTTAACCCTTCCTTCCCTTGCAGCAAGCAGGGGGAGGGAGATGGCACCTCACCAGCCATCCGTTTGCAGTGTGTGCTCTTCACTAGGGATGTATTTTGGGCCTGATTTCTGCCAGTGTTCAAAAGGACCTCACGCCACGGTGGCTTAGGGCCCAGGGGCTTCTCGGGGCTCATCCTGCAGCAGTGGAGCATGGGCATTGCTCTTTCTCCCGATGATTAAAGAATAGAGCTTCCTCTTCAAGGAGTTCATTCCTCAAAAACATTAATCAAAAAGTTACGGGCTAGAAACATTTCCGTCCCATCCAGAACACACAGAAAGTCTGGATACGAATGATTTAAAGACTATGGGAAAGCATAAAGATGTTGAGATGAATTTACTACTTTGTTCAGTGCCACAGATTGTGTGAGGGCTCTTTGGCATGAATTAAAGAAAGGTTCCAGTCATGAGATATTACAGTTTAATTCAGACATTAGTACAGACAGGGAGAAGACAGTAATGTATTTGCACAACCAAATAGGATTTCCCACACTGCATCGCACCTTGGATGTATCTGGTCCCATTTCTGTATGGACAGCGGTATGTGTGTCAGGAAAAATAATGTTATAGGGGATAATAGGCAGCTGTGGAAGTCTACTAATAGTTGGCTCGTATCCCAGCGCTAGCAGTGAGAGTTCATTGTTGAAAAGCCCTGTTGGATGTGAGTGAGGATGTTCTTCTGACCTTCGTCCACCTCAGTGCATTAATGAATCACGTACATCTGCACCTTGTTCATGTCGAATAGCAGCAAGTTCTGCGGGACAACATGTTTGAAAACATACACAACGTTTTTTAAAGGTAGTTATAAATGTGGCGTTTGTCGGAGTCATCTGTTGCCCCATTTTTGTACTAAGACAATGGTAAACTAGCGACCCTGCTTTATCTTCGTTAAAACACTCGCCACTCAAGTACACCCCCCCCACTGCTTTTTATTCATCCCTTCTCCACATTGAAAAGGGTACCATATTTCCTTGCCTCTAAAATATTTGTAGATGGTATCTAAGCTTTTAAACTGTTTTTTTGTCTTTTCTTTTTGAGGTCAGGTGTGCCAGAGTTTCAGTTGAGGTTGGATATGCTTCCTGGCTTTGTATTTTAAGTGTCATTTCTTGTTCTAGTCTCTTCAGATCTTCGCTTTGACTTTCTGACCACATCTGTTTACAGACCTGTGACTTTCCTGGAGCTTTTATTTCTGCTAGAAAATGTGGAGGAAATAGAGGTGGCCGAGGAAGAGCACTGTGCCTGTGTGACTTCTGTGCTAGAAGATTTGTTTTAGCCTTCTGGAAGCTGTCTTCCCCTCTGTTTTTTTTTTTCCGGTTTAAGATTTTCCAGCAATGGCTCTGAAGCAATCCCAGTGCTCCGTCTCTTTCCATTTTTCGGCTGAGAAGGCTTCGCACTGTGCGTTACAGAGGCCATCAAACCGGGGTCTATTGCACATCAGCGGTCCACCGGGTGTTTGCTGCTCTCTTCAGAAACAGCATTCCCGGAGCCATGCCGTGAGGAGCTCAGCGAACAGATGGGCCAGGAAAGTACCTTGCTCTCGGTGGGTCTGGAGAATGAACTCATTATCCAGCCAGTGGTCTGTCACACGAGCCTCATTTACCAGCGGCTGGTGGAAAAAATAAAACCCCGGAAAGTGGTGCCTTGCAGGGTGTGAGTGCTGCGGCGCCAGCCACGTCGGCGTCATTCAGCGAGCAAGCTGGTTGGCTATGAGGAATAGGGAGGAAGCCTGGAGAGGCAGAGGGTTTACAAACTGGCGTCAAAAGGATTCATAAAAAATGACAGAAAGTCCAGCTTTTGGGAATCAAAAAACGTCACGTGGAGAGGAGCCACATTTCAAGGCTGGCTCTGCGATTTGGACACGGCTGAGATGAAGGTCCCATTTCCTTAGGTGGTACGTCCTGCTGAGTATCTCCTAAAAAAGCCATAAAGTATTAACAAAACATGTTTAAAAAGCACTGTGTTCAAACGAACAAAAAGGACCAAAAGTGGCCAGGTTACGTTAGACAGGATAGGTAACTGGACAGCTTTCCATCTTTCTCCTCATCACATGCCAAGTGGGAAACATCTCTGTGCCCCGCGCGGCTCAGCCTCCTGCGTTGGCATCCGGGGAGCATCCACGGGGCTGCCCAGCTCAAACCGCCTGAGAAATGTAGTACCTTCTTCCTTGTTTCTTGCCCCCTCATCAGCGGGGAGCACACTTTGCTGGAAGCATGGTGCAATATTGAGAAGCCAGGAGAGGGGAGATTGTGGGGTTTAGCCAAAGGAATTGTTTGAAAGTTTTGGGGTTTGGCTTTGGTCGTCGCGATGATGGGTTGAGGATTTGCAGGAGCCCTCAGTAACTGCCACTTCGGTTGCTGTTAGATAGGGAAATTTTTGGCACTGGTTGACTCAGAGGAATATGAAAAATGTCAGAGTCGGCAGCAGTCTTGGAAAGGGAAAGTGCAGGGTGGGAATGCTTTTGTTTATTTATAGTAAAACCCATTAGGAATATGGGGGAAATTGTTGTCTCTGAGTTGCTCTGTGGGTTTGTAAGTGAATGATTGATAGCATGTTAATAGTTTTAAGCTCCCCGCTTCAATAATATCACTGGGAAATCTGGCTGAAAATATTTGGCTGCCTGTATAATCCCAAGTTTCATGCAGGCAAAGCACACAGTATCCACCGCTATCGAGTGGAGTGGGGTCCTGCCACCCGCATGGGAGAGTCTCATCAAGTAAGCGCATACCTGATCGGCGCCGGTAAGATCTCCTGTGTGGGGAGAAGTGGGAGGATACTTTAGCTGTGAATTAAGCAGAATTGAATATTTTTAAAAAGGTGTGAAGACACCAAAAATATGTCCCCACGTGTTACTGCTGGGTATTTTTGTGTTTTGTTTTGTTTTTTTTTTTTTAAAAAAACCCAGTACCTGACACAGCTGGCACCGTGACGGTACATAACCTTTACCATAGGTGAAGAGGCTGGAGGCAGACAGATGTTCCAGCGTTGCTGGCTGCGGATTCTGCATTCTGTGCCCGCACGTCGTGCCCAGATGGTCCTTTGTAGCAACGCGGCAGCCTCTACCTCCTAACGCCCCGTCCCACCTGTTGACACTTACAGTATGTCTCAAAAGAATAGCCGACTTGCTGGGGAGAGGAAGACAAAAAGATACAGCAGCACTTCTGGCTGTGAAACAAGGCAAGCTGTGTTGTAGCGCGTAGCAAGGAAGCCAACAATTACGGATCTCTCCAAAGCAGGAGGCTTTATATAAATAATACATTCTGGTAATTTACCAGATTGCGGCATGTATGGAAATACAGAGGATTTTTTTTTTTTTTTTAATGAAAGGGAGCTTCTGTCCTGAAAAAAATTAGTGTGTTCTGAATTGGATGGGGTTCTGTTCCTGCACGCTCAGCTTTATACCGAGAATAAATAAGGGCAGGGAAAAACAGATTGACTCTGGAAACTACCTCTTACAAGCCTGGCTTCAATCCTGCCAACGCTTCCTATAGAAATGAGCCCCCACACCCACAGTTGAAGTGGACCTTTGCAGAGTCAGCTATGGAGTGTTAGAGCAGTTTCACAGCGGGTTTCAGCAGACTGCGCCCGCGCTGCTTCCCAAGGGGCTGTCCCCCTCCTGGCTGGCTGGGATGGGACATTTCTCCCCTGTGCCCCATCTCTCGCCCTTGTCCTCGCAGCAGGAGCAGGAACAGGACATCTGCCTGATCCCTTCCAGCATCGGCACAGGTCGGGTTGGCTTCATCTGAGAGCTGAAAATAAACCCAGAATAAGCTCAGCACCATTCACGTTACCCCAATCTACAGGTGACAGAAGGGTCTTCAGTAGTAAGATGTAACACTGTAGGACCATCACTCAGCACACAGGGCTTCACTGCTTTCCTTAATGGTCTGTGGGGAATCCGCCAGGCTGGACAGTGAGCTGCTACAGGTTGACCCACCATTAGTAACCTCACAAGGACTACGCTGACTCCCAGCAGTAGGAAGATAAAGTAGCGCTTACTGTTTTCTAATACATTCTAACTTGCAGTTAGAAAATTGAGCACTGACTCAAGCTGCCATTTGAGTTGGTTTGGTTTGTTCAGGTTCAGAGCAGGAGAGCTGTGCAGCAGGGAGAGCGTTAGCTGATGCGCCATGCCGACCTTCGCGGCTGTTTAAGGCATGGTACTGGATCATGCTAAATATTTTGCAGGTAGGCACTCTGCAAACCCCAGAAAGTGTTTTACAGATTCTTCTGCAGAGGAAGTTGCCATTCAGTAGCATGGTTTATTTATTTCGTTTGGTTTATTTGGGTTATTAAACATGTTTTATTTATAGACTGTGCTTTCTAGAGAGCCATCTGCATATATGTTCTTAAATAAAACACGCGGGGCTCTGTGTTTGCAGATGCTGGGTTGCCGCTTGTGTGTGTTGGGCCATGTTGGGTACCAACAGCAGCTCTGTGGGATCTGTAGGAACAGGTGGAGCTCTGCGTGGGAGTACTCAGCACTCACCTGGAGAGAAAAGCCAACGTCTCCGTGCTTGTGAAGAGAGCGTGTGTACCGACCCGTGGCTGCAGATCTGTGCCGATCCCTTGTTCCACCATGCAGCTCCTCACCTCCTGGAGTCCTTGCACAGCGTGATTTTTGTGCTAATCCAGAATAACAGAATCACAGAGTGGTGGGGTTGGAAGGGACCTCTGGGGATCATCTAAGTCCAACCCCCTGCCAAAGCAGGGTCACCCAGAGCAGGTTGGACGGGAACGCATCCAGGTGGGTTTTGAAGATCTCCAGAGAAGGAGACTCCACAGCCTCTCTGGGCAGCCTGTGCCAGTGCTCTGCCACCCTCAAAGGAATGAAGTTTTTCCTCATGTTCAGACGGAATTTCCCATGTTCCAGTTTGTGCCCGTTGCCCCTTGTCCTGTCGCTGGGCACCACTGAAAAGAGTCTGGCCCCATCCTCCTGCCACCTGCCCTTTAGATATTGATAAGCATTGATGAGATCCCCTCTCAGCCTTCTCTTCTTCAGGCTAAACACACACAGGTCTCTCAGCTCCGGTCCCCTGATCATCTTCGTAGCCCTCTGCTGGACTCTTTCCCATAGTTTGTTGTCTTTCTTAAGAATGACTAATTCTAGCTGGAATCCTTTTAAGCATAAGCATGGAAGGATCTTGCTAGTAACCTTGTGTCATAAAAAAGTGTGAATTTGTGTGTGTATGAATTTTTGCACCATCTGTTCCCTTTCCTGCTGCACAGTGAGATTTTTGTCTCCTTTGCTCAGTTCCAAACAGGTATGTGTGATACTGATGTCCGCTACGACATAGTACAGATTGCACAGATTTTTTCCACTAGAACATATCAATACATGGGCATAGGTGTATCAGTGCAACGCAGGTAGAAATCTATTATGATAATAAACCCCTTCCTGCCTTTATCTCCTCTTGTCATCCTCTTAATTAAATTGAAATTCCTAAGATGTATTCAATTTGGGATTTGTTCTTTTACCTACTGAGAAACCCAAGCAGAAGGAATTATGTGCGTGACGGTGTGACCAGCTGGCAGAGCTGTACAGAAACACAATTTCTGTCTTTCTGGGTAGGTTTTGTCTTAGCAATCTACAGAGCGGCCAGTGGCCAAGGAAGCTCTGCTTATAAGAGCAATTTCACTTGCTTATTAATGACCTGGAAGCTGAAATCAAATATTGCCAATCTCTGCCCTTCACGGGGCTTTGACACTGAGCCACAGCAAGGAAAGAAGTGTAGTTAAAATTATACTTTGATTATAATGGGTTTTGAGAGAACTAAGATTATCATCTAGAACAAAAGTCTCCAATTAGTGTTGTAGAATGAATTTAAAACTCTTCCGCTCTCTGTCTAAACCCGTGGCCGTGTAGGACTGCTCACTTTCGCCCACCAGCTAATTTCTCTACAGCGGTTTGTCTACAGGAACCTTCCAGCAAAGTTTGAGTTGTGGTTCAGGACATCAGAAGCTGTCTGCAACGTGACACCCCTTCGGCTTCTGCAAACTGCTTCTGGGGCAAAGGGTTTCATCTGTGTGGCAGTCTATGATATTCTGGGGAAAAAAGGTTTCCATCCGGACTGCGGTCCTTGCGAAAATGTGGCAAAATGCCGGTTTGATCCTCCCCCAGGGTGAGGCAGTGATGTGCTTTCAAGGATACTCCGCTCCTTGGAAAAGCCGCCCCGTCGGGGAAATTCTGGCATGCCGTGCTGCAGCATCGCAGGGCGCTGTTCCTCTCGGCTAAACTGAGGAGGCCTTAAGGACTCAGGAGTTAAATGGACTAATGCATCCACACCTTGCAAGCTGTGTTTTAAAATTTCATGTCTTCCAATTGCATTACTTTCTCAGTCGCTGCAGCTCCCAACAGAAGCCCAAGTGTTGTTTTAGGCAGCCATTGATCAAATCAGGATGCAAATGAGGTCCTAAAAGTACACGTATAACATGGGAAAAAATTTAGATGTATAGATGGAAACCTTTCAAATGACAAAATTTTGTAGCTGAGGCTATCGTAATTTATTAAGATGAGCTGTAGATTTTGTATGGCAGCATAATTCAGAGTTTTCACATCTTGGCATTTCAAATAATTTTAATTAAGCAATAGATTTGCAATTTGTTCCACAAGTAATACAGTCTGCTCAGATTGCGCACATTTTCTGTAGTTTTGATTTTACTACTATATTCATTTAGCTCAGCAAATTTATAAAACTAATTAAAACAGAAGTACTTTTTTGATTCAAATTGTAAATGAAAAACGGCGATCTAATGTAAAATGACGCTTGCAGAGAAAATAAGACCAGTTGCAACTCTATAGGTATTTTATATCTTAGTTTTTTAAACCAAAAGCAATTATTTTTATAGCAGATTCTTGGCATGGTCTTACTTGTTTTCATGTTTTGAGATGCCAAGAGAGTGAGAGATTAGGATCTGATTCAGCAACATACTCAAACGTGTCTAATGTTACCCGTGTAATTAGTCCTCATTGAATTCATTGGTTCTTTTGTTTGCTGAAGCCCTTTGCGGAACTGAGACGGTGTTTTAGAGCCGGCTCTGACCCCCAGGTTACCACTTCAGGTACCAATGCGTGTCCTGCTGCTCCCCAGGTCCCCTGACCCCTCTTGGCAGGTCTCATGTCACCGAGGGAGCGAAAAGAAGCTGCAGTTCCTGCGCTATCAGCATCCCGAGGCAGCATCTTCACGCCAGGTTTTTTCCTCGTCTTTGGAGTCCTCCTGGCCCCAAGTTAGTGCTGACAGCCGAGCTTCGTTACGATACGGAGAGCAAAGAACATGTAACGTTGTTTGAACTCATTTGATGACATGCCGTTGCAGGTTTAAACACCAATTACCACGTTTCAAGTGACAAATCTGAAGGGAAAAAAAGATGATCATTTAATAAATTTATTATGAAGGCAAATGACTCAGACATAAATCAAACTGCTTCATTAAGGGAGAAGCTCAGTCAGCTAAATACAGAGGTGACAAAGGTTAACTCCACAGTCGTGACACCAACTCTTGTGTCATTTCTCCCGAGCTCTCGCGATGAGTCAGTATTGCAGCAGTGCCTGGTGTTGCCGTCCCCAGGTGCTCTGGCAGCAGTGGCATTTCTTGCGTCGCCTTTCGCCACATCAAAAGCAGTCTAAATGTTACGAGAAGTTGGTAACCCTGATTTGGACAGAACTGGAATTAAATACTTTTGTTCTTTTTTGCTGTGCACGTCTCGTGCAGGCCGCAGCGTTCCTAGCGCCTCTGCGATGTTTATCGCTGCACGCTTCGCAGTAGCCCTCCTGGAGCATGGCCCTGCTCCTGCCGGCTTCCAGATCTCTTGCGTTAGTAACGTATCTATCTCAGGTGCTGTCCTTGCGGTGCTGTGAGCCTGAACTGCCATCCCAGGCCATTCCCATGTTTTCTCCTGCTGCTCCAAGGCTGATCTTTGCCCGCCGGACTCATGTGGCAGCCGTGGCTGCTGCAGAGCAGCCCACGTGAAAGGTGTTTTGCAGGACCCGTCTCCCACGTCTGGGCATCCGTGGGCCACTCTGCACAGGCCAGGGTGTCTTGGCTGACGCTGTGAGGCTGTTCTCTACGACAGCAATGTGTGTTTTGGCGTGTTTCACGAGCCGACGTCTACCTCTCTGTGTCGCAGTTAATAGACAGAAAGAGGCTGTGGGGTGCTGTGGGCGATGGGTGAGCCATCTCGCTTTTTGTCAGCTTGTTTGCAAATTCCGTGTAATTCTTTTATGCCCTGTGCTTTGGGAGTTTGTGAACAAGGATGGGGATGACAGGGCGTATCAGCTGCTTTGAGAACAGAAGAAAGCGCAGGAAGGTTTTGGCCGCACAAAGACAAAATGGGATAATTTTTTGGTGCCTTTGGAGCTTTTAGAATTGATGAAGACATGGCAAAGATTTTAAATAACCCTGATAAAGAATTTATGCATCTTTCTGACCCCATGTGGTTCTGCTCTCTGCAATGCTCCGCTCACATGTGCAGCCTGACTCTCTCTTAATTTACTTATACCTTGAGCAGAAACAGGGCAGGCAGAGAAAGGCAGCACGAACACCAACCCACCATATGTTGTTTCTAATGATTGAGAATAGCGGATGTGCGCGTCGGTCTCCCAACATATTCCTCAGGCCAGGGGCCTGTGGCACTACAGCTGTTGTGCTTTTATTTCCCCCTGTATTCTCCCCTCCGCCACTGAAATCTGCAGCTGGGAAGTTGAAGATGCTGTTGCTGTGATACGCCTCTGGAGGACGGCTCTTCCGCGAGGTTGCAATTGCCGCCACCTATTCCCCCCCCTGAGTTACACAGCCCAGTACCAGTGCCAAGTGGCAGGGAACACAGTTACGGTTTGGGAATTTCAGGTTGTTCCAAGCCTCCGGCATTAAATACTTCTGTTCTCATTGGTGTGGCAGAATCCATTGCATTTTCCTGATTTGGGGTTGGTCCCAGTGCCCTGCTGCTTTTGCGCATCGATGGAGTACACGGTAGTGCCTGAAATCAGCGGTTGGAAGAGGCGGTAGAACTGTGTCATCGTGCTATTAGTTCATATTTTTATAAAACAGCAAGAATTCAGAATATAGCTCTTTTAATGTCTCATTCAAGCAGACAGTAACATTGAAATGTATTTTATTTGATGCCCAAGAGACGCGCGCTAGCATTTATAGTGACAATAGAAATCTACTTGTATTCCAAACTCTTCAGGAGAAACATTGATAGCTTTATTCAAAATAATGGCATTCAGAATTGCTGAAGCGCATTCTCAGAGCGTCTATCCTGGAGGAAAGTCAGCGGCGTCATTCTAGTCATAGTTCCAATAATTAAATAACATGAGGCACATGTGTCTTCTGGTCCGTACTGCAGGGAGGGGGTAACCCATGAATATAGAGAGGGGAGATGCATCAGGATGGTCCCGGCTCCGTTGTGGTCCCTCTTCTTTTCTCTTTTTCACCGTTTTGGGGGAGAGAAGTTTTCACCCACTACGAGTCACTGAATTTTGTGAGTTACGCTGGCAGGGATGCTTACTAACAAGCAATAACGGTAGTTACACATTAAATACACTTTATTAATCTGACAGACGGCGTTTATTTGCTATATTTTTTGATACAGTGGTGAATTGTCCAACAGTAGTGAAGCCTAAGGCGTAGGTGACCTTGTGGTGAATTTTGGCCATTTCATTTTGTTAAGGGTTAAAGGGAGGTTAATTTCATTTTTATAGAAGAACTCTGAGGTGTCCGTATGAGCTCCACAAGAAGTGGCAAGATTCTGCTGTTACATTAAATATGAGACCTGCTATGTGTTAAAATAAAGTGGAAGTCTGTGTTAAACTGGCACAAGGCAGAAATTACTCTCATATTCTGAAAGAGGCACTGATACCACGCAGAAAATAGTCTATTTGGAGATCATTCTGCTGATATTTTTCTCCGCTGTATCTTTTTGGGGAGGAAAACACGCTCTCGGTGGCTGAGGAGTTCATTTTCTCCCGCTGCTGCTTTTTCCATTGAAGTCATCATAATCCTCCGTTTGTGACATCAGAGTTACTGGCTAGCGAGATAATTATGATTTCACAAACTGAAGATTATGACCTTCAAATGAGGAAGGCACAGCGGGGAGGACAGATTCCTAAGCAACAGCCATCAGATATTTGTGAAATATTTGCGAAAATGTCCTTGCAGTTTTTAAAAAAATGAGGGAGAGAGGGCAGGAGGGAAACATCCAAAAAATATTATCAGCAGAATGAGTTGCCAGCCAGCGTTTTTTCCCCCCAATTTTCCATTTGGTGCCCATGATTCTCTAACCTGTCTCATTTAGCCTTAATGAACACGAGACATTTTTTTAGCATGCCATATGTGCTGTGGTCCTTAGGAAAAAAAATGCATCCAAATAACTTATTTTTTATGTTCTGACTCTACCCAATCATAATTTACATTTTGCACAGTTTGATGCCCATCTGCAACGTCTTTACTATCAGAAAAGGTAATAAGAAAGGGAGGAAAAAAACATAGGAACATGTTGAACGACTGACACGAGAAAACCTGGTTGGAAGAAGCAATTTTTGTCCCTGTGTGAATAAACAACTCAGAAAATGGGTTGAAATCCTGTCTGCACTGGTGGGGCCAGCTCCTGTATCAGCAATACCGCGAGAAGAAGATCCCCAGCAGTTCTCCGTGTGTCTCTGGGGAGCCTCTTGCTCTCTAAGGGGGTGGGCGAGTGGTCCCCCCATGGCAGGGGAGGCTGAGGAGCAGCCATGCATCTTGAAAATGAGCCCTGCCTCGTGGCATGAAGTTCAGAAACGAGTTCTCTGTACACAGGAGTTGTGCCTCAACCGGATCCTTATCTACAATTACAGGACAAGCCACCACAAACTCTCTCTGGTCTAAAGCTCTGTGCAAACATTTCATCCTGAAAAGGTGAAAGGCCTTGAAAGGACATCTGTTTCTCTTCAGTCTTCCCTGTCCTTAAAAACACTGGAATCCCCTATTTTTACTTTGGAGCTTGGCAGGAGGAGGAGGAAAGGAAGGAAACACCAAAGGAAGGTCCCAGATAGCTCCAGGAGCACATTTTCACCGCGTGACTTTCTGCCTGATGGGGTATAAGACAGTTCCCAGGACGGCGCTGATGGACTGTGAGCTTCTCTGCATCCTCGCGTTCTGCTGAGCACTACGTGGGGCCTCGTTCTCAAGGACTGCAACAAATGATGACAATTAATTACATTTAGAAAACAATCAACATTTTCCAAACAAAGCTCCAACCGCAACAATCCAAATTAGTCACATCAAGCCATTGGAGAGCGCTGACAGGGCCAGGCCAGAGGTCTGGCGTCTCTGCAGCCCCACCTTGGCTTCCCTGTGACCCCGCGCAGGGCAGGGTGTGGGGTACAGCAGCAGGGGCTCTGGTAGTGTCCCAGTTCCCATTTTTCTTCCTAATCACCTCTAAGGTCTATTTTTTCCTGTAGTAATTTGAATCAGAAAATGTCGTGTATCCATTGCCTGGGATGGTACTGGTTCAGAAATGTTTCATTTTGATAACGTGAGCTGACGGGACTTATTACAACCCGACGAGACCTTCAGTTACTTCATCCTGCATTTTACAAACTCAGAATTTACAACTTAGTTGCAGTAGTCAGAGCGGTGCTTTTAGCATTTTCCAGCCTTTGTGGAAAGCTAGCCATGGGTTTATGACTTACAGGCTCCTTAAATTTAGCAGGTGATTTAAATGACTGAAAAAGCAGCATTTTTTACTTACATGGCACACAGAAGAGAAATTCCTGGCATTAACATTAACTCCCGGTGCTCCATTTGGGTGAGAGGAGCGGCGAGAGGCAGAGGACTGCACTGCAGGGGCACCCAAGGGACCGTGCGACGGGTGATGCAGAGTCTGGCACACGGGCTAGGCTCTTTGGTCAAGGTGAAGAGGAAAGGTGTCTTGACCTTGGGTATAAAAATCAGTATTTCTCCATAGGTCAAGACCTCCTCCACGCAGCCAAAGTCATAGAATCATAGAATGGTTTAGGTTGGAAGGAACCTTGAAGATCATCGAGTTCCAACCCCCCTGCCATGGGCAGGGACATCTCCCTCTCAAGCAGGTTACTCAAAGCCCCATCCAGCCTGGCCTTAAATACCTCCAGGGACACAGCTTCCACAACTTCTCTGGGCAGCCTGTTCCAGTGTCT